>JAOWCC010001751.1:5468311-6059169 GCA_030867875.1 Actinernus sp. WN-2022 | reverse complement strand
CCCCCTCAAAGAGACATTAGGGAAGAGGTCAAAACAATGGTACTCTTGCGGGACCCAATTTTGAAGGAAGGGGGGTTGTACCCGGAACCCACCACCTATTTCGACAAAATCTATATCTTTAACCACATATATCTTCTTGAATAAAATACTTATTGAAGAAGTAACTATATTTCTAGTTTCTACAGGCAGAGAAGATGCATTAAAATCAGGTATCCCTATTTTACAACGCGAGAAAGTCACCCTCGAAAAAAGGGGCAGGAGGTATTACCCGCCACCTCCCCTGACAAAATTGGGTCCCATTCGAAATCCATTGTTTTGACCTCTTGCCTCGAACATTTTTGAAAAACAAATTTCGAATGCCCCACCCCCAGAATACGAATCGGGAGGCGGAGGTGAATCAAAACAGGAGTGATATGGGCAAACCTCGGTATTAAGCATGTCACTCTTGCAGCAGCATTGAGAACCTTCAGTAGACGATCATGCTGGTACTGGGGGAGTCCGAATAGGAGCGAGTTACAGTAATCCAGGTGTGACGTCACAAATGGTGATGTAGTAACGATGACGTCAATGGTCACGTGTTTTAGCGTACATGTTTACAGTAATCCATGTGTGACGTCACAAATGGTGACGATGACGTCACTGGTCACGTGTTTTAAGTACATGCCCATATCTCCCTCACTTCTAATGCCGGGTGGCTCAAACTTTGACAGGCATTGTAGTGACGTCACAACAGGAGTAATAACTTAAACTTTGAACATTTTGACATGTTTACCCATATTTACCCTACTACATGTTTACCCTAACACAAATACACTTTGCATCCACGAGTTTGCCATTGGGGCGCTATGCTTACATTCCTTGCCGTTCTGTTTTTCTCTTCTCAGATTCGAGCAGCTAATCTCAGTGGTGACTGCTTCTTTTGGAAAGAGAACTTAGCAAGATTTAAATTTGGATGGAAGGGTCATCAACAGGTACCGGTAAACTATAAATCCTATTGGCTATTGGAAGGGGGATTCGCATGGATGCGAGTATTATTCTGGAACAATAGGCCCAAGTGTGTTTTGAACGTTTTCACAACATAAAACGTTTTCCAAACTAACATTTTCAATTGAAACTGCATGAAAACGCTATTTTAAAAAAAAGACTCAGTTGTTTTAAAGATACTTGTACCAATTAAGGTTTCATTTGTCTCACTGGAGTGAGTCTGACCCATATAAAAAAGTTTGGAAAAGGTTATAATAATTTTTATTATACGAGTGACTATTATTCCAGGATAGCACAAGCAAATTCATATAATTTATAGTACACACAAAACAAAATTCGAAGTGAGACAGATCTATCAATTTTAATAACTAAAGGTTCATAATATGAGTAGGTCTTACATGTACATCTTGTAAACAAGGTGTTATGAAAGAGATCAATTTACAACCGATTTCAGTGAGGTGCTTTTTCGAGTACTCAACAGACTGCCAACATGCATTGCCCTGCAGAGGTAGCGGAAATATAGACTGATGTAAACTGCTCAAAACAGTTTTATTATTGCCCCATGGCAATTTCCAAGCACTAGCTCTCAGTCAATCAGAATTGAGCATATATGTAGAGGAAATTGCATGAACGCAAGTGCTGTACGTGATTTCTCGATATATGCTTCACTTCACTTGTCCGGGATAAATAAAATTTATTCTATTCTCAGTGAAGCATACCTTATAATAGATGGTTGCACATGACGTCATGGCGGCCATGTTGGTGTACATTTAACAATAGATTCTTCTTTAGCTTCTTTTGTTAGGTACACCAACATGGCCGCCATGCCCTTTGTCATTTGAATCTCTGGGGATTGACTGCAACCGCGAATCTTTAAAATTCGCGTTCATGTTTACGACCTTAATTGCCATTATTCTGGATTCTGTCCAGACACATTTGACACCTAGGAAACAATGGCTTTGTTTTCTTCTCACTGTATTTCAAACTTTTACAATGTAAAAGCCTAAAAGTATATTGGTTATAATATTTCTAGTTCATTCTCGCTTCCAGAAGAGCAGTTCTCGACATCTTCTTTTTGTATTTCGGCCAAAAACTCTCTGTCAATCGCTTACTTCCTTAACTCGGAAGTAAGTTTTCCTATAATAAGGTATATCGAAAATGGGCTACTACTACACGAGCCTTTGCTTGTGCAATTTGAGAACTTTCAAAATATCACTCTGTGCCCATAAATCGAGTATAGCACGAAACAGTTCATGTGATATTTTGTTTAGTGTAAAGTACTTTAATTAATGTACAAACTATTTTCTTTTTTTCCCAGAAATGTGTAAAAACGAGAGCAGTTAATTCCATATTAGCAGTGAGAGATGTCAGCAGAAAAGATGCCGAAGAAACAGTAAATCATGTATTTGAGGCGTGTTTTAACGACACTGCCCCTTTTGAAAGGATACCACCTTAATAGAATATTTAGGCAGAATAGAAAATATAATAATTTTAAACTTATTGTTTGGGCGGAACCCTCGGCAAATAATTTCCATTCTCCTCGCCTTGCATATTGCACAAGATTATTTGTCAAGTTGTTAAAGTAATGGTCCAGATGAGAACTGTTCTGCGGCAATGAGCCTCCCCCCACATACGATTTTGCTTGAATATGCCTTAAGTGCTTTAGGAGGTATCTACAGACCAAAGTACATCTCGAATTATTTTTTATGCTATTGCCTCTTTTTTCCTGTGAAAACGCAGAGAAGCCACCATCCAGCCAATCGGATATAGAAAAAACAAATGATTCTTCAATCGCAAATTTGAGAACTTTCCGGAACCATACACGATATTCTTCGAAATTAAACCATAGTTAGTTTGATCAAAAATAAATTCACACCACAAAAAAATACGGAATGAAAATGCATTATTTCGATGGGTTTCTATTGAATTTATAAGTATCAACCAATGAAATTACGAGAAAGAATAATAGAAAATGAACACTTAACATTCCTTGCCGTAGACACTACAGTTCTTATCTGGACCATTACTTAAAGTGCCCCTCAACCCTTTTGCAATTTTTATATATATGAAACTTTGAAAGGTTTTGCGGAGTACTTCTGCGAAGAATTTTTTGGCTTAGAGAGAATACTCATGTTCTATGCTTGTTTGAAATGGTGAAAATGTGACCTCTCCTGACCCATGACCGCGTAAGAAAAAGACTGGGTCGATTCCCTATCTTACGTCATCCAATTCATTCGACTTTGCAATAACTTGAATAAATATTTAGCATTTAGTCTAAAATAGCTGTTTTCTTTACCAAAATCTCAAACTGTGTATATATATCGATGCTGTTGTGATAGAAAGGCGTCATGGACATTATGCATTAATGAGGTGACGTAAGATAGGGAATGGACCCAGGCTTTTTCTTACACGGTCATGGGTCAGGAGAGGTCACATTTTCACCATTTCAAACAAGCATAGAACACAGAGTATTCTCTGTAAGCCAAAACATTCTTCGCAGAAGTACTCAAAACCTTTCAAAGTTTCATATATATATATAAATTGCAAAAGGGTTGAGGGGCACTTTAAGAGCGGATGTCAGTAAATATCGAGAATCGTGCGACAGAAGTGAAAAATCAGATTCCATTTTATTTAACCAAAAGAACACATTTGGTAAAGTATTTTCGAAAATCACATTTAAAAGTTCCACTGCTTTTTGGTTTTAGAAAAAAATTGGTAAGTTCAAATTACGGCCAACGCTCGCTGGGCGTCATTGGAAATTTGGAAATATTGTGCATTTTGAGCAAGCTCGTGCGCAATAACTGCAATTCTTTCAGTCTTTTTTATTTCGGCACTGAATTTCTTTCCCCTATCTTAGGGCATAAAAATAATTTTAGAATTCCTATTTTGGGTCTGCGTACGTACCCGTTGAATATACTACCTTCGAGTAGTCGTGCTCAAGATGAAATTAGGGTAATTTCAGATGGCTCTATCTCCTCGGGTATATGTATTTCTCAACAAAAATGTGTCCTTAAAGCTGAAGTATTCTAATTTTCTGTCTTAAAATATCTATTTTGGCCCGCAAAAAGCCTGCCGTCCAGAATCAAACATGTCTAGCGTATTTTGACCAATTCCACGTTCAGTTATTTTCAATAACACTACATCACCTGAAGGTAAAATAAATTTGCATAAGACGATCCAAACTACAAGGTCAACAGGTCAGCCGCCGGTCACACAACAAGAGAACAAGGAAATTTAGAAAACTCCAGCTTCATGTAGTTACAATATTTTTTTCCGGCGCAAAACTGATTAATTATTATCGATTTACTACTTTTATTCTATTTTCTCGAATTTGGAGCCTAAACTTAGATCTATTTATATGGATCAGTTGCAAATCGGCCTTCATGTAGAATACTTACAATGATCAGAAACAAGTAAATTTGCTCTTAAAGTCCACAAAAGAAATAAAGTATCTTTGTGAATAGGTCGGTTAGCGTTTCAAAAAATGAAGATTTTGGTGAGTTGAATCACTCAACCATCGTGGGATTGACGTAAAGTCTACATGCAGTTTTATAGAATATTTCAGGTTGTCTCACCTGAGCTTCCTCGCATCTAATGATTCTTTTGGCATGCTTTCCGAACAGGAAAATATTTAAATTCTACTGATCTTATTTTTACTCAAACCCTAACCATTTCCAAAACGACGATAAACGAGTTCTCACCGATAGGGGAATACAAAAATATATGGGAATACATATATCACTGCGACAGCAGCAACCCGAAAAATAGGTGGAAAATATTACGCGAAAAATATAATTAATTTTTCTCAAAAGTTACGGTCGTCTAGATTTCAAATTTTCTTCGTCCAAGCTTTAACTACCCAATAAAATGTTTCGTTTATCATCGACCGACCGACCGACCACAAGTAATACTTATGTTATGTAGGTCCGACAATATCGTCCCTTCAAAATACCAAAAATAGCTAGCGTTTCGGATGCTTCAAAAAATAAAAATGTTTTGGAGGAGCTTACCCCCCTACTCCCCTCCCCCCCAAAAAAAAATTTTCATCGATGAAATGCTAACTGACCAATTTCATAAAGACACTTTATTTCTTTCGTGGACTTGAAGAACAAATTTACTTGTTCTGATAATTTTAAAGTGCACCTAACCCCTTTTGCAATTTTTATACATATGAAACTTTGAAAGGTTTTGAGTACTTCTGCGAAGAAATGTTTGGCTTACAGAGAATATTCTATGTTCTAGGCTTGTTTGAAATGGTGAAAATGTGACCTTTCACTGACCCATGACCGCGTAGGAAAAAGCCTGGGTCGATTCTGGATCTTACGTCACCTCATTAATGCATTATTCTCCATGGCGTCTTTCTATCACAAGAACATTGCTATATAGAGAAGTTATACGGTCTGTGAGTTGTTAGTAAAGAAAACAGTTATTTTAGACAAAATGCTAGACATTTATTCAAATTATTGCCGAAGTCTAATGAATTAGATGACGTAAGATCCAGAATCGACCCAGGCTTTTTCTTACGCGGTCATGGATCAGGAAAGGTCAAATTTTCACTATTTCAAACAAGCTTAGAACAAAGTATTCTCTGTAAGCCAAAAATTTCTTCGCAGAAATACTCAAAACCTTTCAAAGATTCATATGTATAAAAATCGCAAAAGGGGTTAGGTGCACTTTAAGTATAACTACATGTACAAAGCTTTATACTTGATTAACTTGGATTCAATCGTGACAGCTGTGTTAAATAGATCTAAGTTTAGGCTCCAAATTCGAGAAAATAGAATAAAAGTAGTAAATCGATAATAATTAATCAGTTTTGCGACGGAAAAAAATATTGTAACTACATGAAACTGGAGTTTTTTTAACTTTTCTTGTTCTGTTGTGTGACGGCGACTGACCTGTTGACCTTGTAGTTTGGATCGTCTTATGCAAATTTATTTTTATCTTGAGGTGTTATTAAAGTATAACTTTTAGTATTTTTGTAAAATTTGACAGTTTAGCGAGACGACCCATTTAGTGGGCTACATGCGGAATTGGTCAAAATACGCTAGACAGGTTTGATTCTTGATGGCAGGCTTTTTGCGGGCCAAAATAGATATTTTAAGACAGAAAATTAGAATGGTTCTGCTTTAAGGACACATCTTTTTGTTGAGAAATACATATACCCGAGGAGATAGAGCCATCTGAAATTGCCTTAATTTCATCTTGAGCACGACTACTCGAAGGTAGTATATTCAACGAGTCCGTACGCAGACCCAAAATAGGAATTCTAAAATTATTTGTATGCCCTAAGATAGGGAAAGTATGGTAAATTCAGTGCCGAAATAAAAGACTGAAATAATTGCCGTTATTGCGCACGAGCTTGCTCAAAATGCACAATATTTCCAAATTTCCAATGACGCCCGGCCGTAATTTGAACTTACCAATTTTTTTCGAAAATCAAAAATCAGTGGAACTTTTAAATGTGATTTTCGAAAATACTTTACCAAATGTGTTCTTTTGGTAACATAAAATGGAATCTGATTTTTCACTTCTGTCGCACGATTCTCGATATTTACTGACGACATCCGCGGACTCTTAATAAACTTAATAAATCACAATTTGTGTATTTGCCACATTATTTATTCGCAAATTGTAAAATAAAATACCTTTTCACTTGATTCTGCTGTGAATGATTTAGCGCGGGCTCATAATACAGCTCGGGTTTCCTGTGGCTCAGGTTTGTTTACATATAGCTCGGGCTTCCTGTGGCTCATCTCGCCAACTACATAAAAATACACCAGGCAACTAAATTCATCGCCGACAAGCGAGACGCGCGAGAATTTTACCGAAACACGAAAACTTCCAGGTTCCTGCTCCCTCTCTAACATTCAAAATATTGAAGAACAGTAAATGAGCTACGTTTTTGGTGGTAATTCACGGCGACATCGAGTGTTACACATCGTAAAAGTTTCCTAGAAACCGTCAAACGGTCCAGAGTTTCGGCGATTTCTTTTTCTCCTTATGATCGGGACAGATATGAGCCATCATAAGGATTTATAACGGTCATTACATTCAAATATTTTTAATCAATCTGTCGAATGATCTCTCGTCTAGAGTCCCCAGCGAAGAAATGGACAGCTGACATATTTCCCCTAATCTCCCTCGTATGGGCTGGCTCTTTTGCAACTTGACACACCACCCCGATGAAGTAGTTTTTGGCAGCTTCCGATAAACGAACCGGAAGAAAAATATCTTGAAGACTTCGCGAGAAGTTTGTTTACAAAAATATATATGACGACCGCTAAACTCTCGTACTATGATTTAAGACCAAATTTTACTCCACTCTACTAGTATTACCATCAGTAAATTCAGCACAAATGCAGTTTATCACATCATAACAAAATATTTAACTAGCAAATTACCGTGTTCGTTCCAAGAGTGCCAGGATCTTTGAAATTTCTAGGCGACAGTGTGAAGAAGAAGAAGTTCCACTTTCTTCGGATTTGAACTCCGAAAGACCGAAGTCGATTTTGTCGAAGGCAAAAACATCGTACAGCGTTAAGTGACATGTTTCATGTTTCAGCGGCTCATAAGTCTCAGCTAGTCTCTTGCATTTTTACCAGCCTTAGCCTTAGGGTTCCCTTTTTGCTTGTTTTACGGTTCAAGTAGCTGATTTATACTTTAACTAGTAGTCTAACGGATTGCTTCCAAATATATGAGTATTTGAACACTTTTTGCAACGGTTTTCTAGCTAACGCTCACTCAGTTTTATGCTCACTTTTTTTTGTTCATTTCAAACGTTAACTCAGCTCGCACAAAAGGCGCGAAAAAACTTTTGCACGCGTGCGCTACCAAATTCCCGCCCGTTTGCTCCGAGATCTACTCATCAGTGTCCTCCTGGATCTCGCCCGAGAATGTTTGGTCTCGGACGAACTTCTGGGCCGCTTTCTATACTTAACGGCGCTGTGCACCTGCTAAACGGTTTAGCAGGATTTGTTTCTTTGCCTTCGACAAACGACGAGGAAATGTTGGACATTTGCTGGAACTGTTAGACTAGGTTTAAAGTGATGGACGGACTATAAACTCTTTGGCTTTGGACTAATTCGTCTTCGGTTCGCGAATTCGCTTCAACTTCGCAATGTTTGTGCCAATTTGTGGTGGAAAAATAGACTACTTCAAATCTGAGGAAAGTGGAACTTCTTCTTCTTCACACTCTCGCCTAGAAATTTCAAAGATCCTGGCACTCTTGGAACGAGCAAGCTCACTACAAACCACAGGCAGCCCAAGCTCAAAGTTTGAATTTATTTGACAGTTGAACTGCGAAGGTTCAAACATAATAATAATAATAATAATTTATTTACCGTCGGTAACGCAGGAAGTGGTTGCCCAATCTCCCGAGCCAGGGGCTCATGATATAAACGCTCGACAAATTAATAGTAACAAAATATAAAATGTCTGGTATTTTATTGCACTAAATGGCAAATGAATAACACAATAAACTTGCTTTGATGAAGATTAAGTTGTTGTGTCTTGAATTTGGGGGCCGATTTAACGAGTTTCTAGGAAACATGGATACACTCTACATTAAGCCGAAACGAGGCATCCTTTCGGTTGGACTTCCGGTGGCTCGTCAAAGTGTGGAGAGGTGTTTGGGACGGCGAAATTCGAGGTGACAAAAATCATTCCTCGGTAGTCTTTGAATGTTTGGTCATGAAACTTGGAGGATACGCAGCAAGGAGATCTGTCTACGGGATCCAGAAGTATCACGTCGATTGAGTGGATTTAAGGGTCATTTTTGCCGTGGAGATGACAGGTATGTGAACACGCTATCGCGTCCGCTTGCCTGCCTTTCCTAACTTAATGTAGAGTGAATCCATGTTTCCTACAAACTCGTTAAATCGTCCACCAAACCCCCAAATTCAAGACACAACTTAATCTTCATCAAAGCAAGTTTATTGTTATTCATTTGCCATTTAGTGCAATAAAATACCAGATATTCTGGATGTTTGAACCTTTGTAGTTCAACTGTCAAATAAATTCAAACTTTGAGCATGGGCTGCCTGTGTACAAACACGGTAAAATATTTTGTTATGATGTGATAAACTGCATTTGTGCTGAATTTACTGATGGTAATACTAGTAAAGTGGAGTAAAATTTGGTCTGAAATCATAGTACGAGAGTTTAGCGGTCGTGCGACATATATATTTTTGTAAACAAACTTCCCGCGAAGTCTTCAAGATATTTTTCTTCCGATTCGTTTATCGGAAGCTGCCAAAAACTACTTCATCGGGGTGGTGTGTCAAGTTGCAAAAGAGCCCATACGAGGGAGATTAGGGGAAAATATGTCAGCTGTCCATTTCTTCGCTGGGGACTCTAGACGAGAGATCATTCGACAGATTGATTAAAAATATTTGAATGTGATGACCGTTATAAATCCTTATGATGGCTCATATCTGTCCCGATCATAGGGAGAAAAAAATATCGCCGAAAATCTGGACCGTTTCACGGTTTGTAGGAAGCTTTTACGATGTGTAACACTCGATATCGCCGTGAATTACCACCAAAAACGTAGCTCATTTACTGTTCTTCAATATTTTGAATGTTAGAGAGGGAGAAGGAACCTGGAAGTTTTCGTTTTTCGGCAAAATTCTCGCGCGTCTCGCTTGTCGGCGATGAATTTAGTTGCCTGGTGTATTTTTATGTAGTTGGCGAGATGAGCCACAGGAATCCCGAGCTATATGTAAACAAACCTGAGCCACAGGAAACCCGAGCTGTATTATGAGCGCGCGCTAAATCAACACATTCACAGCAGAATCAAGTGAAAAGGTACCCTGGTTCCAGAGCTTTTCTAGAGAGAACAGGAGCGGCGATCAGCGAGCTGCGAAGCAGCGAGAAGAGAAATAATAGATTATTAAAACATCAGTGACAAATACACAAAATGGGAGGATGGTTAGCCTGTGGCCAAATGAAGGCCCGGTGTCTTCCCCACTAAATAGACCTTTTTCGCTTGGCTCAATGTTGTCCCATTTCAGATCATGTGCATTTAACAAATCGCACACATTTTGCCATTGTCTGTACTCGTATTGATCATAGAAATGACGCCATAAAATGTTCAAAATTCAAGTGGAACGAGCGTAGCGAGTTGTTTCACTGCAAAGTTTGGGACATTTTATGGCGTCATTTCTATGATCAATACGAGTACAGACAATGGCAAAATGTGTGCGATTTGTTTTTTACAACAACGAAGCACTTATAGCTTCAATTGAGTGCGTAATACGAAAAAGGCCATTGAAAGTCAAAACGTAAACACTTCTAATTACCGTTGCCGAGAGAAAGCTTTCTTAGACAAATGGCAATTTGGTTCACCGATTAACTTCTGTAATTGACGGAATGCATGTGAAATCCTTTCAGTTGTTTTTTTCTGGATCAGAAAAGTTATTGTTATATAATTCAAAACTTCTGAGCTCTGAGAGAACTAGTCACAAAGTCTGACTACAAGTACAAATTCGCCGAAACTTTCTCCACTCAAGAGAAAACTCTCATTTTGCCAAATGGCACACTACAAAGAAGTTTGACTCACCGATTGACTTCTCCTATTAATAAAATGCTTGTGAAATCCTCACTTTCTTGTTTTTGGAAGCGAAGTTAACATCCATTTAAATTGACAAACCTCGCCGTGATTTTTCAAGCACTTTGCAAAGCTACCACGGCTTGCGAGTGACGTCATTTCATTGTATGTACTTATTTTGCATATAGCGGAGAGCCAATCAGAACGCGAGAAAATTGGATGTTGTTGTAAAATGTTTCTTTTATTTCTGGTTAACGCACGAGGATCTAGATACCTTGATATGGAAATACTTCGGACTAAGAATGTTATTCCCGAAATATTTGATATGGGTGAATATTGAGCCAAGCGGAAAAGATCTATTGGGCTGCGTGATCACGTTTCACATTATTTCCCCTGTATCGTCTCCATTTTCAGTATTGCACTCCAGAGGTATTATACACAGAGAGTTCTTTGCATTTTTTAAACGCCACCATCGGCCAAGGCGGTGTTCCTGACCTGTCCCAGCAAACAGAGTAGTGCCATCACTAGAAAATGAAAGTGCATTCACAAATCCAACCTGCAGCCAAGCAGAATGGAATTGTTATTATCTACACCAAGCACATTATTACATTGCTAAATTAGTGAAAATCCATTTTAGTCTTCTCTTTGGCCCGATTCAAAGGTCCTGGCAACCTGGAACGGTACTGGCTATCCAAACAATGCATAACCCTAAAACAATGTTATTCTTCAAATAGGGTCCAATAAAATGCAACGTTTTGAGAGGAGAAGGCCTCCTGGATTCAAACGTCGAACTTTTCATGCGCCGAACGCAATAGACCGATTTAGCTTGTACATTTGTTGTCCCAATTCAGGTCACCTGACTTTTCCCTCGAGTAATGTTTTCTTGTTTTTCTGTATGCCTGGAGGAAATGTACAAATTTCTCTAATGGGAAATCAAAGCACTGAAACCTCTGGAGAGCAGTCACATGATCTGAATTGGGACAACAAATGTACAAGCTAAATCGGTCTATTGAAACAAAAGATTATTAGACGGCTTCTTTTGATCTAATTAGGTTCGACGTTTGAATCGGTCCTTAGTGTAATCAAAGTTAATAGAGTGGAATGGTTAGGAAACCCGGGAACTTCAAAGGCGCTACGATTTATGTTGGAAGAGGGTAACACAAAAGATTGTGCACGGTCATAGTTCATTAGCGTCCACTGAACCCACGTTTCTATGGCTGATTGATTAACATACATGTATTAGAATTTCTATTGTGTTTTGTGCACAGTAATGGTTGAAAAAAGCGAACAAAGAAGGTCATTGGGTTTCAAAACTATTCCACTCTATTAACTATGATGCAATTAAAAACCGATTTGAAGAGCGCAAACATTATTTTATCATGTTTAAGTCAGGCATAAGTGCCAAAATCATGCAACAATTTATGACACCGTTCAAAATGCCATAATTGCCACCCATCAGGGGAAAAAATACGACTTTTTACCGACCAGAAAACAATTTTCACTGACCCAATAGTAAGGGAGCTAAACTTTTAGGCAGGAGTTTGCACACACATTACATTTTGTAGGGTTTCTATTCGTACCAGTCGTAAAGTGAAGAGAGGTTTAAGACTTCTATATCCCTGTCCACACTGCCATAACCTAACACAAGAATCGCAAGAACCTGCTGATATGAAGAGAATAGTTCAATTCAAAGTGTACATAACCAGTAACAGTCAACTCTCATAACAAGGACCTTATGCAACCAGGACGGCAACAGGGACTTTAAGCAACCACGATGGCGACGTCTAGGACGACGGCATAAAACAATAACTGCACGTGAAAATGCACGCAGTCGCCTACATTTTTACCGTTCTCTGCAAAAACACAACGTGAAAATCCCAAATTGTACGTTTTAAAGAGAATACGAACGTAAGAAAATAAATCAATCCGTTTCTCGTTCGGCATGAACGGAACTCTATGCTCATCATATTTTTCGAAAATCTGGTTGTGAAAAACAATTCAAGGCAAACAAGGGAAACAGTAAACACCACATTTCGGGAGAAAACACTTTTACGTCCCGTCGTCCTGGTTGCTTACAGCCCCTATAGATAGATACTTTATTATGCACAGAATTAAAAAAAAGCTAACACTTATTTACATTGAAGCTGTGCGTCTAAGATATAATACAAATACAAACATAACAATAAATACAGACAAGCAATCATATCTAAGATAAAAAAAAACCTAACTACTAATAAGTAACTATATAAAATAATAATAATAATAATAATAATAATAATAATAATGTTAAACTACTGATAAAATAATAACAATAAACTATAATGATAAACTATAATGATCTGGCAGACGAGTCCAACCAGTAATTGGCGCTGAAGGTTCTGATAGAATGAGAGCTCTTAATGGTTGAACTGAGACTGTTATAAAACTTAGCTGCTGAATAGGCAAAGGATCTATAACCAGATTTAGAGGATATTTTAACCATATGGAGATTAGACCTATTGCGAGTATTGTAATTATGGACATCAGAATTACGAGAAAACAAATTCCTAAGATAAGGTGGACAAAGTCCATTCAAACATTTAAAGACAGTAAGACATTTATGAAAGTGCCATCGATCAAGTAAGGGGACCCAACCAAGCTCTCTGAATAACTGCTCCCTATTGTCTAGGACGACATAAAAAAGACAGTAGAATTAATCACAATAGCGTAACTGCACATGAAAAACTTGATACATGTACATGTAGTAGAATACATGTTTGCCATTGTCTCTAAAAACACAACATGAAAATCATAACATTGTATGTTTAGTAGAGAATGCCAACGTACTTCAGTAAATGGCTCTCTTTTTCAGTTGGCCTTAAGCTGACCCCATGCTCATTCTATCGTTCGAAAATCTAGATGTGAAATTAAGCAATAAAAGCGAATAAGAGAAACAAACACCTATTAATTTCGTGAGAAAACAGTTTTATATCCTATCGTCACAGCCGGTGTCGTCCTTGGTACCTAAGGTCCCTAATAAGGACTGGCAGTTATTTGGTGTCAGTACAAGAAATAGTCCATAATAATGTATTTTCACTCGATCTCCTGTAACTCATTTTGCTGGGAATTCAGCTCCTGTCTACAACAGCGAACTGTTGACAATAACAGGGTATCCAGAAGGTGAGAGTTGGATACACCTACTACTTGTATTTCCTAAAATACTGATCATGACATTACACAAAGTGCAATGAAATTTAGGTTTACAGCAAAATAACCCCCTAACCTACAATCTCGGTCAATTTGCGTTTAAAAAAAATACCTCCCCTCCCCTCCCCCCTCAAAAGTTCTTCTTTTGCCTCCCCGTGTACCAGGATCGTACTCGGAGAGTTGACGAGACTTGAGTTCGACGTTCTTCATTCGCTTGTACTGTGCGACTCTTACCGCACCAACCAACTAACTGAATTTTACAATGTCACTGCTTAAATAATAATACTCTTACATGCATGCGTATTCAAGCTTGCAAGTAACGCTGCATGCGTATTCAAGCTTGCAAGTAACGCTGGGATAACAAGTTATAAACCTGTTCTACCAGATATATAGCTTCATGACGTAACGTATAATCGTATACGCCCAAAAGTACCTTGATAGAAATTTAAAGTATTTTAGAATTACGAAACTAACCAAGTTTAACGATGTTCGTTTTAAGAGAGGTAAGACCTAACTGTCCACGAAGAAATATCTAGGTTAGATTGGAAAACAAGTGAATTCAAAGCAGGTAAAAGGTCGCTCTAGTCAATGACTAAACAAACAAAATGGGAGGAGCTTATTCGCTATTCGCGTTAACTTCCACAACTTGCATACGCAGAATTTCTACAAAATGAGCAGGTGTACCAAAAGATGATAACAGGAAATAAGATTAATTGGTATCTACTGTAATGACAGATCCAAACCACAGTAGAAGGCACATTACCTCCAAGTAAAATATTGTCAAAAATGCATTTATGATATAAAAAAAGGACTCAGTTGAAATGCACAAGATAAAAGTGCATTACATTATAGAGGAATTTTCCTCGGTTGAAGTAGTAATACAGTGGAACCTCGATTTAACGAAGTGCCAAGGGACTGGGGAAATTGGTTCGTTATATCAAGGGTTAACAACCAAAATGTTCGATATATCGAGGTATAGTTAATAATTGTTTTGTAACGAAGTAACAAAGTTAATGAGAACTAATAAGAGACAAAGAGGATAGTGCCAGTGTCTGTACTGTATATAAACATCTAATGAGCTGTTGACTGAGAGGTTGTTCTCTCGTTACAGGATTAAAGGATTTTCATCGCTGTTGGTCTGTTCCGCATTCATCTTTTGTCGCGTGTTGACGTTTATTCGTTATATCGGGGTAGATTTTACGTTTGGGCTGCCGGATTGTGTTCGTTATATCGAGGTTCTGTTACATACATTTTACTTGTAATTTTGCCGGGCTGAAGAATATCGTTCGTTATACCGAAGACTTCGTTATATAGAGGTTCGTTAAATCGAGGTTCCACTGTACTAGGTTAGATCGGATTTCGATTGAGTGTGAAAAGCAATCCGTGATTGTTTTGGTTCCGCGTTTGCTCAGTTTTCCTATTGACTGGAAAATGTTGTGTGATTATCAGCTAATCATTATCAAGTGCTAGAGCGATTTTCAGTTGAGTGTAGTAAAACCAAAACCAGACCAATCACAAAGCCAATCACAGGAGCAAATGAAAACGAGCCAATCAATCATCACGCTATCCACGATTGCGTTGAATTACTTCAGTTCGTGATTGGCTCATTGTGTTTTTATTTGATGCCATGATCAGTTCTGTGATTACTTTGGTTTTGGTTTTACGACACAATGGAAAACCGCTCTAAAAGGCTAAATACAGGTTTTTGCGCCTAACCACAATTTTAATCCGATATTTCACCATGTTATTCCCATTAATTTCATTTTCCAAAGAGGCCATCAGGCCGACGCACTGGCGCCATCAATGACCGCTCTTTCTTTGCAACAGGACCTGCGATTTCAATTTCTCTAATCTCGAGCGCCGATAATCACATATCCAATTAGGAAACATCTACATTTTAATTTTTCTTTTATCGTTGTTTTGTTTTCCCGTTAGATTTAATTTGAGGACCTATATGTTCTCGTAACTTTATATACTAACGAATCCTCAGGACTGGAATTCCAACTCCACCAGAGAGTTAACGTTAAACTCTACCTTTCCGATTAATTATATTTTGAATATATGTAACCTAGCTGTGAGCCGCTAGTTCGCCACGTTTGGCCGAACGTTAAATAACTGGCTATAGTATCCTTGTCAGAAGAGGAAACTCCATGTAGTAATTGCCCTAGGGCCAAGAATATGGATTACATATTTTTCATTAAAATATTTTGAATACTGCAAAAGTAGTGTTTTCGATTTCATCGTGTAACAATTATACCCCCTCCAGATTTGAATGTCCCCATTCGAGAATAGGAACATTTATATTTATATTGGCGGTTTCAAGAAACAAAAAAACACATTACTATAGACCTGGGCCAGGTTGTTCGAAGCACGGTAACTTTATCCCTAGCATAGCACTAAATCTGTAATTATAATTTGTAAAGCTTAACCCTGTGGTAGTGCTTACCCTTGCTTCGAACGACCGGGTCCTGAGGGAAAGCCTTCCTGCCCCACTACATAATGTACAAGAACGTAGAACTAGAACAGTTCAGTGGATGATAACAATGATGTGAGTAAGCCTACCTGAAGCTACAAGGTCTGTACTTTTGACGGCAGCCAATGCAGTAATCCAGGTTTCATTAGGAATGGTCTCATCCGAGTCATGAGGTTTTCCATGGGCATGAGGGACTGTACACAGGGGCTTCTTCTTGTTGGCACTCCAGAGTGATATGGACCTGAAACAAATAATAGTGCTCAAAAACGGTCTTCCACTCGTCCTAAAGGAGTAAAAAACGAGTACATATTCCCTCCACTGGTCTCCGGGATGAGATTTATTTGTTTTCTAAATATGATTTTGATTCAGAACCAGAAAATGGCACAAACGAGGAAAACAGTGATGATTTTACCTTGCGATCGGCAACACGAACAAAAAAACAACACCAAGGTTCGACCTATCATGAATTGAATCATGGGAAACAATATGGCATCGTGTTCGTAGTTTGTGTTCGTAGCGACAACATACCAATGTTATATGGAAAGGAACAAATAATAATAAATTAGGACCATTGACTTTCCATTTTGGACCAGTACATTTTTAGCTCACTGGTCCCATGGACCATCAAAGCAAAAAGTCAAGTTCGAGCACTGAATAATTATAAGAGTGGTTTCCGATTCATTGTTGTAAAACCAAACCCACAGCCAATCACAGGAACAAGTAAAAATGAAATGATCCAGTCACAAACTGAAGTAATTCGTTATCGATTATTCAGTTGAAAAGAACTCCGTTGTTCGCATTCGTCTTCTGAGCTTGTACTTAATTTAGGCATCAAGAAACGGCTACCTGCTACGTCATCAGTATGGAATTTTCTGCCTCGTTGCCCAGACGTCTATTTCGCGAGTGGGGGAGCGATAAGAGTCGGCTGGTTTCCCAGGCTAGGCTTACATAGGCTCTTTAAGGAAAAACTAAACGTGCAACTCACCCATCATCTGCTCCGGATATGAAATGTTCTTCACTGATCAACTGTATGCAGTCTACTGATCCTCTACAATTCAATAACAAAAAGTACAGCATAAAATTATAAATTAAACAAGCTATCAGCGAGTTAAAATTAGTTTTACCTCTGTGTTGAAGGAATGTAAAGGCAAAGCACCTTTATCTAACATTGGCCACTTTGGACAGTCTGCAGTGTGTGAACTTGAGCCCGAAGTGACCTACATGTACAATTGAAGGGCTGTGTGCAAAAAGGTGTAAATGTCTCCTGGTCACGTTCCACATTCTCCTTCAATTTATTTGTTTTCGAAGGGAGAATTTAGAACGTGACCAAGAGTCACTTACGCCCTTTTTGCACACAACCCTAACCTATAGACCTCATTCATAATGGCCGCCACCTAATTTGCATAAATTGGAAGATTAATGTGTACAGGGAAACTATTGCTACCACATGAAAGATCGTACCTAAATTAGTAATTGACCACAGTTTGAAAGCAATGTTTCAAATTGCTGTCGAGTTATTGGCATTTTCAATGTAGGAAATACATGAAAGCGAGGCTGTAAAGGCCTTCACGGTTTTTCTCATACAAATCTCTCTAATTTCAAATCGCTGTAACTTTACAGCCTTTTATGCTACAACACTCAAATTCTACAGAATCACCAATGTTGGTATGCTCGTTCGCATGGAAGATTAAATGTTGTTTTTCATACATTGACCATGTGGCTAAACTGTTAAAATACAGAGACCACGCCCTTATGAATGAGTGGCCCACCCTAACCACAACTGCCATTTATATCATCCTAGAGGGGAAAAAATAAAAACATGTTGCGACTTCTTTCAAAGCCAAACATTGGCTGTAAACCCCTTGTTTACCTCTAATTATCTCTCATTCACCTGAAAATTTTGGAAATCTAAGCCCTCTGAAATGACATTTCCAGCATTTTGGGACCACTTTGTAGCAAATTTAGGCATGACCCACTCCTGATGTAGTGCATGATTTTTCTTGGCCCACCCCTTTTTCCCTGTTGAAAAATAGTGACCCATCCCCCCCTTTTTTCCAGCCCACCCCCCCCCCCCCCAATACATCATGACCATCCCATTATCAGTAGGCCTTTGTACATTATGATCGCATTATTTTGAGCATTTTTTTTCAAGGCAAAAGCAGTGAGAATAATGCTAGCATTTTAGGAATCAAGTTTCCTCACATTGTTAAGTTGATTAAGATGTAAGTATAATAAAACGTTTTTGAACCATCTAATTGGATTTTGACATTTGACTGAATAAGTAAACTGAAGCAGGAAAGATCAAACCTTTGTACCTTGGTCGTTGTTTATTTGCTAAGCCAGAAGCAAACCTTGTTCAGTTAAAGATTATAATAAAGCCAAACATTTATATTTGCAACTAGAAGTCAATAAAAACCATTTGTGCTGTGTTCTGTTTAATCAATTTTGGAGACGAGGGGATCTTATAATTTTGGAGAATTTCTTTATAAAAGCAAGTATTTCCAAGAATTTTTGCAACACTTTACGAGCATGTTGGTTAACATTTGAGCGTTAGCAGTTTTGCATTGAAAAAAGTAGCCTGCTTGCTGGTAGCCTGGTGGCCAGCTCTGCTGTATTTTTTTCGGCCAATTTTTCCCCGGATTGAGTGGTATGCGGTCAAAATGGGGTGTGGTGCGCATCACAGGTAACCCAATTCAGAAAAAAACTTGACCGAAAAAATTACAGAACAGCCGGCTAGCAGGCTAAGAAAAACGAGAATAATGTGCAAATGCCTACTTATCAGAGAACATGCGAAGGTCTAACCAGTTCAAGAACATGCCAGATTGTTTCACAAAGGCAGCACCTTCTAATCAGCTATTTTAGAAACCCTGAGTGTTGGTCTGGCCAGGGTTTTGAGCTGTCAATTGATCTCTTGCACATCAGACCAGAGCCTACACACCACTCAGCTAACCAGGAGGCTGATAAATGGCTTTCAGTGTGTTACATACATGTGATCTCAGAACCAATTTATAACATGATTATTGTACATGGATGAACTCACCCCAGGGCATTGAAGACTAGTTGAGATTCCTCAACAACTTTCCATATTCTAAGCGTTCTGTCCCTCCCACCTGATGTTGCTGCCCTATCTCTTGACAAACTGTCAATTCCTGTGATAGCATCCTGATGGCCAAACCTGGGGAGGAAGTGACATTTCTTTGGTGAAGTATGTTATTCACCTGGGCCCAGTTGTTTGAAGCAAGGGTAACTTAAAATTATTGTAATCTGTACAGTTTAAAGTGCATATGAACCCTGGATAATTATATTTCTTACGAAGAGACTAGAGGCCATAGACAAAGGATTCCGGAATAAAAAGTTGATTTGATTTATTTGTCATGGTTCAAAGTTGGCAACAAATGTGTCGGGTTGCCTGTGGACAAAAATCAAGCGTGCAAGCGCGCTTTACAAAATTGGCACTGGATCTAGTTTGATGTCATCAACAAAACACGCTCAATGCACCATTGCATGAAATGCCTTGCCGAATAAAGCTCTCTGAAATGTTTAGAGCGATATTTTCATCTTTCTCAATTATTTTGCAAATATGCCAACGCTTTAGACCCGCGAAGAGACAAGTTCTGTTGATGACGTCACGTTTTACTCTTGTCCCAGTCCCCGAACGTATGTGGAGATTATTCTAAATTTGGAAGTTTAGTCGCTAAAAAAATTATGAAAACATTTTTATTTTAAAAAATCGGAATTTTCCCCCTACCTTTTAAGGTCTAAGCTTTAAAAAAAAGCATAACTGCCCAGGGCTTATATCACTTTAATCTCAGGTTAGGGATTTAACCCTGGGGTAGCATTTACCCTTGCTTCGAACAACCAGGCCCTGGTGCAGTTAATACATGTATAGACAGTGTTTTCAATACAAAGCCAATGAATTAATATTCATTAACATGCACTGCTTTCTTTGTATTAGTAGTGTGTTGCATGATGTACAATTCTGGAAACAAAATTAATTTTAGATTTGAACTGAACAAGAATACCATGTACATTTATTTGTGCCTCCAATTATGCAATCAACCATAGTGATCACGTTGTGGTCACAGTGCTGTTGTGTGCCATTCAAAAATCTGTCGCCAGTGAGAATAAGATGAGCCTACTTCTTAGTGTAACGATTACCACCATAGTATGAAATGTGCACACACACAAATGTCACTTTATTTAATATGGAGGGTACCATGTTTACCTCTAACATGTAGTTAAAGTGCTTCTAACCCTTCTTGAAATTTTTCTATCTATGAACCTTTGAAAGGTTTTGAGTACTTCTGCGAAGAAATTTTTGGTTAAGAAAGAATACTCTATGTTCTACGCTTGTTTGAAATGGTGAAAATTCTACCTTTCCTGACCCATGACCGCATTAGAAAAAGCCTGGGTCGATTCCCGGGTCGACGTCATCTCATTAATGCATTATCCTCCATGGCGCCTTTCTATCACAAAAAACATCGATTTATAGAAAATATACACAGTTCGTGAATTGTTAGTAAAGAAAAAGTCATTTTAGACAAAATGCTAAGTATTTATTCAAATTATTGCAAAGTCGAATTAATGAGATGACGTCTACCCGGTAATCGACCCAGGCTTTTTCTAACGCGGTCATGGGTCAGGAAAGGTCAATTTTTCACCATTTCAAACAAGCGTAGAACATAGAGTATTCTTTGTAAACCAAAAATTTCTTAGGTTCATATGTAGAAAAATGTCAAGAAGGGTTAGAAGCACTTTAAGTAATCGTCCTTATTTCATACTTGACACGGTTTTCTTTGTTCTTCATGACGCTTTATTTGCCATACATACCCCATTATAAATGCAAGGGATGTATGAGAAAAGTTCCCAGGTTGTATCCAGATACACCCCAGGAACTTTTCTCATACATCCCTTGCATTTATAATGAGCAATTCAATACAATTCAACGATATTTTGTTGTTTCTAGCTTATTATTTTCTCCAAGGAATTCATTCACCTTGGCTTCAGCCAAACTTACTAAATATCCCTATAATGATTTAGAACCTTTTCTCCGTCTTGGTACTTGCCCAAAATCTACCTAAAAAGAGCTACATCAATGAAAATTTTGCGAAAACCTCGTCAAGTATGAAATAAGTCAGTTAAATACCTCGAACCTCAGCTTTTATCCAGATACATCCCGAGGTTCTCGGTATTTAACTCTTCCATATGGCCCTCTGTTGACTTAGTCCTACGATTTTAAGTCCTTATCTGAGAGGACGTGTAAGTCTAACTATTTACTGTTGGATTATGTAAAGCAGTTATTTTAAGACCCTGAGTGTTAGTACAGCCAGGGTTTGAACCTGTGACATCCCACATGACAGCCCAGTGCTTAACCACTGAGCTACATTTTAACTGGATGGCAGCACATGTCGAAACTAGACAGATAACAGATAAAGGCTAACATCCAGAAAAGACCAACAGGAATAACATTCTACAGAACACAAATCACAAGTAACAACAAAACAAACACATAAAGTGGATCAGAACTAAACCTAGTTTCTCAGGCAGAAACTTTTACAATCATGCTGCAAGCCAAGGGTCTATACTTACAGTGTTTCAACGTAAGCCATTTCGTCCAGGTTCCATATCTTGACTGTCTTATCATGAGAAGCACTAAACAACTGATGGGTTCCTCTTCTGAATGCCAAACCCTGAGAAACAGGCAACATCATACTAAATACTAAACACTTGATAACAAACAGCAAGAAAGCAAACAGAGAGAAAACTTTAACAATCCAATTCCTTGTTAGCATAGTTACGACTTAAACCTACTTTACTTATAATACGACCTGTACAACCTGCACATACTAATTTCCTTGGAAACCCCCATTTACAAAAGTAATACGATTGGGCCGCTGTATGTGTTTGATGTGAGTGGGCCCAAAAAAGCCATCTGAGCCTGCTAGACTTTTTCTTGTTTTTTTAAAATTTTATTTTGTGGTCACATGATAAAACAGTTATTGACAGAGTTATTTCAGGCCAGACAGAAACATATTTGTGTCTCTGTCATCTTTTATGGACCTTGCTGTACTTGGTCCATACCACATCATGACCTCAAGCTAAATATTTTCCTTTCTAGTAAGTACACTTTAACTTGTAACCAAAATGCCTAAAAAAATCCCTTTGAGCAAAATCAGCCATATACCATACATGTTCTCTGAAGAGCTAATTTAGCATTATAAATAAATTTAAATGATAATATAATAATAATTATTGTAGTTTTTCTAATCCTTCTAGCAGCTAAAAGCTGGATTACAAGGAGGCCAGAGTCTAGTACAATAGCAATAAATATGCATGTCTACAATATAATCAACAATAAAATTATGACAATCATACTAATGAACTTAACTATTCAATAGCAATGTATGAAAAGTTGCAAATTATGCAATAAAGTGCCAGCCGAGGTTAGAAATACTTTTGATACCGAATTGTGAAGGAACCATTGAAGCATTTAGTATTACCTACAATATATACTAACAAATTTAGATTGGCCAGCACGGAGGTCATAAGGACATAAATAAATAAATAATACATATTATATTTGTTATAGCAGGTATAGCAGGCTGAGTATTACAGCTTACAGCTGGTGGGGGCCTGCTTTTACTCCTCACACTCCCCACTACATTAATTGCTTTGGATACACTACACTCGACTCATGGTTGGTTTTTACGGAGGGAGAAAAACCGGAGAACCTGGAGAAAAATCCTCGAATGGAGATGAGGAATCAACAACAAACCTAACTCACATATGGTGCCCGAGCTGGGAACTGAACCCAGGACTGCAGTGTTGACAGGCGAGTGTTTTACAACTGCACCAACCTGCAGTATATGCTGGATGAGTAGGTTTAATGAATTGGCCATACTGATGTTCTTAATAAATTAATGCATGATTCTTCCTGCCTACATTATGAATGCTTAAGGAAGGTGGGACCAAGTAAGAGCTTCATGATAATGCATGCCAGAAAAATAATTACATTACATAAAGTTTCCCTTTGAATAGATTCAATAAGGTCAGAAAGGTACTCAGGTGCAGCCCCATAATGGAGAGGCATATTCCAGGATAGATGTTATAATAGAGCAGTACATGTAAACTAAGATAAAGTCCTGACTAGGCAGGCCACATTTGTTGAGCACATGTATAGCATAAAGGCACTTGTTAGCTTTCTTATAAATATAGTACATGCATTTATAAACTTTATTCAAAGTTAAGCACTGGTCACACGTTACACTTACCGATACACTATCCCTGTGCCCTGTGAAGGTGTGGATGTGTTCTGATGTGTCTGGATCCCAAATATGGATCACTTTGTCTTTACCACTACTTGCCTTAAAAAAAAAAAAAGAGACATTTCAAACAAAGTTATATTCTTCACAGTCCTAATGATAGTCAGATGGAGAAGAACAGTCCTAATAATAGTCAGATGGAGAAAAACAGTCAATGATAGTAAGATGAAGGAGGACAGTCCTAATGATAGTAAGATGAAGGAGAACAGTCCTAATGATAGTAAGATGAAGGAGAACAGTCCTAATGATAGTAAGATGAAGGAGAACAGTGCTAATGATAGTAAGATGAAGGAGAACAGTCCTAATGATAGTAAGATGAAGGAGAACAGTGCTAATGATAGTAAGATGAAGGAGAACAGTCCTAATGATAGTAAGATAAAGGAGAACAGTCCTAATGATAGTAAGATGAAGGACAGTCCTAGTGATAGTAAGATGAAGGAGAACAGTCCTAATGATAGTAAGATGAAGGAGAACAGTGCTAATGATAGTAAGATGAAGGAGAACAGTCCTAATGATAGTAAGATGAAGGAGAACAGTCCTAATGATAGTAAGATGAAGGAGAACAGTCCTAATGATAGTAAGATGAAGGACAGTCCTAGTGATAGTAAGATGAAGGAGAACAGTCGCAATGATAGTAAGATGAAGGAGAACAGTCCTAATGATAGTAAGATGAAGGAGAACAGTCCTAGTGATAGTAAGATGAAGGAGAACAGTCCTAATGATAGTAAGATGAAGGAGAACAGTCCTAATGATAGTAAGATGAAGGAGAACAGTCCTAATGATAGTAAGATGAAGGAGAACAGTCCTAATGATAGTAAGATGAAGGACAGTCCTAATGATAGTAAGATGAAGGAGAACAGTCCTAATGATAGTAAAATGAAGGAGAACAGTCCTAATGAGAGTAAGATGGAGAACAGTCCTAATGATAGTAAGATGAAGGAGAACAGTCCTAATGATAGTAAGATGAAGGAGAACAGTCCTAATGATAGTAAGATGAAGGAGAACAGTCCTAATGATATGTAGTAAGATGAAGGAGAACAGTCCTAATGATAGTAAGATGAAGGAGAACAGTCCTAATGATAGTAAGATGAAGGAGAACAGTCCTAATGATAGTAAGATGAAGGGGAACAGTCCTAGTGATAGTAAGATGAAGGAGAACAGTCCTAATAATAGTACGATGAAGGAGAACAGTCGCAATGATAGTAAGATGAAGGAGAACAGTCGTCAGATGGAATATAACAGTCCTAGTGATAGTCAGTTGGAGAAGAACAGTTCTAATGATAGTAAGATGAAGGAGAACTTACAATCCTAATGATAGTAAGATGGTGAAGGAAAACTGGTGGCAAAATAACCTACAACACATAATTTATAGTTCCACTCATACAGTCCCACTCAAAAACTTTGCTACCACAACCACTTGATTGGTTCAGGAGCTATCTTTCGAATAGAATCCAATATGTAAAAATTGAAAATACTGAATCCAACCCTTTAAGTTTTGTTTGTGGTATTCCTCAGTGATCAATGCTTGGGCCATTATTATTTCTCCTATACATAAATGATATCTCTAATTCATCAACGAAATTATCTTTCCGAATTTTTGCTGATGATGCCAATATATTTTACTCTTGCAAAAATCCAAAGGAACTTGAAACAGTTATGAATACTGAATTAAAACATGTTCTCAGTTACTGTAATATTAACAAACTTTCTGTCAACATGAAAAAGACCAATTATATGTTAATTACTTCACCCAGAAAGACCCTCCCACAAATGAATATTCTAAATATTGAAAGGAAAAAGAACATTAAATATTTAGGAATATACTTAGATGAATACCTCAATTGGAAAAGTCAAATCACCCATATCAATAACAAGATAGCCAAAAATGTAGGAATTTTCTACAAATTACGGAATTACCTCAGTCTTCAAATGCTAAAACAACTTTATTATACACTTATATATCCCTATTTAAACTATGGGTCCATCAGCTGGGGAAACACATACCCAACCAACTTAACAAAAATATGTACCAAACAAAATAAATGCATTCGAAGTATCTTTTTTGCCAACAACAGAGAATCTGCTTCTCCTTATTACCAAATTCTGAGCATTTTAAAATTTGAAAATATTGTTAAGTTTAACATCTGTACCTTAACACATAAACTATACAAAAATCCATCTGATATCCCCTCCGTGTTTCACGATTTCCTAATACCCGTAACAAATGTACATAATTACAATACCAGGTATGCAGCTAGGACAAATTTCTACCCCCCTAAAATTAGAACCAACTTAGGTAAATTTACTTTTAAATACACTGCTACGAAAATTTGGGAAACTATACCTACTAGCCTAAAGCACCTAACAAAAACAAACAATTTCAAAAAACAATATAAAGTTTACCTGCTTAATCATCAAATTTAAGAGCACCATTTTACTTTGTTATAAACCTTCTCACAATAACTATTTCTCCTCCTAATCCTCTCTTTCGTTTTCTTTTTTTCTCCTTATTTTTTTCTTTCGTTTTCTCATATTGTAGTTCCTCTCAAGCTCAATTTATTACTCTAATCAATACTTTATTTAATGTATTCTATGTATTACGCTCAGTTATTCAATTATTATTTGCATGTAAGCAGTGGCCAACTCGAAAGCTTTTAGCTACTTTGACCACTGTACACTTGAATCTTTTAATTTATTCCATGTACTTATTTTGTTTATACATTTTTTATCTACTCTCCTTATTGTAAATATTATACATAGTGTGAAATAAACTTGAACTTGAACTTGAACCACCACCAAATGGCTCCTGTTGCCATTGGTGCCACCTGCCATTTACTGTTAGTGCCACCAAACTGCAAGATGGCTTGATTTGTCAATGGCTAGCCACCAAATGTCTTGTACCATTGATGGCTAGCCACTAATGTTCAGCTGTCAAATTTTGGTGGCTCTGGTGGTGCTGACGGTTGCAAAGTTTTTTAACAGGACTGTACATAACAAGCCTCACCCTCCTTAGTTACTGTTGCTATGTCCCACAAGTCATACACATTTTTACAAGGAAATGTATGGATGAGTTTGCCAGTCGCTGTAAATTTCAAGTTTTATTTCCTTTCCTATTCAATATATTGCAACCAAACTTTCGGTGCTGATAGGAAAATAGTATTGAAAGATTTTTACAAACTTTTATGGGATACAAGTGGATTTTAAAGTGTTTAAGATTTTGTGTGTTGATACTCAGGTAATGTTTGCGAAGAAATCAAGTTTGTGTTTTCATCTCCTTCGGAAGAGCTTATGGGACAAGATACCAAGGGAACATTGCTGTGCTGTGATTGGTCTGAACTGTGTTTTAATTGACAGGTGTGGAACTACAAACAATATGCTGCTACTATAAAATAATTTCTCGAGGGTTTTTTTCTTACCAGAAATTTACCATCAGTAGTAATTGCCAGTGCTAAGATATGTTCTTTGTGTCCTTTGCATCCTGTCTCAACCTTGGGGCCACCAACTATTCTATACTCCCTTTTACCACTCTCCACATTCCCTACAACATAGAGATGGATTTAAAAATACCCTCGCTGTGTAAGAGAAGAACCCCACAGTACAGTACATCTAAGCATAGAAAGTATCAAGGATTTATTTTAATGAGGTGGAGGTGAAGTACATGTACTGTAAGCTACAGTACCGCCTGAAATTTATTGAAGCATTTACCGCGGCTTTACCGCGTGCAACGACCGCGGTATGACCATGGTAAAACCTCAGTGTGGCCGCGGTTTTACCCCGGTAAGCCGCAGTAAAATTATTCTGAGTCCATGGCTGGACGCAGCCATGACCGCGCCAAATATTCTCCACAGATAAAATTTTCTTTTAGAAATCGAGATGCTTACAGAATCAAACGTTTTGAAAGTTTTTACTTCATTTGCGTATCTGAACAGTTTCCACCTGGTGCGAAAAAGGGTTTCAGTCCATTCAGTTTTAATTTGTTGTCTGTTAAGCGCGAGATCGCACAAACCACATCAAACTTTTGCAGTGTATTAGTGAGTGGAGTCTGAGAAGTTAAAGGTTTTATTTAATGTTGGCAGCAGTCGATCATTGTCGCAAAATTTAATTTCATCTCCCTCAGCTGAGTGCCGAAGCATTGGGCAAAAAATACATTAATCATTACTCAGTTGTTAGACTATAATTGTGTTACGACCACAGCTTTTTACAGCGCCTTTTTTTACCGCAGCTTTCGACCGCGGTAAGTTAATTAGCTGCAGCTTTACTGCGGTAAAACCTCGGTCATACATTTGTACCGCGGTCAATGGACGCAGTTTGACCGCGTCCGTATGCATCAATTATATATACAGAAATACAAGATATACAGTGTACAGTAGTTTAATTGACTTTAAGGCCAAGTAAAAAAAAACATGTTTATTGTCCGAAAAATAAAAGTGTGCGGCCCTTTTTATTTGTTATTTGTTATTTTCCCACCATCAAATTCATCAATTCAAATTTCAGTTTTCAAGGATTTATTTATTTCCATGACTTCCAACGACTCTCCAGGGAGAAGAAAAAATCCAGTACTTCCAGGAGGCATACAAACCCTGTAATTATTTTTTTGGACCTGGAGTGGGGTGCTTATTGGAGACAGGGCACTTATTTCATATCATTTCTAATAAGAAGTAAGACTACATTAAGGAGAACATCATTTTGCAGAAAAGCCTTAAGACCTCAGTCTATATCACTAGCCCCAAAACAACTGTAATAATAAAGTATGGGAGCTTCTTTCCTCAAGCATCTTTGCTTGCACACAGACATTTTAGTACAGACCCTAAAAAGTAGACAAGTTTCTGCTTGGTGTGGAAAATAAAACACATGACAAACTACAGTAATTTGTTGTTCATATAACAAGTTTAAGGGGCATATATTACAATACGGATGATTATTGGAAGGGAAGAGAGGGATGTTTATTGGAATATGGGACACTTATTGGATACAGGGTGATTCCATAAGTAATAATATTGTTGTTAATTATGGTAGATCCACTTTCCCTAACTTACACTTAATGATAGAGCAGTCTTTAGATCCAGTGTATACAAACTTGTCATCAGGGGAGACACACAGACAGGTGATTGGTTGCTGATGACCACGCAGCACTCGCATCGCATCCACGGACGGTGCAGAGAACTGTCAGAAATTAAACTTAAACTCATTAATAATTTGTGAAGCAAAAACAAAGGAAATCACTGAGCAATAAGTCTTTAAATCTGCTAGAGATTTCATCCTGATTTACATAAACTTTTGCTTCAATTTTCTCGGCCAAAATAAGTTGTATCGCCAAAATAACAGAAAACATCACGACTCTATACATCTACATGTAGGCGTTTGATAAGTCAGATACAGAATTCGCGTCCATGCTTCCCATAAAGCATTGGCCACTCTCATTCTGTATATATTACATAAAGGAAGCTCTTTTACTAAAGGACCATTGGCTCAATCAAGATTTCTGGCAAACCATCCACCCACCCCTCCCTCCCTTGGGCGTACATGTGTAATTAATGATTAACCATTCAATTTAGGGTGAAATGGGGTAGAAAAATATTGCTGAATTTCATGACTGTGGCCTCATGTGTATTGAATGCACCTTATCTACATTGTACATGTAGCACATTTTCAGGCTGCATGACTGTGATATATGTATGACTCCATGGCCAACTCAATGGCAATAGCTTGCTCAATTTAGGCCTCAAGGCCCAGGATAAAGTCCTTGTGAAAACATTTTTCTTTTGTCTTCTTACATCTTTTTACCTCTCCCCTATATTTCTTCCTTTTCTAAGCCCACTTTTCCACGGATTCCCCTTGACTCTTCCAATTGATTCTTGTTTAAATTTTATCTTTGCTGCCAGTTCTGTGCAAGCATTCATTTATAAGACAATCAGGCATGCTTAGCTCAATTTATTGCTTAGCCAATGAAATTGTGCCTTCTTAGGATGCTGCCATAATTTATAAAATAAAATATATTTTGATTCAAACTTGTTCAATAAATTTGTGAAACCTGTTTTACAATGTTCACACCTTATGTGCAATTTGTCGATGTATGCGTCCACTCTGTTCCATCTGTAAGAAGCCAGAACAATAACATTATTGTCAGCATAAACAATATACATGTACATGTAAGTCAACAACAACATTAATCATACTAACACTACACATGAATGAAAATGATAATACCATAATTTAACTGTCTTACTAAATTTAATTTAGACATGGTTAAATATCCAGCGAATATCGGGGGCCTGTGGTGTGCTCGCATGGCCCTGGGTCGGTTCTGAACTGGGACATTTAGTAGTTGTTATTGCTTATTGTCTGGAGCATACACTAATTGCACTTCACTGCAGTCACTTGCAGCTTTCCCCTCCTCCCATGTTGTCCACCACCTGTGCCCTCGCAGTGCTCTGGGCTGTTTGGTTGCTATGGTTACCTTATTACCGAGCTCTTAAGACAAGCACTGCCCTGTGTGCAGTCCTGGGCACTAGTGAACCTCCAACCTTATTCCACTACTTAGACAGCTGGTCTACTTAATTGTATGAACATATCCACAGCTAGGCACAATATTGCTGGAACAAAGTACTTTAATAACATCAAATCACTGCAATTGCATGTTGCTGGCTTGTTCTTTTCTCTAAATTAATGTTCTCATAATTAATTATAATGAAAACTGTGGATTTAACTTGGTGGTGCCAGAGTTTGTGTTCAATGCAACAGTTGATCGGTCAATGATGTTCCTAGACAAAAATTGACATGGTGCTATTCTCATTTAATTGCACACTTTGTGTTTCATTTCATTCAATCCCCAGGAGAATAAAAACCTTTGTTTTTGCAGGCTGAACTCATTCTGAATCTGCTCAGTGCAAGGCTAGCCACGCAAAATCTATTGTTTCTATCCAACATGGCCGCTGACAGTGTAAGAAGGGTGAAATGACATATTTAAATTGGCTATTGCTAGGGAAAGTTTCAAGCCTCGTAAAACCCGGAAAATTAAAGAGTGGGCAATAATTATTGTCAAGGTGGCTCCTAGGGTAAAGTCTTGTAGTCTGATGAATCTTGTAGTCATCAAAATCAGAAAATTTCTAAACTCTCCAAGGATTTTTGATCTACTAGTAAATTATGAATATTTTCCGAACCTATGAATTAAGGTGCATAAAACTGAGCGTGCGTTTGCCATTACGACAAAAAAATGAAGATTTTACAACACTTTTCAGTCCAATTTTAAGCTTTTTTGTTGAATGAAAAGCCATAACTTTGGCATTTATTGTTGGTTCTCAAAAGTTTGGTGTTTAGTGAATGCGTGCAAAATGTTTAGGATTTTTAGAACCAGAAGTGAAGAAATTAACGCATGTGCAAAAGTGCCTGTTTTGTGGTCGTGAAATAGTCGCAGAACTGTTGTTGCAGCAAAGTCTACAATAATTGGTCAAACAGGATGTGCATTTTCTCCTATTTCCTCCGACAATGGCCAGTTTTGGGACTTGGCTAAATACTCCAGTCTGCAATGAGCTAGCTTGATTGTCTGCAGGACTGTGTGGAGCACATCAGGAACCCATTTCGCGGCAAACCGAAGAGCCAATAGAAATCAAGCTAAAATTAGACCAAGATTCAACAACTTTCACTTGAATCTTGTGGCGCTCACAACAGTTTGTTTTCCAACATCAAATATACTTTTTTAAGGATGAAAACTGACCTGTATTTTAATTAGTTGCACTGAGGTTCGATTACAACTTTACCAGGAACCCGAAAGCATTATCTGGAGACAAAAGTGTGCATGTTTGTGGAAGATTTGAGTTGAAAACCTGCTGGTCAAAAATTACTTGACTTCTTTAGTGACTGTACTGTACTTTCTTCATGTTTTTACTGAGAAGCTATGTTCTCGCTGGAAGCAGCCATTTCAGCTTTTACATCTTTGACAACTATAGATACTATTTACTAGATGTTCTTTCAAACTACACGTATCAACAGTGGGAAGAGATCGACTACATCTGAGAGTCCAATACAAGTTTGCTTTCCCATTCATCAGCTTTCACTCATCACTGTGTTGGTGGTGTTGTACGCTTGCTATTTCTTTTTTGCTCGGTACAAATTCTTAATCATTTCCCTTTCTCTAGGTTCAAGTACAGTTAGACGCCTTTCGAGTCCTGAACGATTCCTTCAAAATTATCGGATTGAGTACTTTCTTGTCAAGTATTATTTTCTTTCACACGATAAACCAAGCTTTTCATTTTCCAGCGAAAAGAGCGCTAGCTAGCACCCGCTGCGGCTTGCTCCGACTTTTGAACACTTTACTTCATTCATTCATTCATTCATGAAAACCTTTCAGGTAAACCACGAATAAAACTTACAAACATGTGTAAGTATTAAAACTATCGGGTGGCCGGTGGACATGCATAAAACTAGCCTGAGAAAACAGCCAACTCATATCGCCCGATTCGGCTATTTTCTCAGGCTAGCATAAACCGGAAGTCAAAATTGCATGTACTCCTGCAAACATATCAACAGTGCTGCAAAGCAACAGAATATGTCAATGGGCCCTTAATCAAGGTTCGAGTAGGTGAGAATATTTGTACTATTATTGTGTCCAAAGAATGTCACTTTTCTTGAATTTGAAGTTTGACTTCAAATTGTCTTTGCTTACTCTCACGACTGCCACATATTTGTACAAATTGATGGAAAATTGGTTAGCAATACATATATGTCAATTTTTGTCTAGAAACAAGACTGATCGACCATTGCAAGAACACCAAATCAGACACTATTAAATGCTCAACCTGAATCCACAATACTTATTTTACAACAGTATACATGTACTGTACTGTCACTTCCCAAGTAACAATAATGAAGTCAATGTCTTAATGAATACTTACCACATCCTGTTGGAGTCTGTGAGCAATAGCATCATGATCAACATCATTACATTCTTTTTTAAGTTTTTCTGTGAAAAAAATAAAGGAAAAATTACTGCACTGTAATAAAGTAAAGTAACAATTAATAAAGGCTGTGGATTAATGTGCACACAGCCAGTTTTTGTTACACAAAAAAACAACATATTTTTGGGCGGTACTGAATGGGCACATTGTAGCACTCTACATGTACAGAGACAGGCAGAGGGGTAGGGGGAAGGAATTAGGGGAGGGGGAAATGGGAAAATGGAGGGGAGGGGAGGGTGAATTTATTTTTTAGTAGTACACAAAAATTACCTAATAATATATATACATGTATATATGCTAAAATAAAAACTATAACTTAGAAGTGATAAGGGTGAGGTAGGACAACAAAGGGGGAGCTAGATATGGGTTAATTTCTTTTTGGTACACAAAACATTTCCTACAATGTAGGTAAAAAATACCTACTCTAGGTAAAAATAAAAATTACCTGAAATGAAAAATTACCTACATGTTGTCCAACACAAGTCATATACATGTTCATGTCTTCCTTCTTTCAAGAAACTAATAGCCTTATAGACTCTTAAATCTGTTTGACATATATTAATTTATTCACTGTTAAGTAGTTTATGCAAACTATACAAATGTAGTTCCAATCATGTGTAATAAATGAAGCTTGAACCATTACATGTGCATGTACATGTATTGCTTACCTTCCTCTCCAAGTTGTGCCAGGTACTGCTTAGTCAGCCTTAGTTTTTTTTCTTGTGCCGTCTCACTATCATCACTATCTGACTCCAATTTATCTGGTCCTGATTCCATTTCATCACTATGAGCAAAGAAATTTTGACAGCAATATAATTGTTATTTCAAATGTTTTCCAATCATCAAAATATAAAGATCATATTATGATCTTTTTCACCCTGTTACTGTATGCATGTCCAATGCATATCATGACAAACTATCGGTAACTATGATAAACAACCAGTAGCTACAATGTATTATAGCGGAGCTCCTGTGCAGGCTGAAGGCCTGCACAAGCGGAGCACCATACATATAGCATGAGTGAAATTTGAGCGATGTTCTTGCCTGACCAACCGCCTGCCCACCGAATGAGTGCACCACTGCATGGTACAGGCAAGGTTTTAGAGTCCTAAATCAGGTGCTCGATTTTGTTTTGCTATTTAACGCCATCATGTCCTTTACATTCAATCCTCCATTTATGGGAATTTGTGATTTTCCAAATTAATGCAATTATCTGACGTGTATTTTTTTTGCTGTAATGCATAAAATATTCAATTTGCAACTTTAATTTCTGTTACATCTCTGCATGCAAGCATATGCATCATGTTCTTTCTGTTGTATGCCATCACCCTTTCTGTTACATATGCATGCGCAACTTATCTGCACGTTCAGTATTTATTTTCGTAATACACATTACATTTCTCATTACATATGCCTGTGCAACTCAACTGCACGTGCACTATTTATTTTCGTAAATTAATTGTTACTGCTCATAGGCTTGCCTAAATATATTTATAAAATAGATTTGATAGTACGCGCACTCTGATTGGCTGAAAGCTGTGTTTCTATAACTCTATAGAAACATAGAAAGTTGAGCGTGCTAGTACTTATTTTCTGTGGGTTATTTTATAAAGGAAATAGAAAACATTTCCCCTTGTTTCTACAGAGTTATAGAAACACGAGTGGGAGTTTAGGAGAACGAGAAATGGCAGTGGGAACACGAGCCCAAAGGGCTCGTGTTTCCACAGCTATTTCGAGTTCTTGCAAACTTCCACAATGGGAAATGTTTCCTATTTCTTAAATATGTAATATATGCAACAGCTGAAGCCCAGTGTGATGTCCTAAAGTATCCCTTTCCCTACTGGACATGTGTGGCTCAGTTGGTGAAATCCTGAGTGCTAACTCAACCCTCCCCCCTCGGTTCAAGTTTGGTTAGCCCGGGGCAGTTAAATACTGCTGACTTCTTAAGCCAAGGGCTCAAACTTTTCCCACAGTGCCATTTGGGAGAATTCTGTGCACTCGTTGGCAGTAGGTATGGCTGCTTCGGTAGGGTTTCCAATGAAATGTGCTCTAATTTGGGAGAAAAAAGACACTGCAAGAGAGCTAGAGGACATCATTAAGTCTGAGGACTGCTGAAAAGTACTTGGTTTGCTTTTAGTAGGTCTTGTGAGGGATTTCACAGGATTTTTCTGTTGTGTTTCTGTTTTGAGACACATGAAATAATTCTTCACTGAAATCCTTGAAATTTTGCAGTTGGTTGTCTTTTCCACCTGCTCAACTTATTAGGATGTGTTTTTGTCACTTTAAAGCAACGGCTTGAGTCCAAATCACTGCTCTCGGTTGTAGGGGTAAAAGACTTATGAAAAAAAAACTACCCGAGTCCCCTTGTGAAATATTTTTGATTACCCAGCATGCAATTGGAGGTGGGAGCAGGTAAATGTGGTGGAGTGAAATACAGTGTAAACATCGGTGTGGTTCACAGTCGTTTGGTGCATTTTGTACAAACAAACCTGCTGGTTGGAAAGATTAAACAAGGTACTGTAACGACTGAGTGGTGATTTTGTATTTGCTTTTGATTTCAAGTGTGAATGGGAAGAGTTTTTTGAGCCAATTTTCAGCTCCTCAAAATTTGTGAAAAGCGAAGAAATGAACAACAATCTCCAAAACAAATGCGTTTTTCTCCAAAGTGGGAGTCTGAGTCAAGTGATCCCGTTACAGCTGTGGCTTCGAAGTCATTCATCCCTTGAAATAATATCACAACATCGTATTTCCAGCATGTCTAGGTTTGATGCAATAATTTTCTCCAGGTACAGTACTGTTCGAAAAGATTGCAACGAGGTGAAGTGAAATATCACTTAAAAAGTGATATTTCACCTGAAAAGTGAAATTTCACTTTTATGTGAAGTTTTAAGGTGATATTTCACTTTCTACAAAAGTGATATTTCACGTCACCAAAAGTGATATTTCACGTCACCAAAAAGTGATATTTCACTTTTTTGAACTGGACCTTTCACCGTCGTTATTATTCCTGTTCAAGCATGATGAGTTGTCAGTTTCTTACTCAACAGCGCCGTTCGCGTTCTTATTAACTAACAAAGCCAACTGCTTCAAAATAAACATTCTTAAAAGACGGCCCGCAAACAATCTTCGGTTAACTTTTATTCCTGTTCAAGCGTGTCATGAGTTGTCAGTTTCTTACTCAACACCGCCGTTCGTGTTCTTATTAACTAACAAAGCCAACGTTTATTTTGAAGCAGTTGGCTTCGTTAGTTAATAAGAACGCGAACGGCAGTGTTGAAGAAACTGACAACACATGAAGTGTGAACAGGAATAAAAGTTAACCGAAGATTGTTAGCGGGCCGTGTTTTAAGAATGTTTATTTTGAAGCAGTTGGCTTCGTTAGTTAATAAGAACGCGAACGGCGGTTTTGAAGAAACTGACAAGACATGAAGTGTGAACAGGAATAAAAGTTAACCGAAGATTGGTAGCGGGCCGTGTTTTAAGAATGTTTATTTTGAAGCAGTTGGCTTCGTTAGTTAATAAGAACCCGAACGGCGGTGTTGAGTAAGAAACTGACAACTCATCACCCTTGAACAGGAATAAAAGTTAACCGAAGATTGGTAGCAGGCCGTGATTTAAGAATGTTTATTTTGAAACAGTTGGCTTCGTTAGTTAATAAGAACGGTGTTGAAGAAACTGACAACACATGAAGTGTGAACAGGAATAAAAGTTAACCGAAGATTGTTAGCGGGCCGTGAACAGGAATAATAACGACGGTGAAAGGTCCACTTCGAAAAAGTGAAATATCACTTTTTGGTGACGTGAAATATCACTTTTGGTGACGTGAAATATCACTTTTGGTGACGTGAAATATCACTTTCCAAAAAGTGATATTTCACTTTCCAAAAGTGATATTTCACGTCACCAAAAGTGATATTTCACTTCCCTTAGTGAAGTGATACCGGGGATATATCCCCAATTCTCGTTGCAATCTTTTCGAACAGTACTGTACATGCTTCATATTGGGCGGTTATGGGCGGTGCAGGAGGGAAAGGGGTATACAAATGTACAATACCTGTCCAATCAAAATAGTTCATGGAATCACTGCCATCACAGTTCCCAATCACGGTTACAATAATTAGATATCACTGACTTTGGGACTGTGGACCATGGTGGCAGTGGTGGGCAGGTTTGGAATTGATAGATAAATTAGTTTCACAGCTGCACAAAATACCTGTACTTCATTCTATACTTGTTCTTTAAATAAATTTGGAACTGCAGACCGTGGTGGCAGTTAACGTTAATTACCGGTAAGATGCCATCAGAAATGGCTGGGTATTCTACAGTTGCTCCCCGTACTTAAATATGCACTGGGATTGGAAAAATAGACAAAGAAATCATATTTCTCTTTGGATGAAAGGAAAAGAGAAATGCGTTCCTTATCCAAAAGACTATGTTGGTATCCCTGTGGATACATTCCATATATGGACAGTGTAGTTTTGGTGGGAACTTGAGTATATAAGGACATGTCAGTTGTAGTTAGGTATTCGTGGCCCTGACTATAACAGTTATAGATGTTTCTTTCCACCATTAACTTTATTTATGTCAGTGTTTACAGAGTTGCGGTAGTTTTCAGACTTTCACCTCCCAGAAGTCAGTATTCCTGCATTGGGCTGGGGAATATGTTTCCACTTTTTACCACATACAATGTGTGTACTAAAAATAAATTCACCCTCCCCCTCTCCCTATCTCCGTACAATGCTACGTTGTTCCCATACATGTACAACCTTCAATGTTTTGGGAAACTTTTCAATGTATTAAAGCACAATAATATTTGAATTCAAGAGGAATACCAAATTCCCAGTAGAAGTTTTCTGGTAAGAGTATAGCAGTTTTTTGCACGTCTTTCATTACGAATTGGCTTTAAAACTCTGTTCACATTCCCAGAAAGTTTCAGCAATTTGGCAGACTCGTCAAAAGTCAGACTTTCATGTTCTCACCTGACTGATAGACAGGTTTCCTGTATTTTTTTACCTTCAGATACTTTTCTGTCTCCATAAAATATTGATAGTATCAAATTAAGAATCGATTGGAACCATGCTTTACATCAATTAAAAATAACATCACATTAAAGGTACTTTCTATATACATGTATGATTAACTTCAAAAGACTGTTATAAGGGAACTGTGAAGCAGCAAGGAGAGTAGTGCCTTCGATGATGTTACTGTCTTGGTTGGATTTAAATATATATGTAACTTTTCAAAGTGTGAAAGGAGAATACACTTAATTGCAGAGCTATGGACGGCTAAAGTGAACAAGTTGCACCGTAAATTTGTTGTCGGTAAGTGGTCGGCCGACAGCTTACCAACAGCTTACCGACAGCTTACCGACAGCTTACCGACAGCTTACCGACAGCTTACCGACAGCTTACCAACAGCTTACCGACAGCTTACCGACAGCTTACCAACAGCTTACCGACAGCAATTTTATTTAGTCTCAAACTCAAAGTGTGCGTATGTGCGTACATACTCGCTACGCTCTTGATATCACGTAGCTTTCCAATGTTAGAACGAAATTTGTCAATAGCGTATTCTTACTACGTTGTAGATAGTTGGATATTGATGAAAACAGTGTACTCAATAATCTGTCTTTTCTTTGCAGCAATATTCTCGATTCAATTCCGTAAATTAGTGAACCGCGCCATCTTGGATTCCCACGTGATATCACGTGTTCTTTAACTGCGTCAAACTGCGTCAAACTGCGGCAAATCTATTATTTTAGAATCCTGACTTTTTGACGCCTCTGGCACGCAGGGTATTTACCAAAACCATCTTGCTGTATGTTTGTAAAACTGTTTGTCATGAATTCGAATTTGCGTTGGCATTCGAAAAGTTGCCCGAAATTTCGGCGACATTCGTAGGAACATTAAGAGCGAACTTCGTCGTAATATGTTTGCATGACTTTAGCACAATACTGTAGTTATCTGTTAATTTGCCGTACGTGAGATCGCACTGTATCGAAGGGGTTTATCGTTGTCACAACGTTGGAAACTTTGGAAACTATTAAGCGTATTTTGGTTCAAAATATTCTTGAGCCAGTATGAGATAACGATTCATGCGCTTTCAGACTGATTGTCTGTTTTTTGACACAACAGGAGAGGCCCAACAGTGAGTGCCGCGGATATTTTAATTTGTTATCTGTTATCGAAGCGGTTTTATCGTTGCCAGAACGTTGGAAACTTAAGAAGGTATAAAGCATATTTTGGTTCAAATGAGTCAACCACAGCTTACCGACAGCTTACCAACAGCTTACCGACAGCTTACCGACAGCTTACCGACAGCTTACCAACAGCTTACCAACAGCTTACCAACAGCTTACCAACAGCTTACCAACAGCTTACCGACAGCTTACCGACAGCTTACCGACAGCTTACCAACCACTTACCGACACAATTTTACCGACCACTTACCAACCACTTACCGACAGCTTACCGACCACTTACCGACCACTTACCGACCACTTACCAACCACTTACCGACCACTTACCGACCACTTACCAACCACTTACCAACCACTTACCGACCACTTACCAACCACTTACCAACCACTTACCAACCACTTACCGACCACTTACCGACAACGTATTTACGGTGCAACTTGTTCACTTTAGCCGCTATGGACGGTTGTCTCTGAAGCACTTGTTGAAACATATGAACTGCCGTTTGTGGGATTCAATAAAGAAGACTCTTAATAATCAACCTATTATCCAACAGCAGTGTCAGCGAAAGTATTGCACTTCAATACCAATGTAAAACATGAAGTTTCTTTGGCATGCATATGCGGGATCGACTGTCGCATATGAGAGTTGGAATTGAGCTTGGGTTTTGCCAAGGGTCAATCTTCTCCAGGTTCACCAGTTTTGTTTATCCTAAAAAAAAAAAAATTCCAATCCAGGCCTGGTTTATTCCATGGCCCTGTCTTCGGAAGGCTTATAACGGCTCCCTCTACATTGACACAAAACAAACCATTTGGCATATTATTAAGAAAACATTGATATTGCACAAACTCGTCAGAATATTGCTGTAAATCAGCAATTGCTATTTTACTTACAAATACAATATTTAATTTTTCAAAAAATGATATTGCTTATTGCCGGCAAAACAATATTGCTGTTCATTAATAACAGAAATTGCTGAGCCGGTTCAGCAATTACCTTTCCGCGCATGACAATGTTTGTGTCATGACTGTATGTATTACAACCCTACCTGATAATAGCTTGGTATTTCACTAAAACTGTGCACAAAATTGGTAACACAAACCCAGCACCACATTGGACATACAATCAAGTGAAAAAATACTTTCTGGCAATCACTGGCAGATGGTCGGTTCCAACTTGGGATCCACAGTGCTCAACCTTAGCGGTAGTCCACTAGTCCTGGACTAGTAAGAAATGTTTCTGGACTAGTAAAAAAATAGAGCCACTAGTCACAGGACTAGTAACTATTCTATAATTTGTAATGTTTAATAAAAGATAAAAAACAAAAACATGTTGTCCTGTAGTTGTTGTTTGAACGTGTTTCTTCGCAAACCTTCCAAAAACAATCGCGAAAAGGCCGAGAAGACTGAACAAGGCTGAGGCGAGGACTGGGCACTAGTCAGCCCCAGGAGCTCCCGTGAAGGCCACTATCACCGCCATCTTTGTTTTGACTTGTTCACTCGTGCATGTATCATGAAAGGCTTAGAGATCTGCAACTATTGGTATGCCAGAGATGGGACTACCAGGAATTTTCTCTGGACTAGTAAATTTTCAGCTCTACTAATCCCAGGACCAGTGATTAAAAAAGTTAACGTGGTGCACTGGTCTGGCCCCCTCGTCTGTTGTGCACAGTGACTATGATTATGAATTCAAGGTAAAGAGTACTAAGTGAATCCAAACAATAACCCAGGTTACTAAAAATAACCTACATGTAGGTTGCAAAAAAAATATCTAGGTTGCAAAAAATTACCTAGGTTGCAAATAAATAACCTACGTTGCAAAAATTACCTAGCCCTAGGTTGCGAAAAGTAACCTATTCCTAGGTTAAAATTTATAACCTAGGGTTAAAATAAATTTGACCTGTAACATATACATGTATAATGGTATTAACCATTATAATTATAACTTTCCAAATATACTAAAACATTAATTAGCTCCCCCATTGTTTCTTTGTCTGTTGTTTTTTCCCAATCCCAGAGCATAGTTACGTAACTACGGAGAAGTCACATTTTTACAAACACTGAAATAGTTTAAAGCTATACTGTCAGACAGAACGTACCTTGGTATATCCGAGTCGCTTCCCAGTTCTTCATTATCTATTATATCTGATTTCTTCAACTGGTGTTTAGGTTTCTTTGACTTGGATCCGGACTGCTAAGAGTTGAGATTAATTTGTGGAATACATAAATATCAGAACAAGTTTATAAGCTTAAATCGGGCTTAAATATGATCAAATCAAAGCCCCCTCTTTACAAAGTTGAATTTCTTAAAATTGCAAGATTTGGTTTATTTGCATACTGCTCTTTTCATGTTTGACTTTTACAACAATAATCTTCCAACTATGTTCAAAGATTTTTTCATTCCAATCAAAAAAGTACATGCATACTTATAATACTAGACTAGCCTCTAAATGTACTTATTATACTCCAAAAGTTCGTACAAATTACGGTAAATTCAGCTTACGATACAATGGTGTCACAACCTGGAATTCAATTTGTGAAGACATTAAGATACTACATTCTAGAAAGTTATTTAAATCAAGTCTTACTAAACAGTTTTTGAATCAATATTAGTGCTCTCCTTATCATATTAAATTATACAATATAGATCTTCCTTTCAGCTTGTACGTGTATCTGTCTGATTTAAATGTAAATAGTGACTGACTTATACTTGTATAATGTCTGTGTGTTCGTGTTTTCTTGTCTGACCAATAGGCAATAATACTCATATATAATTTACTACATTTTTGGGGTGCCAGACTCGATTAGTTTAATTTAAGCTACTTCTGACATCCCAGCACTCTAATTTTAGCAAACTGTTTTTCACTGTAAATTCCTATTTGTTAAAAGAGTGTGAATAAATTGTTGTTGTTGTTAAAAAAAAAAAAAAAAGGCTCACATAAATCGACCACGTGAGCCAACTCAACATATTAACGCTATGAAAAAATCAGGTATATCTAATCGGATCTCTACATCTTATGAGCTACAAACGAAGATTAACAATTGAGTATCACTCTACTTACAGGTCCAGGCTTGTTTTGTCTTTTCCTGGTCCTTTTCGGACCGGTTTTCTTGCTATCTGTGAGAAAAAAATTCGACATTTTAGAATCTTGCAGTCAAAAACGGTCAGGGAGACTGGTTACCAACGAAGAAGCCGCTGGGCAGTGCAGTGCGCCTGCGAAGAGAGGTGAGAAAACGAACACTACTTGGGAGGGGTAGGGGTTCTCCAAAATGGTGGGCAACCGTACCGTAATGGGAACGAAGGAACGGGGAATGGAGGAGGAATGGGGAATGGAGGAGGAATGGAGGAACGGAGATTGACCCCATTTTCTAAAACGCGGAACCACATAAAATTACAATTATTACAAAATAATAATAATTTTAAATATTATTTTTTTAGCAAAAAACGCATAAAATACATATTATAAAGTACATATTACATTTCACGTGTCGCTTATTTTAAGCGATTCTTCTTCTACTAAATTTACAATACAGTAAATATTGAGGCAACTAATAATTCGGCCTTTAACATCAATCAAGGAAACGTGAATGCAGTAGTGTTTCTGGACCTAAAGGAAGCATTCGACACGGTCGATCACTATCTTGTTGTCAAAAATAAACGAATATGGGATCAGGGGTGCCTCACTTGATTGGTTTAAATCTTACTTGGATTGTCGTAAATGTTTATCTGATAACCGCCAGTGGAATCTACCAGCGAGCAATCTTGGGTCCTCTTTTCTTTTTACTGTATATAAACGACTTGCCTAATTGTCTTACCAATTCTCAGCCAAGAACGTATGCCGATGACACACATTTAACTTTTGTCAGTAATGCTATCGCAACAATAAGTCAAGGCATGAATCAGGACCTCTCTAATGTAAGTGCAAATAAACTCACGCTTAATAAGTTAAAAACTTATTGGTTGAAGACAACATTTGGGCACGTTCGATCAATCTCCGTCAGGCTTACTATTAACGGGACTCCAATAAAGCAAGTTAATAATACGAAAACAGTTGGAGTTTATGTAGATGAAACCCTATCTTGGAATGAAATTATCGAGGCGAAGAAAATTTCATCGAGCATCGGTGCCTAACGCGTACAAGGCCCTTTGTCCTATTTACTCACACTGCAGTCTATCTTTTATTCTCTTGTTCAACCTCATTTTAATTACTTCTGTAATCAAAAGATTTTTGGGTAGGAGTGTGCCGTGGAGACCTCAAAACCCTGACCCTATCCCAGACCTAAAATGTCGTATCCCAGACTTGAAGCAAAAAAATCTATACCCTATCCCAGAGTTGAAGCAAAAAATCTATACCTTATCCCAGACCTAAACCATAGATTAGATATGAAAGAGTCCAGATACCGAACAGTTTTTAATTAAAATTACGAAAGTCGTTGTTTTGTTTTAATAAGGTATTTTAAGCTGTAGTGTGGTCGATAGAGCGCTAAGCATGGCGTCAACGACAAGTATATCAAAATCCATATCCTTTCCCAGACCAAAACCTTAAAAAGGATTCCCTATAGCTAAAAAACCATACCCTATCCCGCGGCACATACCTGTATGGCCCATATAAGGAAGTACCCCTCCCCCCCCCCCCCCCCCGGGGGGGGGCTGTAATGGTTATAAATCTCTGAACAACCTCGCTCCCGAATATTGTCAGCCGCGATAGCGTTATAAGCTATACCTTGAGAGACACCGAGATCAAATTTGCTATTCCAATGCCCCGTACAAACTACTTTAAAAATGTCTTTAGTTATTGCGGGGCAGTTCTCTGGAATTGCCTTCCAGTCGAGTTGGAATAGCCTTCCAGTCGAGTTGCAGCAAGCAAGCACTTTGAGCTTGTTTCGTTCAGGCTGCTGGATTTTTTTTTCAATAGATACACGGCATTCCTGGAAAGCAGGTTCTCACATTTGTAGTAATTTATCAGAATTTATATTATCTTAGTAATTTAGTAAATTACATTATTATTTTAAATATTAAAAAATGCTTCATTTTTTAGTAATTTTGAATAAAAAGTTTAATAATAAATACTAATAATGACTTTAACTATTAAAATGTTTTAGCAATATAATAAAACCGCATAAAAATACATATTATAAAGTAATTAAACTTAATTTTAGCTCGATATCTTTATGGTTACCTGGATTCCAGTGGCTCTTCCAAGTCGCGTTTTTTCTCTTTCGCGGAGAGAGGAAATATCTAGCAGAAGGTACTTTACGGTGAATTCGAGAGGAGAAATTCACGAACAATATACAGTGCGCTTCCAGTGACCAGGACTCGTGGTGTACCGTAAAGTCTTGTAAAGAGCACGTACTGTCAATATAAACTTCGCAATTTTGGATTGTATCGCACAACCTCGTTTCGTTTATAGCATTAGTAAAGGTTTTGACTTAGTGGACCATAATGTTCTGTTTGATGAACTGTACTTTTTTACTCGTAGTTGCGCGCATGCGCAGAAACGAGTTATCGGGATGGTTAGGGAAATTGTGTCACTCACTCGCTCGCTCACTAAGATGTTAGCAGAATGGAATGCTTGGAATGCAACATAATAATAATAATAATCGATATTTAATTTAATTAATAATTGAAGATCGATGTGGAACATTAATTGTTGTTGGAATTGACATTGCTCAAGTCCTCATCGCCGTTCCCTTCTTGCTACTAACTGTAAAGTTACCGCTGCCGTATTTAGACGTGAGCGAGCAGCTGTGTCAACCATGTAGGAGATGCGTGTGTTCGTTTTCATGGCTAACTCGCTTAATATTAATGACAGGTGGCTCAGCCAACTTGGACAGACATGGTATTGGGTCCCCATGGTTAGTGGTGATGTCATAACAATGACGTCATTGGTCACGTGATTTTAAGTACATGCTCGTATCTCCCTCATTTCTAATGCCAGGAAATTCAAACTTTGATAGGCATGGTAATTGGGTCCCCACGATTCACGTAATGGCCGTTTTTAACTCGTGGATGCGCGCAAGCGCAGAACGAGTTATTGGGGTTAGTGGGTTCTTCGTTTTTTTCTGTGTTCATCGGGGACTCTCCGTTGGCTGTCCGAATAGTGTTCGATTTTCGGAAGATATATTGACGCGTCGATGACGTCATCGGTCAAGTGATTTTAAGTACATGCCCATATCTCCCTCATTTCTAATGCCAGCTGTCTCAAATCTAGACAGACATGGTAGTGGGTTGCTATCAATCAGTTGTGGCGATGACGTAACGATGACGTAATCGATTACGTGATTTTAAGTACATACATCTCTCTCTCATTTCTAATGCCAGACAGTTCAAACTTGGACAGGCATGGTATTATTTTCCCACGATTCACTTAGTGGTGATGACGTCATTGGTCACGTGATTTTTCAAATAGCTCGCTGACCATCCACGAGTTGCTCTTAGGGGCCTATATTTTGTACTATAGAGACGCATAATGCGGCTAGACGTATTTGAGCAAAGAAAAGTTAGTGCGACTTGCATAAAGACGGGAAGAAGTATGAGACGAACTTGATGATAAATCCCGCCATATTTTTTAGAGGAAATGGGTTCTACTTATTGTTGTTCTTTTGGACAAAGAAAACTTGGTGCGTCTTCTTAGTTTGTCTAGTATAAAAACAGGAACAACAATTGCGCAGGCGCCAATATGGCAGCCACGATTTTTAGGACTCCACAGTTAATCATTTACTTTTTAGTGTTTTACTACTTAGCGTCTTCCCTACATCATCAGAAACTGAAGATTTATAAACCATTTTATTCAAACCTGACACAACAGACGTGTAGTCTGGAGATGTGTGTCACGAAGCGAGTTTATGGGAGAAAGCTGTACCTGACTACTACGGGTTTCTTTAAGTGCAGCTTTCCCGCCTCTTTCTGGTCCAAACATGGACAGACATCATTGCTAATACCTGGACATGATCTCCCATCCGACATTACTGTTTTTATGGATATTTCGCCGAATCCAGGGCCTACTGAAGCTGTAAGAAATGCTTTTACAAGAACTGAAACTGATTTCCATATTGGCCGGCTTAAATCAACAGAAACTAATATGCATAATGAGTTGAAAGAATAACCTACTCTCGTAATCAACTGCTGGACTTCCGTCGCTGTTCTCCAAAATATACTTTCAACACTCATGCTTTTGGTGTCCTTAAAGTACATCTGCTTCTTCGGTATTGAAGTAAAAGGGCCGGAAAAAGAAGGATTCCCGCATTGATATCCTGTCGTATAGGTGACAGTACCTATTGTTCTGCATGGCCCAAACGAGAATTTGTAAACACAGCCAACTTAATCTCTATATCAAGGACTTCGATACAATTCTGTACTAACTCGAACTCCTCCAAATGTGTGGATTTTTGTCTACTAAATACTAGATCCGTAAAGAATAAATCATTAATCGTTAAAGACCTTGTTGTTGATTACAACATTGACTTAATGGCATTGACCGAAACATGGCTCCGGCCCGGAGAAATTGATGAACAGATAATCAGTGAATTATGCCCTACTGGTTATAACTTATTACACGTGCCTAGGGAATCTAGAGGAGGCGGAGTGGCCTTACTGCACAAGAGATGCTTTAAGTTTAAAAAACTGTCTACGGCTGATTCCACCTTCAGATCATTTGAGTTTACTGATATGCTAATGAGGTACTCATCAGCGAATGTGAGGTTGGTGATTGTTTATCGGACTCCTCCATCACAAAAGAACAAACTTAGTCTGGGTTTATTCTTTGATGAATTTGCGGGCTTTCTGGAACGGATTGTGACTGCCTCTGCTCCCCTACTTATTGCTGGGGACTTTAATTTCCATGTTAATATTGACAACGATCCAGCTGCATTACGATTTACAAGTCTACTTGAGGCCTTTAATCTGAAACAACACATCAGTGTTCCTACCCATAGAAACGGCCACACACTAGACCTTGTGATAACAAGGGCAGATGAGAACATTGCTAGTAACTTCACTGTAGCTGATCCCGTCATATCTGACCATTTTGCTGTTCGCTGCCTGCTGTCTCTCAAAAAACCTTCTTTTGAAAGAAAGGAGATAAGTTACCGGAAAATACGAACTATTGACAAATCAATGTTCTGCCAAGATATATTGAACTCTTCCTTGATGATCCATGATGATTCCATGACTGTAGCAGACCTGGTGGACCAGTATATCAAGGTATTGTCTTCTCTATTGGAACAACATGCACCTCTAATCAAACGTGTTGTCACTCTTCGTCCGGCGGCACCTTGGTACTCAGATGAGATAAGGGAGCAAAAAACAAAGAGGAGGAAACTCGAAAGGCGTTGGCGTGTGACACGACTTACAATTGACAGAGACTTATACGTTAATCAATGTAATGTGGTGAACAGTTTAATTTTTACATCTAAAATGGAGTTCTACTCAACTGTAATCACAGATAATAAGTCTGACCAGAAAGTTCTTTTTAGAACATTTGATAAGCTGTTAAACAGGAAGCCTGTGAAGAAGCTGCCATCAAGTGAGAGTGCTAGTGATCTTGCAAACAGATTTGCTGATTTCTTTACAGACAAAATAATGGCAATAAGAGATGATCTTGCTTCGAATAATTGTGACCAGGATGATCGATTTCTTGATGCATGCTCCTGTTCTTCTGAGCTACGCGACTTTTCGCCTACTACCGTAAAGGAACTATCTATACTGATTGGTACTTCTGTTTGTAAGTCTTGCAGCCTCGATCCTCTACCTGGGAGTATCTTAAAGAACTGTTTGAATGTACTCCTTCCTATTATTACCAAAATTGTAAATGTATCGCTTGCATCTGGTGTGATGCCAATGAATATGAAAGAAGAGGTATTGTCACCTCTGCTCAAAAAAACATCACTAGATCATGAACAGTTTTCTAGCTTCAGGCCCATTTCCAACCTGATGTTCATTTCTAAATCTACGGAGAAGGTTGTTGCGTCACGTGTTAACAACTATGTAAATGATGAAAATCTGAACGAGCTTTTTCAGTCTGCCTACAAGCGAGGACATAGTACGGAGACGGCACTTGTCAGAGTGCATGATGACATACTGCGAGCAATCGACAACCAAGGTTGTGTTATTCTGCTGCTGTTGGATCTATCGGCTGCCTTTGACACTGTGGACCACCATATATTACTCTCCAGACTCTGCAATCGTTTTGGCATCAAAGGGCAAGCGCTCGCGTGGTTCCGTTCTTACCTTACTGACCGAAGTCAGTTTGTATGTGTTGAAGGTGAAAAATCGTCCAGTCGTGACTTAATCTGTGGTGTTCCACAAGGATCGGTACTTGGGCCCATTTTGTATTTGTTATATACTTCACCTCTAGGCGATATAGTCAGACAGCACAATATGTCCTTTCATTTATACGCTGATGATACGCAGATTTATGCGACGTTTGAACCGTCAGTTTCAGGTCAGCTGGAGCTTTCTAAGGCCACGATTGAAGCATGCCTGCATGATATCGACGTTTGGATGGTCAAGAACAAATTAAAGCTCAATAACGACAAGTCTGAGTTACTGGTATTGAGAGCTCGTCATCGTCCACAACCCCCTCTCGAAAGTATCCGTGTTGGTGCCGAGAGCATCGAACCGTCTATGTCAGCAAGGAACATTGGAGTCGTGTTCGACCACACTCTTTCGATGGAATATCAAGTGGCTGCTGTTTGTAAATCAGCATTTTACCATATTAGGAACATTGCACGTGTAATAAAGTTTTTATCTTTTGAAACCAGCCAAATACTTATTCACGCTTTTATCACCTCTAAATTAGATTACTGTAATTCTTTATTATATGGTCTGCCTAAATACTTGATACAGAGGCTTCAGTACGTGCAGAATTCAGCAGCTCGCCTTCTCACTTGCTCGCGTAAATTTCATCATATTACTCCTATTTTACGAGAACTACATTGGCTACCCGTAGAGCAAAGAATAATTTTTAAGATATTATTACTTGCATTTAAGGCTCTTAACAATACTGCTCCGTTATATATTACTGAACTTCTAAATCCCTATGTACCATCTCGTTCTTTACGTTCATCATGTAAGAATCTACTTAAAGTTCCAAAACACAACCTCAAGACATACGGTGCAAGGTCCTTCTCAGTTTCTGCTCCTACCTTATGGAACTCACTACCACAAGACATTAGGGATGCTAAGTTAATTAATATTTTTAAGAGTCGAGTTAAAACTTATCTTTTTAAACAAGCTTTTAACCATTTATCCTAAATTGTTTTTTTATATCTTTTTAAACTAGCTTTTAACCTTTTATTCTAAAGTGTTTATATATATATATAAATTATCGTAGATAAAGTTATTTTGAATTAGTGATGTAAAGCGCCATTGGTCATATAGTGGAAATGGCGCTATATAAATTGCTTATTATTATTATATTATTATATTATTATATTATTATTATGAGGTTCGACAGTTCGTCGATTTGGACGGATTACCCCGCGGATTACCAAGCTTAGTTCGTCCAGTCGCATAATGCGTCTTGTGCCAGTTATTATACTAGACGAACTAAGAAGACTCACTAAGTTCCCTTTGTCCAAATACGTCTAGACGCATAATATAATGCATCTCTAGTATAAAAACGGCCAATAGTAGTCGTAACGATGACGTCATCGGTACGGTCACGTGATTTTTAGTAGGCGGCTCAAACTTTGACAGACATGGTATTGGGCCTCCATAAATCACTATCGTAACGATGACGTCATCGGTCACGTGATTATAAGTACATGCCCAAATCTCCCTCATTTCTAATGCCAGGCAGTTCAAACTTTGACAGGCATGGTTTTGGATCCCCATAAATCACTTAGTGATTTCATAACGATGACGTCATCGGTTACGTGATTTTACAGATTACACAGGCTATCACAACAGCAATAATAACTTGAACTTTGAAAACTTCCACATGTTTACCCTTGAGAACACACTTTACATGCACGAGTTTGCCATTGTGGTGCTGTTTAGATATTGATATCCATATCATTAGGTGGATCGCTTCCTTCCTCACGAATAGATCCCAAAGGGTAAGAATTGGGGATTGCCACTCTCCATCATTTCTTTCTGAATGGGAGGACCCTCAGGCAACCAAGCTTCCCCCCTTCTGTTTTGCATACTCGTCAATAGATTGGCTGATACGTGTAACTCTAGAATTAAGTAAGTAGATGCTGCTACTGCAGCTGAATTCATCCCTAGATGCTCTACCTTCTACTTACCTCACACTGTAAATGACATGCATAGCTACACCTCTAGTAGAGGAATGAAGTTAAATCCGATAAATGTAAGAAATGACTGTCAATTTTCTACAGTATAGGCTATGTGAACCTGGCCCTCTATTTCCTGACCTGGTAGTTATATTTATTGAGAGGGTGAGGTCCATATTGATGGCAATGATATTATACGTCGTGATACGAATATCAATGGTCGGAATGGGGTGGCGTTTGTTTTTACATTCGATTCGATAGACACGGCGTCTTTGTAAAGCAGGATTTTTAGTTTGTTTGATCATGTAATTTAGTTTCTAGTAGTAGTATAGTATTATTTGCGTATTATTAATGTCATTAGAATTATTAGTATTTTATGGAAATCCTTATGGCTATTATATTTTTATCTTTTGACTTTATATTGTTATTATACATTACATTATTATATATAGTTATACCTGAAGGACACACCGTGTATAAATAAAGTTTTATCCTATCTTATATCTAACGATCTGTCCCGGATTTTTTTTTTGGGGGGGGGGGGGGGTACTCCTAGCTGTTTATGAATTTAAGAAAATTATCTTCACGTTTCGAAAATGTTCACAATTTACGTAAAACAAGTGGCCCAAAGAAGCATTTATTTCTGTAAATGTTATGTATCTTGGAATTCTGTTTAGTATTTTATTAAAAATACCCGCGAGCCATCTTGAACATGTTATAGTCGTCGTTTTCTGCAAGGCCATCAGAATAGCAGTCACACGTTATTAGTTCAGGGTCAGCTGAGACACGAAAACACAGGCAACATTTAATTTTCTTTAGTGGCCATTCATTTATTAGACATACATCGCTACGTGACTGATATTTATTACACAATAAATGCATTGCTGCAAACAATTCAAATCTCACGAGTTTTCCATCGACATAAATTTTTGCAAATGCAGTCTTTTAATTCATGCCACGATATTCCCTCCGTAACAAACAGTTCATTTCTTTCCCGCAAATTGAAAAAGTATTTCCTATTTTTCTTGCTACCTTAAAGCCGATAACAAGATGGCATATTCCATGTAACTATGGTTCATGGGTCACTCCCCTTTACATATTACTTCTGATTACGCGAACAATACCCCTGTACATATGCCCCTGTTTAACTAAATGAAGCTATTATTTTTAAATAAAACCAATTAGTCATTCCATCCGATTGGACGAATCGTTTGATTTCTTAATTCGTTTGAATTAGAGATAGACCATTGTGTTTCTGTGGGGGTAGGTAGGGTGTTGAAGGTTTGTTTCAGAAAAAAATGTCTAAAGACTAAAATCTGTGCATTGACTTTTCATCAATTTGTAGAATATTTTATATGCAATCCATTGCGCACGATTTTGTCTTTGAAGGGATGTGCATAATTTTCGACTCCCCCCCCCCTCCCCAGCCACCCCCGTCAAGTACGCAATGGTCCCCCAATCTGTACATATTCGAGTCGATCACGTCTGCCTTCAGCCGTTTCAAGTCCTCATGTCTGACCCTATCAACGGCTTTAGGACAATGCCTGTAGATTGTAGGTATTTCAGTTAGAAGAGCATTGGGTGAACTGGGAAGATTTCCTCTAAGATGGAGCATCTCTGGGTTCAACTAGAATCTCATTGACAGCACAGTGAGGAGGCTGGGTAACAGCATAAACCACCGCATTAGCGACATCGACGGGTTCGAGTATCTTTGTATTACCCGATGCATCATACTTCTCTTGAGCCTTGGAGAAAAATAAAACATAGTAATATAAGAACTCCACACATTAACACGAGAACCCCACACATTACCTTAAAAACCCACATATTAATATTATAAATAGTTATATATAGAGCTATTTAAAAAAAACGTGGTGGATAAAAAGCTTTCAGTCTAGGTGACAAGGCGAGCATGGATAGCGATTACTAAATCTAAAATCAGTCATAGGCAGGTATAAAAGTCTGGTCGGATCGAGAGTTTCTAAGTTTTCATAGCTTCGAAGCGTGAAGCAATAAATTGCATTAAAGTTTCACACTTCCTGTTCAATTTAGAAAACCTTTATTTGCAGTAAAGATGATAATTGACGTTGTTTATTATTTTTAAGATAATGTTTAATTCACTCTTCTTAATATTTATGCGCGTATCTAATTCACTACTCGAAAACGAGGCTATCCCCGCATCGTGGATGCCGCAACGTGCATCCGAGTTCGAAAGGACAATTCAGGATTTTTCCTTTTGTCTCCAACGCATAGAGGAACACAGCAATATTCCGTCCGCGACGTCATTTTTCTTTTCAGCTAAGCAACGATGTGGGGATAGCCTCGTTTTCGAGTAGTTAATTATATGCGCATAAATATTAAGCCACAAGCCAGTTCTTCAATTTTGATTCTGAGGAACTCTACCATCAATAGACGTAGCATGCATAACTCATAACTCTGTCTTAAATATTTAGTGATGTATACCCATACTACCTTTCGGTCTTGTCGCGAACTAGGCTCAAGGCCTTTTATCGACAACGTTCATTTTTTTAAATAACGACTCATGCAAACAACGTAAATGGCAGTAGTTCTTTACCTCCTGGTCGTGCGAACGCATACCTATCTCTGTTGTAACATCGCCTACGAGAAAAAGAAATCACACAGAACTCAGAAAGTAGAATTTCTTAATGGAGTTCATTTCTTAATTAGACTATAATTAGATTCGGCCCAGTCCTTTTCTTCAATTTGGTAGTGGCCAATTAGAGATCAGTTCGCACGGTTTTACATCGTTATGTTCAATTCACAGGAGACAATAATAATATATAATAATATATACAGCTTATATAGCGCTTATACAAATAGATCTAAGCGCTTTACAGGTATCTAAGATATATAAAAATGGAATATATCACTGAATAATCTAAAAATAAACAAAAATAAAAAATAAAAAGCACATAAATACAATAAATTTAATAATAAAAAGTATTAATAATAAACAAAAAATAAAAATAATTTCAATCATAAGCGACATGGAACAGATGCGTTTTCAATTTGGTCTTAAAGTCAGATAACGTTGTGCATTTTCTCAAGGTAACAGGTAGCCCATTCCACAGCTTTGGGGCCGCCACGGAGAAGGCTCGACCTCCATAGGTTTTTAAATTATACTTTCGTTCCCTCAACAGGTTTTCTCCACCTGATCTAAGGTTCCTATTACTCGAACATTGTTTTTACCTGGTTGGATGGTTGTAACCTTGATTCCTGAGCCTGCAATCTCCTGACGGAGGCCCTGGGACACAGCTTCCACGAAGAACTTAGTGGCCGAGTACACAGAAAGGCCTGGGAAGGACTAGAGGTTGTAGAGGGTAGAATAAGATAAGCTTTATTTAATCCTAACTTATATAGTTAGGATAACCTTTACAAATAAGTGCAAGAGCTTGCGCACAGCGCCTATGCTTAATAGATTCTAAATTATATTGTGACAAAATCTGTTCATGACTAATAGACTTAGGTAGAGAGAGCGGAAAAACGGAGCGCATGCGCACTAGCCACTTCGTTAAAAGTGAATCAAGATGGCCGCCGAGCGGGAGGGAATCGTAGCTCTTTTTCAGGGACCTCTCACAGCTCAAGAAATACCACGATTGCTTTATTACTTCACACCATGGACTGATATGCTTCAGTGACTTCTTCGAGCCCAAATAACAGATAATCCAGTTCACAGGAAGAACGCTACAATTGCTTGGTCGACTCTGTTTTCAAGGAGAGCGAGTCATTTCGAACTGTTCATATGCGACTGGAAAAACGCCAAAAATAAGAAAACTTGTGAATATATAAGGTTCATACTTCGATAGAGAACTAAGGAGGTGATGGTTTTCAACATATAAAATACCATATTCGAGATTTTCATACCATTTTTCAAACGAAGCATTTGAAGTTACAGTAGTGACTAGACTGTCTACAGTAGTATAAATCCTGGAACGACGATCATTACCAAAGACTGTAAGTAAATCTACAGAGCTATTATCAGGAAATTATACAATATTTCACTTGATTTGGTTATAATGGTATTACATCAGCATTTTGACGAATTAGTTGACTGATTTACCAATGTAAAGAAAGCGAATTTTCATTTTGTTTTAAAATGAAGTGTTGTATAATAGTTAGACTTTCTCGCGCTCGATTTTTGACCCAGTAATCGCTTACCAAGTGACTCAGCGAGTTCGACTTGGAGCAAGTCTATATAATAGTATGCATACATGTAAAAAAATAAAAAAATAAAAAATTGTTCTGTTTTCACAAAGCCAACAATAAAACATAGTTGTAATCGAATGCCTTTCGCAAAATAGTTTTGTGTTCATTTAGTTTTGTTCATGTTAGAAGTGGGTTGACAGTAATTATGTTGTGTGGGACTTTTGTGCGGTTCTGTATAAAGGGAGGTATGGTGGTTAGTGTATGAAATCAAGAGCCTGCATGTGGACTTTGTGTTTGCTTTACATGTACACGAAACAGTATTTCTTGTTGTTTTCCCAGGAAAAAGGAAGCCTGCAATTGTATACCTTTCCCTTCCCAGCTCCCTCAGTGTTTACTTGATGTTTTTGAATATCTGGACTAAACTGCAAAGGAGCATGTTTGCTTGTGTTAGACTACTTGAGAAATGGAGACTCTTCAAGTACATGTACCATCACTTCTCTTGATCTTCACTCTATTCTCCCCAAGCACAAGCAAAGTGAGACAAATACATGTGTAGGATAATTGAAAGAGATATAAATAGCCTCCATAGCAAACTACATGCTCATGCATGTATGAGAACAAATCTACATTTTTCATGTACACTTTGACTGTTAATTGTTAAAACCTGTTTATAATTGTAACATGGTACAACAGAGGAAGGAGTACTACAAATATTTTTAAAATGTTTTTGGTTTAATGTTTTTAACATTCAGCAGAATTCTCTAAGTACTATCTTGCTGAGTTTATATCCAACCAACTGGTGACATATATAACACAGAATGCAATAACTTTCCACAAAAGTTAAGCCTTAAAACAGTTGAAACTGTGTGTATGTACATGTCATATCTCTCTTTTTTTCATTTGCCTAATAGTTACCAATACATAATATTTGTACAGGAATCCATAAGCAATTACATATAATAAAATTCATTGTTAATTTCTTTGAAAAACTTGGTAGCTCCCTCTTTCATGAGCCTTTTTTTGAAGTTACACAGAAACTACATTATTAGCATAATTAATGCAGAGGTTCATTAATTTTCAGTGTAGCTGGCTTGGACTTTGAAAGTAGAGCTATGTGAATATGCCTTCAGTAATAAATGCATGTTAAAATACAAATATAGTATGTGTAGCTGGCTATACAGGTATATACAGCTATTTCAGGCTAATATAAGTGCAATGTAGATGCATGCTAGTGCTGGAGCATGGCTGTAGCCCCCGGGGGGGGTACTCTACCTAAAATTGGGTAGGGATGTGCCGCTGGGGCTCTGAAATCCTTACCCTGTTTAAGACAAAAAACTCAAATTTTCGTACCCTGTTCAAGACAAAGTGTTAAAAGTGTTAAAATTTTCCCTCTACAAGACAAATAACAAATTATCTATACTTGGATGTCAGTGTTTATTGTGATCTTGTATAATGAGTGTCATAACTAAATAAGTCTTCAGCAAGCACTAGACTAAATAACGGCACTAGATAAATACCATACCCTGTTCAAGATCTGTCGATGTGAAAATGGATACCCTGTCTAAGATCAGAAACTCGAAAAACCATACCCTGTCCAGCGGATCATCCCCGTATAGTCCATATATGGGAGTACCCCCCCCGGGCTGTAGCCAGGTTATTTTGAAACCCCTGATAATTATAGTGACCATTTCCTGTATGTCTCCATTTTCTGTATACACCTGTAGTATACTTATTTTATGAAGTGTGTGAACATTAAGTGAAGATTATTTTCTGAAATTATGTGAAGGGCTAATCTAAGAAACATGCCAATATATAATAATAAGTGAACATGTTCTTAACTCAGTTGATTTTTTAAATGAAATTTGTATGAATTATGTGAAATGATTTTAAAGGTTAACTGTGAATTGTGTCTTTGTTAAGTGCTTACAGTGTATGTATTATTTTATGTGAACTTATTTCAGAGATGAATCATGTGTAAATGTTTGAATTGCTAATTAATGCAGTACCTAATGAATCATCAAGGCAGGAATAGGGTCAGCTTTTTATTGGATAATATTGAGGAAGGAGGGGGAAGGGTTAGGTGCCCAGTGAATGAATGAGATAGTCCAGTCTGTATAATAAGCACAATTAATTTGGGAAAGGAAAGCAATGAGGGGGAAGTATGTTGGAATGAAGAACATGTTTCTAGTTTCCAATGGGCTTCCATTTTATAATAAAAACAACAATAATAACAATCAGTGTGTATTAGTAAAGAAATAATTAATTAATAATAGTTCTATTATAATGATATTGATGCTAAGAATCTCTGCTTATGATCGTGCATGTTCATTTAAAATCAAAAATTTTAAACATAAGTTTTAAAATGCCAAGTGTGCATTCTGTATTAGGCAGACCCTTTTAAAATGGCTAGGAAGTCTTCTATAACCGAAAGCTCAGGGATGCTCTGATTGTAAACTCTTTCTGAATTTAAGGTTCAGATACAACATACATAAATATGTAATTTATTATAATATTAGTATTTTGATAGCTACTAAATATTATTTTGTCAAAAATTTAACTTTAAAAAATTAAAAACCCTTGTGATTTGAATTAACATGAACATGCAATGTACGCGTGAGAAGAGATTCTTAGTATTGTTAATAAACATTAGTCAATTAGTTATTTTATGTCATGTTTTGCACATGTATCTGATTGTTAATGTTAGTATCATGAATGAAACCTCATTAACCTCCATAGCCATCATGATTTTCCTTTCCCAAATACATTATCACACCCACATATTAAACTGAATCAACTATCACATTCTTTCAATCAACACTTACAGTGTTACCCTTCCTCATTCAAAATTTGAGTTACAACACCAACACATACATGATTTATTTCTAAATTTCATAAATAGTTTTTGCATATTTTAAGAGAATAACTTATTTTTAATGTTTCATAGATACATAAGTGTTCTTGTTTTCGGTGGAGAATAAAGATGAAGAGAAGTGATGGTGCTGAAAAGCATACATTTTCCGAGTCTTAATTCTATATAGATGTGTTCCTTCCAATGCTGTTAATATATGGGACCAGATAACTATGTCATTTTTTTCTACATTAAAAATAAACAGGTTTAATACACTTAGTCTCAAATAATGAGAAAGTAGATGAAAACTGTATACGTTTGTGTTCATAGTTTGCTATATTTGCCTGACTTTGCTTTTGTTTGGGAAGAATAGAGATAAAGATAAATTATGGTGTTTGAAGTCTGTATTTCTCAACAAGTAATCTGTATAACCAGGTGCTCCTTTACTATGTCGGTCCAGATATTCCAAAACAGCAAATAAATACCGAGTGAATTGGGAATATAATCAAGTTTTACTATTTTACAGGAAAATAAACAAGACCAGAGGCACTGCTTCTTTGCTTGATCTGCATAAAATGTGTATAAAAGCATTTTTATGCAAAGCTTGGGTGAGAATTTAAAGTCCAGTCATGCAGACTCTTGATATGCACCTCATACAAAACCACACAAAAATCCCACACAACATAATTAGTGTCAACCCACTTCTAACATGAACAAAATTAAATGAACACAAAACTACTTTGCCAAAGGCATTCGATTACAACTATGTTTTATTGTTGGCTTTGTGAAAACAGAACAATTTTTATTTTTTTTATTTTTTTACATACATGTATGCATACAATTATACAACACTTCATTTTAAAACAAAATGAAAATTCGCTTTTTTACATTGGTTAATCAGTCAACTAATTCGTCAAAATGCCGATGTAATACCATTATAACCAAATCAAGTGAAATATTGAATAATATCCTGATAATAGCTCTGTAGATTTACTTACAGTCTTTGGTGAATGATCGTCGTTCCAGGATTTATACTACTGTAGACAGTCTAGTCACTACTGTAACTTCAAATGCTTCGTTTGAAAAATGGTATGAAAATCTCGAATATGGTATTTTATATGTTGAAAACCATCACCTCCTTAGTTCTCTATCGAAGTATGAACCTTATATATTCACAAGTTTTCTTATTTTTGGCGTTTTTCCAGTCGCATATGAACAGTTCGAAATGACTCGCTCTCCTTGAAAACAGAGGCGACCAAGCAATTGTAGCGTTCTTCCTGTGAACTGGATTATCTGTTATTTGGGCTCGAAGAAGTCACTGAAGCATATCAGTCCATGGTGTGAAGTAATAAAGCAATCGTGGTATTTCTTGAGCTGTGAGAGGTCCCTGAAAAAGAGCTACGATTCCCTCCCGCTCGGCGGCCATCTTGTCCTTGATTCACTTTTAACGAAGTGGCTAGTGCGCATGCGCTACGTTTTTCCGCTCTGTCTCTTAGGTATCTTAAAGAGTTCTGAGTACATAATAGTTAGTATGCTCTAACTTATCTGATAAGGTATTATTGATGACAATGACAATTCCCGGTTTGCACAATCCTTTTCGAATTCTTTTTCTTATTCAGATTTTTAACTCTTCTGAGAATACCAAGACAATGGTCCAAATTGGAAGAAAAAAATTATCAGCGCAAAGGATTCTGGTAGTTGTATTCAACTGACGCAGTCATTTTGTGCCGGAATTCAGTAACAAAATTAGTCGGGTGCAAACTTATCCCATATTCTCAATTCCTTAGGCTTCGCCGTTTGTGCAGCGATGAATCCGACTTCAATTCAAAGTCCGAGGAGATGCACCAGTTCTTTGTCGAGCGCGGTTATCCTAACGCTGTTGTGACAACTGCATTGAACCGCGCCCGTGACATCGACAGAAGCACGGCTCTGCTACCGTGCAAACCTAAGACTGAAGATAGGATTCCGTTTCCATTAACTTACCATCCGTCTAATCTGTCTATCAAGAAAATTATCCAGAGGAACTTTAAGATTTTACAGAGTGATCCAGAGACCGCCTCTATTTTCCCGCAGCCTCCTCTCATTTCTTTCAAACGTGACAAGAATCTCCGTGATTCCCTAGTCAAAGGATCACTACAACCTGATCTTCAACCAGGCACTTTTAAATGTTCTAGGACACGATGCAATACCTGTGCTTACACTAAACCTACGACATCTATTTCAGGACCGAAAAGCTCTCTTAAAGTCAGTGATCATTTTGATTGTACTTCCAGTAATGTCATTTATTGCATCACACTTTGTAACAAATTCTACATCGGAGAAACAGGGCGAAGATTAGGAGATCGATTCCGCGAACACTTGCTAGATGTTAGAACTAACAGCAAGGATCTCGCCAAACCTGTAGCTCGTCACTTTAACCTTCCTGGTCATTGCATTGATCACATCACTGTATGCGGCATTTCTCTGCATCAATGTACTACCGACACTCGTAAACGCAAAGAACAGAACTTTATTTTCAAATTAGGAACTTTGTCACCTCACGGTATTAATGAACGCTTTTCGTTCATTTAATTTCAGAATTCATGTATTCACTCACACTTAGATCAGCATGTTTCCTTAGTTTACTCATCAACACTTGCTGTTACAACTATTAGCATTTCTATTGTTGGCGCACTTTTCTTTGATCACAATTGATCCGAGCACATGTTTCCTTAGCGGTAATCATGCATTGGCGCAATTTCCTTTGATCCCAATTGATCCGAGTACATGTTCCCTCAGCGGTAAGCATGCACTCGACACTTATAAACCATTTCCCCACCCACAATTCCCTCTTTTGCTCTGACGAAGGGCTAGCGCTCGAAACGTCAGCTGCTACTCGCTTTCCACGGCGGTTAGCATACCTCAATCGACTTTAGTTGATTACATACCATTGTTTATCTTCCCCGCCGACGCAGACCAAAACTAGTTTTTACAGGAACTAGTTGCCTATCATATCTACAATTGGTTCGACCGTGGAAATTTCAAGCTGCGTTGAAGCTCAGAAATCTTTCTTGTTAAGCTCAAAAATTCTATTTTAAATGTAAAGTACCATCTTATCCTCTTTCTTAATCTTGGGAAGAAAAAGAGAACTCGATCTGCCATCAGGGAAATACCAGAAAAGTATTACACTCGAGCCGAGGAGGAAATACGGGCTCAAATGACTTGTTTATTTGAACTGACTGGGAAGGAACATAATTCGATCGATCGGCAATTCAATAATATTTCTGGGAAGGTTTCACTCTTCAAGTAAGCATAGGTTTATACGTAATTCTAGCCTGAATTTCAGCCGTCTCCTCTGGGTTCGTTCCTCCCGAGAGAGACGTCTGAATCCAATAGGCCATTTTGACGATGTTGCGCGCGCAGCTAGAACAATGGCTATCTGTTTTAAATAACAAAAGCCTGGTGAACCAGAACGAGTCTTAGCAGTTTGTGTCTATTGTTCTACTGATGCGTGCGCAACATCGTCAAAATGGCCTATAGCCGTTAATGCCGTCCAGTGACGTCACTACCAGAAAACCTGGTAGTGATTTTTGATTGGTTCATATTCTATAATTTCGCATAATTATCATAATTATCAGCCGAGAAGACGGCAGGATTCACTTTGGACTCGCGATGTTTCAGTGGAGTGATTGTCTTTGGCAAAGACCTTGAATTCGTAAGGAAAACATCTGGAAATGGATTGAAAGTGTCCTGCACAATAACCGGCCGACTAACCTGTAAACATCTACATTTTATCGCGTCGCGTCCGCGGAGTTGTTGACAATCGATTATTTGTTCGCACTCGCAGTGGTAAAGAAATATGTCGCTACTCTCTTCAAGGAACTGTTCTTTCCCGTAAAAGAGTCTTCGTATTTCTTCGAAAATTCTCCATTATCCTTTCATGTTTTTCTACTTTTCTGTTGCATCATTTACATAGGTAATATCTCGTAGCTGTGTCGATTCGAACGGCAGATCGCGAGACATGTACAAAGATCAACGGAAAGACAAATATCAACTGTACTTTGCCTCCAAATATAATATAACGATTTGTTGCTTCGGAAAGGCTTTCATAACATAAGAGGCACTTGAGAAGCAAATGGATGGAGATATATAATATATATAGGTAAGGCTTTTATTTTGGTCGGCATAATCTCAAATAAATATTTCTCACGAACTCTTACTACCGCCGTGACAGTTTTATTTTATTTGCATAAATTCAATTGTTAATCCGCCTTGACGTCACTGGACGGCATTATCGGCTATTGGATTCAGACGTCTCTCTCGGGAGGAACGAACCAGAGGAGACGGCTGAAATTCAGGCTAACGTAATTCCTGTTGAAAGCGTTTTAGTTCAAATTTTAACGGATCACGGGAAACAGAATAAGCGTTATTTTTAAACGTGAGTGCTTCTCCTTTATTGGCACGGTTACGGACAGTTTTCGCATCAATAGGCCCTTTGCAGCTAAAAAATCACGTGGTTGTACGGGAGAGCAAAAAAAATCTGACTTCATTTGTTCAAAGGCCTTTACGAGATCGGTAGTGTTATTTGCAAAAACCTCTTTGTAAATGCTATTTTCCACCTCCAATCGATTGCCGATCTTTCTAAAACTGCAATGCAATAAACGTTATTTAACGAGGGAACAGACGTATTAACCATGAAAGTCATACGGCCCTCAAAGAAAGAAAAATAACAACAATAATATCACTACTAAATTAAGATAAATGCGTTTTTAAAGATAGCTTGCTCTCCAGCAACCATGGCAACGCCTTTCCCATGGGGATAACGAGCTCAATTCATTCGTTAATGAAGTAATTCCTCGTTGTTTTATTGAGAGAATACTTCATAAACATCCAGATCGTCCTAGCCAAATGAGAAAAAGCGGATAATTTACAGTCTAAAGCGGATTTTTAAGCCTTAGAAGAGAGATAAACACAGATTGACCAATTAGGTCGCTGAACGGTGCTCTCTCCTTATTTTTATCGCCCCCATATGTCCCAACTTAAGTTTATCTCGAGTTCCAACTCAGACAGCCACGTGCAGTGATTGTTACATGCCAACGATACTCTTATTGAGTGGCTACAATATTTTGGTACTTTTCCCCGACTGCCGGTAATACTAAAACTTTACCTTTCTTCCTGCGTTGGAGGAAATGTTGACAATGTGTCCTTTGCTTCTCTCCAGCATTTCGGGTAACACGACGCCAATGCCGTTCAACACGCCCTGAACAAAGTCAAATGAGTTCAATTCTTATAGTGGACAGCACTTGCTTTGGGACAGGGGCCTTTTCAAAGGCCATGCATGCTGGCACAGTATATAAAAACATATTATTAACGAGACAAAATAACTGTTTAAGTCGTTAGTCGTATATAGTTAAATTAAGACCAAATGTATAGGGGAATCTTTGATTACATTTTTTCCTCATTATCATACTTCCAGCGACGTACATACAAACAAACAGAGGCCATAAATCGAACGAGATCGTCACACTTGGTAATCACCGAAAATTTGAGAGTGATATAATAAATATATTTTGAGGAATGAGCGTTTAAAAATCTCAACATTTTCAAAGAATGTATGGCTGTCAGCAACTATTGCCACACAGCCCATTTTACAGTTTTGAAAAGCCAATTTCTCTGTATTAAATATTAATTTTAATTTCTGCTAATGAGGAGTTGTATCGCCAAAATAACTGAAAAACACGACTCTTTACACCTTGACATATACAGATTCCGTGTCCATGTTTTATCGATTCCGGTTAAAGCACAGCCACTCATCCTGTATCTATTACTTAAACAATATAGACCAACCGTCATGCTTTGCGCGCTATGGCGGCCATTTTGTCAGAGTTGAAAAGTCTGTTTTTGTACGAGTTGTCTTCCAATCTTTTGAAAATCGTTACAGTCCTGTTGTTTTGTGTGTTAGTTTTAATATGAAATATTACATTTGCGTCTACGAATATCAGTTTCAGCGGTATTGACCCAAATGCCTCACTTCGATGTAATAAAGTGCAAAGCATCATGGTTGGGTCATGTTCTTTAAAAGGATCACTATGACTCGAATTCTTGGTTTTCACGTGATGTCATCAAAAATCTAAAATTTAAACTACAAAGCTGTTCTTTGTATATATTCTAGACATCGATAATAGAAGTCTACACAGAAAATGTCACGTCGATAGGGTGTATTGTTCCGGAGTAAATTAATTTTGAATTTTATGACAGAACGACCCAGCGTGTTTTCCGGAAGGCAGAAAAATCCATGTAATTGTGTCAATTTCTTTTATTTAACTCGATAAATCTTTAAAAGTTGCATTCAAAGAGTTTTGAAGTGAAACCCAATGATTTTGATGGGAAATTAAGCTTTATATGTATGTTCGTTTTGTGGCCGCCTTGTTTGTGTCCCAGAAAGATGGCGGCCGCATACAAAGTACTGTAAAATTGTCGTACATTCATTTGCCTACAGCTCCATTAGGAAATAATCTAATGTTCCAAAATTTGTGTTACAAGTGTATTTTTGGTAGTTCTACAAGGACCAAGATGTTTTATTTGATTTTGTCAATGCAAACCAATTTTGTGATTGCGTGTCATGGAGATGAAAACCACCAATAGACCTAGTCAGTTTGCCCCTTCAGATCACCTGAGAGTACCCTTAAGTAATCATGGTTTTGCTCGTTTTTCTGTATCCCAAGAGAGAGAGAGAGCAGAAAATAATACATAAATGAACAAAATGATGGGGCAATAGATCGTTCTCACTGACGTCACACAAAAAATTGCGTCAAGAAAATACTGATATTAGTAAAATACTTTTAATGTTGTGTATAGAGCAGGTAAAAATATGTAAATGACCGAAACGTTGGAGCATTAGAGTACTTCGTAACTGAGCTGTCGGACAAATAACATTCAAATAATTTAGTGTAATTTGTATGCGGCGGCCATGTTGGTGTACCTCTTTGGTACACCAAGATGGCGGCCGAAAACGTACTCTACAAATAAAGCTAATTTTCCCAGCAATATGATTAGCATTCACTTCAAAACACATTATATATCACTTTTAACGTTAAATCAAGTCAAACATTTTAAATTGGCAGGAATATATGGGTTTCCATGACATTTAGGAAACACGCTGAGCTGGGTCGTCACAAAATTCAAAATGCTCTAATTCAATAACGATTCACCGTAACGACGCCGTAAAACTTTCAAAGAATACTGAGTATACCGATACCTAAATCATATTAAAAGAACAGGGTTATAGATCCTTTAGTTTAGATTTTAGAATTTTGATGACGTCACGTGAAAACGATCTATAGAGTATTTTGCAACCGAGCTGTTGAACAAATAATACTTGAAAAAATTAGTTGGTGTACAGCTTTGGTACTATACTTTGTCGCCCACACCATCTTGGTGTACACATAAAGCTGATTTTGCCATCAATACGATGAGCTTTCTATTCAAAACAATTTAGATATCACTTTCATGGATTTTCTTACATTTAAAGTGCCTACAAGCCCTGGCCAGAAATCATTTATTTGGGCGCAGTAAACCTTGTTCAACCATTTTCGGGCGATTTATTGTCGTAGTATTGCTATAAAAAGCATTACAAATCCTTGAAATGACGTCAAGTAAAGGACGTTATGCAAATGAGTTGAAAATGAATCGAGTTACAACATTGAATTTCTTCATTTATACATTTGTTTTTAAGGTGTTAGACATTCGATGCTTACAATCTTAGAGAATGATCTTTTAATAAGTGGAGCTGACATAAAAACAGAGCAAAAGGAACTATATATAGGTTACCCCTTAAATGACGTCATTGAAATTTGATTCCTTAATAAACGAAATTGGCAGACTACAATTATTATTTTTCCTGTGTCAGCCATTTTGTTTTCCAGTTTGACTTTTAAATCAAAGATAACTGGCTAGAGATTATAGGCACTTTAAGAAACCTACTGAGCTGGGCTGTCTCAAAATTCAGTAAAGCCGGAGCTATACATATATCCAAACCGTCGGGAGTCGGTTACCCGTGCGGCCAATTTAATTAACTATTGTTTAGGACTGACTAGCCTCGCTTACACGTTCAAACGCTTTTGTGTGTACTGACTAGCCTCGTATTCACGTTACCAGGACAATAGCTTTTTAAATTGGACGCCATTTTTCGAATGGGTCTATAGAACGTATTAATCACCGACTCGTAATCGCCGACTTCCGTATCCCAGACTGGAGCGCCTAGAAATGAAACTCTGTTGCGGCTTCGCCTACAATAGACCTTTCCCGCATTCGATCGAACAGTGGCAGCAAGTCGAGATTGGGGTAGACAAAAATACAGTAAATGTATGAAAACGTTTACTCCAATCTCTTGGTGCCATTGTTCGTGGGCATTGGAGCGAAATGCGGGAAAGGTCTATTAACCAGTCGGCGACTCGACTGTGGCGCCGCCAAGAAACCTGGCCGGTGTCGAAAGTGTGAATTGCATACGCGCGTTGTCACCTGACAAAATACTGCGCTGTAATTGGCTGGCGGTTCATCGACGATATAGTCGGCTACTCCTGCGCAGCTACACATGCAACTGTAGCAGATTCGGCGGATAGCCGATTCGATCTCCGCGCACTCCGAAGCCAGTCGGGGATCGGTGAAAACCAAGTGGACGATGGGCTCCATTTTGGGCCGACGGGAGCGGCCATACAAACAACTAATGCGTCTTGGATCGAGCACATGGAACCATGAACGTCAGGAATCGGCCGAATAGCAGATTCCAGACGGTTTGGACGTATGTGATAAGAGAATCACCGTATCGACGTGAAATTTTCGAAGAAAACTAAGTATACCGACCTCTAAATCATATAAAAAGTACAGCTTTCTTGATCTTATAGTTAAAATTTTTAAATGTTGATGACGTCACGTGAAAACACACTATAAATTTCTAGAATTCGAAAACAAAGCACTGAATTCTCTGGAGAGCTGTCACGTGGTCTGAAATGGGGCAACAAACTGAATGGGTCTATTGAACCTTCGATTAAACTCTAAAACAAAACTACAAACAAATACAGTTGAAACTCTCGTAAGCGACCACCCTGGGAATCTGAGGAGAGGTGGACGTAACTAGAACTGGTCGCTCACGAGAATTCGTTCTCGTAAGCGATCACCCGCGGAATCAGGTACGAGAGTTTGCACACACCACGCCCATGGGAATACGTATATAGTGTGATTGATATCACAGTATACAGTACTACTGTACTATAACAGCGTGAATGTCATAAATCTACAGTGCATAGTCGCTTAGGAGAGCATAAAGACAAACAAAAACAGTCCAATTAGCAATCCCCAAACGTGGTTGCGGTCCCTTACGAGAGTGGTCGCTTATGGGAGCTTCTAATTACAGAGTTTTACTGAGAATTCAAACAGGGTTTCATGAGAGTGGTCGCTGAGGGGAGTTGGTCACCTACAAGAGTGGTCGTAGAAAGAGTACAACTGTATCCTGGGATATGAGAGAAATACCTTAAATGGCTTTGGCTATTAGATTAAAATGGATTAAAAATCTTGTTTTAGCAACTTGATTTCTGTTCACAGCGGCCCGGTTAGTTCCCTGCTAGCAGAGGTCTCTCTCTGCCTTCCATTTTACCAAGACAGACAGAGACCTCTGCTAGCAGGGAACCCGGTTAGCTGTCTTACTCCCACTAAAGCCTGTGACTTGTTCTAACATACAAACTGTGATTAGTCACCTTGCAGTTGATGTCGACTTGTCTCTCCCACTCTACCATGTTACAGTTCTTCATCATCTGGTAGTACATTATGCCGGCGCAGTTGACAATAATATCCACGGGCCCGAGAGTGCTGACAGTGCGTTTGACGAGATCCTGCATCTGAAGTTAATCAAATACACACTTGTATTTTAATCACTCTGCAGTGAAACGAAAACAAATCATGTTCTCACTGAACTGCTTATAGTCAATAACGACACATTTATCATGGGAAACAATATGTATTACATTTGAACAGGCGGTAGATAAACCGAATAGAGGAATGGAGAAAGGAAAATCATAGATTGCAATAATAGCGTGGTTTCTGATAGTGAAACAATAAGCATCTTATTGGCCTTCCTATCGGAGGTATAGTACCGAAAAATAAGGCATATAGACAGGAACAGACGAACAGATAGATGAAGAAAAGGTAGAAAGTGAATTCCAGAGTTTTAACTTGCAATACTAGGAATAAGCTATGAACAAACCACTTTTTAAATCATTCAAACCTTCTTTGCATCCCAGAGCTCGTAAATAAAGCTGATATAAGACAACTTCCCACCTGTTCTCTGTTAGTAACGTCAGTCTTTACTGATATGGCCACATCTCCACTGGCCACAAGCTCGTCACGCAGCTGATTCAGTCTAAAAACACGACCGACTAGATATTATTGTCATGTGGCTACAGGAACGTAAAAACGTCATGCTATATAATGTATAAAATGGGCCTTTTGCAGGAAACAGTCACGTGCTGACATAATACTTCGTTAACGAATGAATTGAGCTCGTGATCCCCATGGGAAAGGCATTGCCATGGATGCTGGATGGCAAGCTACCTTTAAAAACGCTGTTTTTGAAAGATCGACAATCGATTGGAGGTGAAAAATAGCATTTACAAACAGGTTTAGCTGACAACACTACCGAACTCGTACAAGTGCATTTAAATAAATGAAGTCTGATTATTTTGCTGTCCAGTACAACCACGTGATTGCATTCCTGCAAAAGGTCCATTGGTAACATATCTCAGCATATCGTCTCTGCTCATATGACCTTGACAAAGAACGTTATATTTTAATGCTCAATTATTGTTGCGAAATGCGATTTTTTTTGTCGTTCAAAACCTCGTACAAGTATTCAAACGTACGGGTCACAATTTAGAAGGGAGCCCTTCGGAAGCGATATTCCAAACTAATTCAATCTATAACTAGGTGTACAAGAACTTTACAGCAAAATATCTAAGATCGACCTTGCTGCGAGATGTACGGTGTTATTTTGTTGATGTTTGTACTGAGTCTGTTCTTGTGCACCTTACCTCTCTTCACGTCGTGCCGCCAGCGCCACCTTTGCTCCAGCTTCAGCCAAAGCCTTGCCGACCGCTGCTCCAATACCACTCGACGCTCCCGTTACTATAGCAACTTGACCGTCGAGAGGGCGGGGACCTTCAAAGGATAGAGACTTAGTATACAGCTATTTCAAAAAGGTTGTCAAGGGCAAACGGCAAACGACATTCCCAGACCGAAATGGCATGTGGTCTGGTGAAAGTCTGGTGAGTTTGTTTTTGGGTCAAACACATACATGCATACGTAGACTTTATTTATACTCGGATTTACCACTAACTATGGATTTACAGAGTAGCTACAGAATAAGCTATTAATATCTCCGAGAAAAAAAACCTTTACTAATGAGCTAAATATGTAAATAACGTTAAATTATATGGGTATAGTTCTAAGTTAGGTATATCAAAATAACATTGAGATACAGGTGACAATAATAACATAGTAATAATAATAATAGGCCATATTTATATTTAACAATTAGACCCGCAGCCCGAATGGGCTACGAGTCAATAGCCCATGAGGCGCAGCCGAATGGGCTATTTAACTCGTAGCCCATGAGGGCGAGAGGTCTAATTGTTTTAGTATAAACTAACTAGTCGGACAGTGGAAAATAATAGAAAGAAACAAATTGAAGTTGAAAAAATGTTATTATTTCGTGAAAATGCGTGCGGTTTTTCTCTACCATGAGCTATCACAAATAGACCTATAGTAGGGTAGCCAATCAGAATGCAGGATTTGTAATAGTCCACTAGTTGGTTTATACTAAAGCGCCATATACCACAGTCTCATGGCGCTTCACATTTTACTGACATATCCAGTCAGGGAATTTTTCGGAAAGAACACAAGGACATAAATATGTCACAAAGAACACAAGGACATAAATTTGTCACAAAGAACACAAGGACATAAATATACATACAGATAATACAAAGAGTATACACCCCCATACATAGACATATTCACACACATATATATACACACATATACACAAATGTCCCGGCCACAAGTATTGAGGTCCCCACAAGTCTGGTGTGTAATCATGTCCATGTCCCCACAAGTGAGTATGAGTACAAACATACATATATACGTACAATACATAAATGTATACAGTCGTATGCATATATGAGGGAATAACGGACATCGTCACAGACGCCATGCCACCTGAGAAACCCGCCAAAACCACGCACAAATGAACATACACGTGTGCACACCGGCTGTATGTCAGACTCTACCTATACACGCAAGAAAAGACGAATATTAATGTTGTCGGTTAGACCGCTTCACTGTTGTGTAGGTCGTATCCTATTGGACTTCACTGATAAAGAATCCCATTGTTTTAGGGTTAGGGTTTGTATTGTTTTAGGGGTAGGCTATTGTTTGGGTAACCAATAACATTTCAGGTTGCAAATGGTGAAGTCTGCCCCTTCGAATTACACTGCAGTTTATTCATTTTGTACAGCTCTATCAGAAAAGCGAAAAGTGCTTTCGCGATGTCTGCATGTTTGGCTACTCAAACTCGGAATATCCTGGATTAAGCACTTAAGGACTGGGCACGAGGGAAACAGTGAGTTTTGTTTCCCCGAGATCCTCGATGTTCCCCGAGACGGAGTCGAGGGGAAACGGAACTCACTGATTCCCGAGGGACAGTCATTAAGTGATTTGTTATACAGACATAAGTTTTACTACCTGATACGAGCGGTTTGTCGTCTTTTCTTCGGGAAGCTGCTTTTCAACACAAAACAGTGCCAGCATTTTTACTTTGAATATCGGTTTATCTTTCTTGCATCCTTTTTTTAGCTACCAATTTCTCCCTCGCGTGCTCGATAAAGATGTAAATTGTTTCTTTGGAGCTGGTTCCATTTTGAATGCTTTCTTTCAACGAAAAATGGTCAGCTTTTGATGAAGATCTAGACGTTTTAGTAAACAAATATTTCCCGCCTTTAGCTGGCCAGTGGCATGCGCGACACATCACACCATTTTCTGTCACGATGTGCTGGCTTTCACTTGATGTCATAGCCGCCATGTTGGTGCCCTTAAACAATAGATTCCTCGTTAGCTTCTTTTGTTGGGGCACCAACATGGCCGCCATGCCCTTTGTCATTTGAATCTCTGGCAATTGAGTGACAACCAGCAATACTGTCGCTCGTTTCGATAAGTTCCACCCGACCCAAACAATTACCCCCCCCCCCCCCCCCCCCCCTCAAAGTGTCGGTGACCAGCAGTTAATAATATTTACTCGGGGTAAATATCCACCGCTAGTCACTCCAACTTCGGGGAATAATTGTTAATTATTGTCCAACTGCATTCAGGAGTCCAAATAACGCTCGACAGAGCCTGAAACGAGTACAGATATCCTGTGATATTTCAAAGTAGTTATTTGTACTCTAATGAAAGAGAACAAGTTAATTTGATAACAAATATCTTATTTATAGAAAAAATAGTATGTAGTATGGTTTGGCTCGCCAATTTGTATAATAAAAATATCCCGCCAAACTATACGCTGACAGTCTAATAAGATAGATATGTTGCGTTACCGCCGGTTGCATTACGGTTATTTTGATACGGCCGAGAGGAGCGAATTCAAGATCAAGCTTCTTACCAATAGAGTCCTTGACTATCACCACGTGTTTTACAAAGGAAGTGTGTTGCTACCCAATCACTCAATCTCCAACCACAGAGATATACTTATAAATCCTTGACAAGCACAAACTTAAAGCCATTACAAATGCAAATCTGTAGCCAGCGTGACCAATACATCTGATAAGTCGTTGCCTCTTTGTTGCCTCATTTCAGATTATATCACAGTTTTCCAGAGCATTCAGTACATTGTTTTCGAATTCTAGAAATTTATTTATTTCTTCTCGGGATACAGAAAGGTAAAATCAGGTGATTGAGATGAGGCAACAAACAGGTACACTGGTTAGGTCTATAATAAAACTTTCTGATCTGTTCAAAGAGCCGCGCCATAGTACGTCCCAGTTTGTCTTGCAAGAGTTAGATTAGTAAATATAGTATTACATAAATCTTATTGCCATACTATTCCTGTTGTCTGTCCTACGAGCTTGAGGAGGTCTCTCATGCTGCATAGTCGCCACGCTCGCCGCCATATTGTTTCACTTCAATGATTGCATCAATCATTAACATACTCAAATGTCTCGCATCGGTAGCCACAGTCAAAACGCGTTCCCCGAGCGAGACGTCCACGATTCGAGGCCAAAAATTCCATACTGATGATGTTATACGTCCAGGATCTGGTCTCGTTATTTGATTGTCTAGTATATGATAATTAGGTATACTAGCCAATCAAATGACGCGACCAGATCCTGGCCGAATGATGTCATTTGGCCTCGAATCGCAAACGTCTCTCTCAGGGGACGCGTGCGCACTTAAAAAAAATCAGACTCTGAATTTCTAATCAAAGCCAGGTCCCGGCTAATCCACAGATCGAATTGGAATTTAGCGTGTTGGTTTTTGCGGAGGGAGGAAAACCGGAGAACTCGGAGAAAAACCCTCGGAGCAAGGGCGAGGTACCAACAAACTCAACTCACATATGGCGCCGCGTCCGGGAATCGAACCTGGGCCACAGAGGTGAGAGGCGAAGCGCTTAACCATTGCGCCACCCCGGAGAATTTTAAAAATCTGGCTCAGTTACGTACCGTACGTTCTGATTCATACAACTTATTTCTAGCTTCTAGGGCTTACGTAGTGTTTCATATCCGAGTCGCCGTATTCTGTGGGGGTTTCAAAATCTGAATGGGATTTCAAATGTCGAGGCTGCTTCGGCCGAGACATTTTTAATTCTCACGAGGATTTTGATACCCCATAGAATACGGCGACGAGGATATTATAAAAAACTGCTACTACTACTAATTAATTATTACATGCAGGTTTGTTTTATACTGATATTTGTACAGTATTCAATGAAACTTAAAAAAGGGGAACTGAACCCTAAAATCAACCCAACATCTGTACAAACATGCATTCGAAATAAATAGGTTCTGCTATTTTATTTTTCTGTGTTGCGCGTCTAGAAAGAGAAAATCCGAAAACCTTCCTCACAGCCTCCGCTATGTACAGACGGCTCAAGTCTTGTAATTTGTGACGTCAGGTACGGAAAATAAATTTGTTCTGTCATGCTATATACGACATTGAATAGCGGGATTAACGGCTTCTAATTGCGAGCCGTTGTGTTTTCTTTGTTCTGGAGGTGTTATTGCTATTTCTTGGTATGCGACGTACGATATGGTGAATTTGCACTTTTACAACAATAATCTTCCAACTATGTTCAAAGATTTTTTCATTCCAATCAAAAAAGTACATACTTATAATACTAGACTAGCCTCTAAATGTACTTATTATACTCCAAAAGTTCGTACAAATTACGGTAAATTCAGCTTACGTTACAATGGTGTCACAACCTGGAATTCAATTTGTGAAGACATTAAGACACTACATTCTAGAAAGTTATTTAAATCAAGTCTTACTAAACAGTTTTTGAATCTATATTAGTGCTCTCCTTATCATATTAAATTATACAATATAGATCTTCCTTTCAGCTTGTACGTGTATCTGTCTGATTTAAATGTAAATAGTGACTGACTTATACTTGTATAATGTGTGTGTGCTCGTGTTTTCTTGTCTGACCAAAAATACTCATATATAATTTACTACATTTTTGGGGTGCCAGACTCGATTAGTTTAATTTAAGCTACTTCTGGCATCCCAGCACTCTAATTTTAGCAAACTGTTTTTCACTGTAAATTCCTATTTGTTAAAAGAGTGTAAATAAATTGTTGTTGTTGTTGTTGCACTGAATTGAGCCGCACACAGATTTTTAATCAGCGGAAAATCGAACTTGGACACCAATTTTCTCCTCATATGATAGCCGCGCAACACAGAAAAATAAAATAGTATAACATTTCTTTCGACTACATCTTTGTATAGACGTTTGGGTTGATTTTAGGGTTAAGTCCCCTTTAAGACGGAGTGGGTTTTGGATTCAGCAGGCGACATAAGTGCAGTACAGTCGCTTGAAACCCCTTTGGAAGAAATGATGCTGTTTCCCTAAACTTCTGGCTGTGCAAATTCATCAGAGAAGTACGAAATAAGAAGGGAGAGCTGTATCCTCAGAAAAGCTTAACGCAAGTTTGAGATAGACGGCCGCGGAGATATGAAGCCGATGGATAAGAGTAATACAAGGTAAGACGAATTATTCGGTTCCTTTGACTCAGTTCAATTAATTTGGTTCTCATGGATGTTAATTTTCTCGTTTCTTTGTTCTTCTTTCTCAGTTGAAGATTAATTTAGAATGAGTTTTGTTACATTAATGATACGAGAGTTATATACGAGGATAATTATGTATGACAATCTATAAAGAATTGTGTGTTTATGATTACGAGTGTTACTTTTGTTCGTATTTCAAAGTCCTCGTAGTTTGAAATTTCAAAGTACTAGGACTTAGAAGTGGTGCTGACAGTTTTCTACGGCAAAGTACAGCACGTGGTACAAATCCAGCTATGGGATTGGTGGTTTCCCTTATGAATAATTAATGAGTAGTAGAAGTTTCTATTATAAACAGTTATTTCTTTTCTCCAAAGAAAATCAAATGTGCGAGCGTGTTCACTCGGGGCGGCCTTCACCTTCTCGGAACTTGGAATAGTACTGGCTATCCAAACAATGCAATCCCTAACCCTAAAACAATGGAATTCTCTGAAATTGCACACAGAAACCAATGAAAAACAGATAAAGACTTCAGAGCAAGTTTTCATTGATGTTATAGAGGATCTGATTACATGGCGGCCCAGACGTTGCCGGGGCTGTGCGACACTTGCATGTTCAGCTTGACAGGATTTCGACAGAGCTTCTTTTCTCGCTTCTCTTTTAGAGTACACTACCGCTCGAAACGAGCCACAGTATTTGCTTACCCAACAATACAAAACACCCTAACCTTTAGAACGAGCAGTACAAAACCAATAGAGCTAGCGGGATGCACGGTGGTGTCCACTAAACGAATTGATGAATGCCAAAAGCGCTGAATACTGTGGTAACCATTGAACCTATTCCGAACCCTATAGACATTTCCCACGCGGCGGCCATCTTGGAATACACCTATTGTTAATGTTTACCCAGCCTCGGTCTCAAACGTGTTTAACCGAGGCTGGGTAAGCATTAACATTACTTTGAAGCCACAAAATTGAAAATAAACGTGTCCATACCCATCTCACATACTTCAAGAGAGGCTGAAAAGTGGACCACTTTCTGGTAATTTTCCCTCTGAATTTCCCAATTACCGTTCCAAAAAAGAATTACCGTGAGATTCCTACTAATTCTCTTCCTACCAAGGGTTTCGCAAGTAATCATATACTAAACAAAATGTCTCCACTCTGATTGGCCGAGAGCAATTGCACTCAAACCCAGGAATTTGACAATCACTAAATCGAAATCAAATCGGAATCCCGTCGAGGATATCCGGAAATCCCGCGAGTATGTTAATATTGAAAACCGAATGTTCTAATTGGTCAGTCGGGAAGCCTTTCAAGCGCTCCTATTAGATGTTTGCTCATTACGTCATCAAGGTGTACGCGTGCCGTCTACGCGCAAGTATGATGTCATATATTCTACTAAGTAGCGAGCTCGCTTGGGCTTCTTGTGTTTGCAAAGGCACTGCGCTGAAATGATAATCAAACTGATGATGAAAATTCATTATTCAAAACAGCCCTGATCAAAATATACATCAACAACATGAACATGAACATGGTAGTGAGACTTCTGCATTTAAAGGGGGCTGTGTCACGGTAAGACTTTACATTCGCGTTGATTGTCTCCCGAAACAACAGCCTGGTATTCTGAGGTACTAACAATCACTCATGATTGTAAACTGCACGGCAGCACATTGCGCCACAATAGCAGTCCGTATCACAAAAATAACCTTGTGAATTTGGATATATTCATATAGAATTTGCGCTATATAAATGAATACCTTTTTTATTGATGTATTGTCGGATCCCAAGCGAGCTCGCTACTAGAATACGTGACATCATAGTTGTGCGCGTATAGCACGCACACCTCGACTAGGACGTATGGGCAAAAAAATCGGAGCACTTGAAATGTTTCTTGATGATTGACTGACCAATCCCAACATACTCGGGATTTCCGAGAAATTGTTCGGAGGGTATCCGAGGGATTTACGATAAACCAATAATTTCTATCCGCATATTCAACTTATCTTTCTTTTTACCTCTGATGTTCCTCTTTGGTGAAGGCAGCATGTTGTGGTTGACGAGAGACATGAAGTATGTGGTAAGGACATCGCCATTTATAAGAGGATAGCTGACCTGAAAGTGCTTCATCATCCCTTCAAAGTTCGTCTGCGAGTAGCTGCTCAGCTTGGAGAAAAACGTTGGGCCCCTGAGAAAGTGAACGCCGTAAAACCGACTTAGATTTATGAGAGAAAGAAAACATGTAGGTGTAAAGTTAGCCTGAAATACAGCAGCCTTATGGAACGAGATGGGGCGGCAGATGTATTTCAGGCTAGTGTAAAGTACGCTGCCACTGATGTGCTGTCCACAGAGCAGTTTGTAAATTAAGGTGAAAAACGATTCAAGCAAATACACAACTCTGAATATAAAACATGAATTCATGCTCTGGTAAATCTAGCGTTGAACGACAGACTACTAAATTGTACTGCATTGTAGCTTCACTTATATAATTATATATTAATAATGTTAGTGATTGACTCTCTAGGAAACCAGCCCTTGGTGTTAAAGAAATGTTCGAAATAAAGAAATAAATAAAAACATGACTAATGCACAACCCTAGGGCTATACGCATCTACGATCGTCCTGGGAGACGGAGGCTACGTGTAGAAACATTTGAATACAAAAAACTCCCTGGACTCCTCCTATATGGGCCTTGTTTCTACCACACAGTCCTTTGGTTAAAAAAAATCAAACTACATTTTCAAATTAGACAGAATGGATTGCTATTTACTACGCATACTATTTGCATAATAATATCATGACACACCTCGAGCCTCACTTCCATGCAACCGGAAGTTAACTCTCTATGAAGTGATGATTCAGCTGAGGCATCACTATAGCAAAAGACAATAGGCTGCGGCAATAGACTATATCGCAACTCCGCCGTCGCACTGCACTCTGGGATGGATATCTCAGTTTTCCATTGTTGTTGTTGGGCGGCCATCTTGGATTTAACAATGGAAACTGAGATATCCATCCCAGAGTGCAGTGCGACGGCGGAGTTGCGATATAGTCTATGGACATATCCCCATATACAATTTTACTTGAATATGCCTGAAGTCCTGTATGAGCTGTCTATAGTTCAAACTACACCCAGAAAATAAAGTATTTTTATGCTATGGGCTCTTTTTACTGTGAAAACTCAAGGAAGCCACCATTCAGCCAATCGGAAAGGGAGAACACAAAATATCTTTCAATCTTAAATTTGACAACTTTCCCCACATACAATGTTCTTCCAAATTAAACCATAGTTTGATAAAAAATAAATTCAAACTTCAAAAATTATCGAATGAAAATGCATTATTTGATGGTTTTAGGAGTATCAACTAATGAAATTACGAGAAAGAAGAATAAAAAATAGCACCTTTTACATTCCTTTGCCGTTCAAGATATCGTTCTTAGCCGGAGAATTATACTTAAACTTGCTATACAACAGACCTTTGCATAGTTTGGGATCAGACTTTCGGTAGCATGAAAGTGAGGTGAAAGATGTTTCTCGATGTCATAGGAAGTAGGAACCCAGAATTATACAAAAGAGCCATCGACATCGCCGATATTATGACACCCCCATCTCCCCCCCCCCCCTCTACCAGCCACCCTTATTAGTTCATACTAACCTAATCCATGTATCCAGTAACCTAACCAGCATGCTGTGCGCTGCAGACGAATCCTTCTTGCTCAAGTCCTCGACTCTATAATATGCGCAGACAGAAGAAATAATTGAGCTGCAGTTTTCCATTCTCAGCCGAAGACTCTCGGGCAAGCTGAGCTTCGCATATGCAGCGATTTAGTACCATACAGTAAACCTTTATCACTCAGCGGCCAGTTTGGCTACAAACAATAGCTTTTGCACTTCCAGCCTCGTCTCTGTGTCGAGTTTAGAAGTGCATGTAAGAACAAAGGTTTTTATTCATAGCCGCGGCGTGATAAAGGTCTAATCCCTTATTTTATTCTAATCATATCATGTAGTTTCATTCACAGAGTCGGTAAAACTGCAGAAACACAGCCTGCTAGCCGGCTCTCCTGTGGGTTTTTTCGGATTTGGGTTGCCTGTGGTGCGCGGTAATACTGGGATCGAGATAAAATGCGGGACACAAATTGTCCGCCACAGGCAACCCAAATCCCCCCCCCCCAAAAAAAAAAACATTTTCGAAAAACCACAGGAGAGCCGGATAGCAGGCTAGCAGAAACACTGAACGCTTTCCAGCCAAGGCACGATCAGTGGTGGAAAATTAACGAGATAAATGTGAAACTAAATTTCTGATAGTTTGACAGTTATTAATGCACTACATATATAAATCTGGATTTAATAAGATGACAGCGAAGGTTTTCAGGCTTTATTGATAAATTCACTCTTTTCACCTGGTGGCCATCTTGGATTCAAAGCGAGGCAATCCTTTGTTTTTGCCAGGTCAGCCTCGTAGTGAGGGATAGTCAAAATGAGGCTCACCTGGCAAAAACAAAGGATTGCCTCGCTTTTAATCCAAGATGGCCACCAGGTCAAAAGAGTGAATTGAGTTAAGGAAGACTCCGGATTGTCTCCCGGCACAATTAACAGCCTGGCATTCTGGATGTTCTCACAAACACTCATGATTGTAAAGTGCATGGCAGCACATTGCGACATAACTGCAGTCCTCATCTAACAACAAGTCCTCCCTTGTGAAACACATTTGAATATATTCTTCTCAAACTCATTAATAATACATGAAGGAAAAACAAAGGAAATCTATGTGCGATATCCGATACAGGTTCATTCTGATGTGCATAAACTTTTGCTTCGATTTTCTCGGCCGAAATAGGTCATATCATCAAAAATAGCTGAAAAACACGACTCTATAAATCTAGACGTTTGATAAGCCTCACACCGCGGCAAAACGGTATGCTCCGCTGGCCAAAAGAACGAAGGCTCTGCTATCAAATACAAATTACCGAGGGTTTCAACTTTTTTAGTAAACAATTTTATAACTTAGTAAACTCACAGTGAATTACAAATTAAGAAAAATTCAACCTGTTAAAGTCTTAGGCTTAGCTTTTAAGTAGTTTTCTTATTTTTTTTGACAAAACAGTTCACAAATGGATACTTTTAAGCAGAAATTTTAAAATCACGGGTATGTGCCTGTTGTTTCATTTCAGTTTTCGCGGGAAACTGGGGGCGGCCGCGCGCCGACAAGAAATAGCAAATACGCATGCGCGTAACGTTTTGCCGCGCTGTGGATAAGCCTCAGGCTCGAGTTTATAAATAAATAAAAACACGTCTACTCATTCTGTATCTATAACATTTGAAAAAAATTTGAATAAGATTTGCACGATATAAATGAATACCTTCTACTTTTTCAGTCTTACGAAAAAGCATTGTAGGGCCCTCTACGGACAAACTTATACACATACCACATACAAAGGAATGGGCACAGTGTAAAATTCAGAGTTCTCTTTTTTTTTCTCACAATGTGATCATGACGCTCAAAGGTACAACAGACTACAAAATGCATAGCCCGCCCGTTGAGAAAGTCACTCCTTTCCAATTTCTGTTAGAGAAGGCAAGTTACCATTTGAGACGTAACTGCCAGGCAAGCTATTCTAGAAAGTGCAAACATGTAAACAAAAGGAATGAAACTCACTTCTTTTTCCAGTCAGCAAAAGGAACAGTCTTTACTGGGTAGCCATGAATAGTCATCCACTCAAACAGCCATCTAGTAGCAATAAAACAAAACAGAAGATATTGGATAAAAGCAAAAAGGAGTTTCTCCTACCCTGGTAATATTTACCGGCATAATGGTATGCGAGCACTTCGATATGAAAAGGCTTCCTTCGTCAAAGTGTGTAGGCTGCAGGCATGTAGCAGAACAATTACAAAGGGGTTCATAGGTTTAGGACGCGAGCCTCTATGGGCATGCAACATTGAGACCATGCAACATTGAGACCATGCAACATTGAGAGCATGCAACATCCGCAACACTGGGCGCAACACTGGGCGCAACACTGGGCGCACACTGGGCGCACACTGGGAGCAACAATGGGCACATGCAACATTGAAAGCATGCAACACTGAGAGCATGCAACATCTGCAACACTGGGCGCAACACTGAGAGCATGCAACATCCGCAACACTGGGCGCAACATTGGGCGCAACACTGGGCGCAACACTGGGTGCATACAACATTGAGAGCATGCAACATTGAGAGCATGCAACATCCGCAACACTGGGCGCAACACTGGGCGCAACATTGCCAGCTGCAGCAAAATAGCAACGTGTGTCCATTTCTACAGTGTTTGCGTGCATTGTTGCAAAGCAATTGCCAGTTGCGTTGCGCGCTATGTTGCAACGCGAGTCCATTTAGACTGCGAGCAAGTCCCTCGATTATTCTCGGTCACTCTCTTAATTTTGGGTTGTTGCTTCTTTTCTGACCGAGCGAAAACACGGACAGTGACCGAGTAAAGTCGACGGACTTCCTCGCAGTCTACGGCGACGCTTTTGCCCTGTTCTAACTTTCGCGCTTCTTTGTAAGAAGCCGGAGACGAGAAAGAAGCTAATGTCAACTTACTCCGCCTCCAGTGGTCGTGGATTAATAAGATGAAAGACTTTCCCAATTGTCATAGATAACTCCTACAATATCAAAGAGATGTGAGCTAGGGATTGGATTAAATGCGGTGGGCATGCATTAGTTTGAAGCAACATCGATGGCAGAAAATATCGCAGATAAATAAAGCAACACAAATGTTACCCTGTACCAAATGAAATGTGTAAAGACTAGTTATGGAATGCTTTCGAGTGGTATTCCGTGAATTATAACATACTCAACAAAACTATATATTGTTAATAAAGTGAGGTGGTATTTCATTAAGTTATAACATGAGAAAATTTACTGGCGCATGTGTTCAGTTATAAGTCTGCCTAACTAAGTGAAGAACAAGAGACTGTTTGTTTTACAAAGAGTGAATGGTAAATAAACTCACAAGAGATGCCAAACTATCTAATTAGTTTCCTTAATAACTCCGCTATTGTTTAGGCAAGTGCAATTTGAGAGCTTTCAAAATATCAGTCAGTGCCTATCAATCAAGTATAGCATACTAGTCTAGCTAGTCTAGCCTAGTCTAGACAACGCCCGTCGCCTCCCTCCTCTCCCTCCTCCCCCACCTCCTCCCTCCCTACGCTTCCCCATGGTTACCCTAGAACTATCAGCGAGTGGAACAACTTACCTGGCACAATAGTTGAAGCAGGAAATTATAAACTGTTTAGGGCAAGACTTACATCTTTTTTGAATACTTAACAGACACTTCAGCCTTTGTTAGCACTTAATATTTTAACTATAGGATATATTATATATAGTTTCTATTTAGCCTTGTATTATTGTTTTACGTACCATGGTTTTGTCAGTGATTTAATTTTGTTAGGGAATCGTTCATAGAGCTAACTTCTCGATTTCCTTCAGGGTGTTTCTTTTTTTTCCCAGTATCAGTTCTACGTAATTAATTAGTTCATAGATCATTGTTGATTTTGAATCCTTATCCGTATTTGTAAATACGTTTTTTTTGCACCTTGAATACACTATGTATGTATGTGTGTGTTAATGGCGTAGGTGGTCAGTATAGTCCTGCCTTATTTCATAGACTTGCCTGAGTCATTTTAACGATCATTTCGCTCACGAAGTCCACAGGTGTCATCTCCAGCTGCCACTGTACATCCGGGGCATACAGAGTCTCTGCACATCCCTTCAGCATTAGGAGCGTGAAGTCCATCGGGTTCCAGCGCGCCGTTTTCCGATCTCCTGAGAGGTTTCCTAAGGGTGGAAAGAATCAAAAACAAAAAATAAACTATGCGCTTCTTCTTTACATGACAGGAACGACCGGATTGTCCATATATGGTCTGGTCGTTCGACGCACGGATTGCAATTTCAGATTTAGCGCTATCTTAGGGTACAGTGTACATATTGAGGGAAAAGAAATTAGTAAAGTCCATTCCAGCAAATCCCTCGGACTAAATATCGTTGAGACACTGTCCTGGACCAAGCACATTGATATGATCTCAAAAAAGATATCCTCTGGTATTGGTGCTCTAAAGCGTATCAGACCTTTTATTACGGAGGATACTGCAAAAAAAATATACAAAGCGTTGATTGAACCTCACTTTGCATATTGCAGTGCTGTATGGGACGGGCTTAGTCTAAAACTAAGTGATAAGTTGCAAAAATTGCAAAATCGTGCGGCTAGGGCAGTAACAATATCTAGCTATGACACCAGCTCAGACCCATTACTCAATATGCTTGGTTGGGATAAAATTGCAGTTGCACGAACAAAGCAGAAAGCACATGTCATGTACAAAACTTTAAAGTGCCAATGACATGAAAAAATCGATCCAATTTTTATTTCATTATATTGAATTATAGGCTTCCCTTAGCCATTTTGTGCAATGATAGATCAATTTGGAGAGCGTGAACATAATTTTATTTCGTATCGAAGTCAGGCATAATTGCCAAAATTAGGCGACAATTTTTATGCCGTTAAAGATATGCTAATCACATGCGTGACGTCACTAGGTCCTACATTAATATTCACAAAGGTAAAAATATGGCTGACTGCAAGGATTCTATTAGAACAATTATGGCCATCGTCAAGGTTTCTCAAAGTATTACATATTTAAATTGAAAACTGGCCAACAATGCACTTATTTTGTAGTATTTATGGGGACGAATATAAATGCGCAGACCTAGTGACGTCACGCATGTGATTACCATATCTTTAACAGCAGAAAAATTGTCGCCTGATTTTGGCAATTCCGCCTGAATTCGATACGAAAACAAAATATGTTCGCGCTCTCCAAATTGATTTTTAATTGCACAAAATGAATAAGAGAAGCCTAGAATTTAATAAAATAAAATAAAAACGGGATCGAATTTTTCATTTCATTGGCACTTTAAACAATCGCACTCCAGCATATTTGCAAGAGATGTTTTCCTATCGATACTCAAGTTACGACATGAGAGATTCTAACAACAAATTACTTCTACCAAAAACTGACTACCTAAAACGCAGCCTTAGCTATTCTGGAGCTGCCTTATGGAACGGGCTACCCAATAAACTGAGAACATGTTTCAGAAGGGGCGTTGACGACCTATTCTCATCACCGGAGTCCCACACGGCAAACACGTAAACCAGTTTTATTGAGTTATGTACTGTTTTTAGATTGTGTATATTGAGTTATATACTGTTTTTAAATTGTATATAGCTTTGTACTGATGTTTTTTAACCGTGTATAAATAAAGTTTGTCTGTCTGTCTGATAAAGTTACCCTTGCTTCAAACAACCGGGCACAGTATATAAGGTATGAACTGTTTCAGATGTCAGTGGACTTTCGAGAATCAGAAAGAGCATTCCGTATATTCATTATCATTATATTTATGTCTATTAAGAGAGAGTCCCGTTACGACCCTCCACTCAACAAAATGTTGTTGTTTTCTGGAGGGACCGCAGGGGATCAACGCGAGACAACCAATCGGTGAACGGAACTGGAAAATGTATAATTTCTGACGGTTGAGAGACGAAGGAACAAATAGGCCATTTTGATGATTTTGCCCGCGCAGCTAGAACAATGGCTATCTGTTTTAGATAACAAAAGCTGGTGAACCAGAACGAGTCTTAGCAGCTCGCGTCTATTGTTCTACTGATGCGTGCGCAACATCGTAAAAATGGCCTATTAGTCAGAAATTAATATTCTGACGGCACGAAATAGAGGCTCGGGTATTGTCCAGGGATTTGCTGGTACTATTTAAGCACTGAGCGGGAGAGGTGTTTCGATTCATTCTACGTCAGTCACGCATTTAATATTCCATTTGCTATTTATCTCCGGAGATTAAAATGACCAACATGTTTCGGTCATGGTGGTTGAACTAACAGGAGAAGATAACGAGGCATCTCTTGTTAAAGACCCCTATCCATTGCGTGACTCAAGCGAATTTCGTATGATATAAAATTCCGAGCTTAAAAGAGTAAAAACAATAAAACAATAGCTGAGTCTTTTACGCGTTAACCCGAATGGCGCCAATGACGCAACAATGGTATCAGAACGACAACGGCATCAGAACGACGACGGCATCAGAACGGTGGTACCAGAACAACGGTGGTACCAGAACGACGGTGGTACCAGAACAACGGTGGTACCAGAACAACGGTGGTACCAGAACAACGGTGGTACCAGAACGACGGTGGTACCAGAACGACGGTGGTACCAGAACGACGGTGGTACCAGAACAACGGTGGTACCAGAACAACGGTGGTACCAGAACGGTGGTACCAGAACAACGGTGGTACCAGAACAACGGTGGTACCAGAACAACGGTGGTACCAGAACCACGGTGGTACCAGAACCACGGTGGTACCAGAACGACGGTGGTACCAGAACGACGGTGGTATCAGAACAACGGTGGTACCAGAACAACGGTGGTATCAGAACAACGGTGGTACCAGAACAACGGTGGTACCAGAACAACGGTGGTACCAGAACAACGGAGGTACCAGAACAACGGAGGTACCAGAACAACGGAGGTACCAGAACAACGGTGGTACCAGAACAACGGTGGTATGACATCAGAACAACAATGGCAATCACAGCAAGGACAGTTGTCCCAAAGGTCGCAAAATTGGAGTCGGTCAGAATCGTAGTTTCTGTCGTACGGCACTGTTGTGTTCTTGTGTGTAATTGAACGTTATTTGCTGCCTTCGATTGTAGGTTTTTGTCTCTTCCTGTGACAAGCTGTGATAACAGGCACACTTTGATGTCTTTATAAATGAGGTCAACAGAAGCCTCCATGCATTTCAAGTGTGGGAGCTGTATTCGGAGTTTTTTGTGCATAACGAAAACCAGAAAACTCGTACATTTGAATTGTTATAATTTCTCTCACGATCAGGCAAAATTAATTCTAGATACTGGGCTACCTACCAAGCCTATAGATAACCACAGGAAGCCCGCGCTCCCGTGCTCTCAGCACAAGCTGCTCCGCCACCCACTTTGACTGCGAGTAACCATCTGTTAGGAGCTGAGGGAACTGAAGCATGTCCGAGTCTTCCGCACAGTTGGTCAGACCATGAGGGAACACTGCATCCGTACTGTAACGCATTCAAGAGTCGTGTCAAATACTGTAACCCGGCTCAGGGCAAGGTGACGCATTAAGCACAAGTACTAAGTCGTATGCTATAATGCATTTAGTCTAAGTCAAAGGGAACTATTGTTTCAATCCATCTATTGTTCTAGCAGAACCTCTTCCAGAACTGCTTCAAGGCACCACAAGACGTTTCCTGAAGCAGTTGTGGTCTAAACTTGGAAAAATGAAAATCTTGTCGTCCTCCTGAATAGTATTTCATGCATTTTGAGGCAAAGGTACAAAAGACCTACCTTTCTTCCATCCTGCGTAATTTTTTTGCCCCCGTCCCCCCCTGTTATTACATGAAAAATCGTGGCCCCTTCCCCAAATGCACAAACGCTCCTCTAATTAAATGGCGAATGTACATTAAAAAATCTGGCGAATGTAGATTAAAGAGTAATTCAAGATTAGTGATATTGTGATGCTTGAGGGTGATAACACGTTACTTAATTTATCGAGATTTCAGTTTGTAAGGCTAAAGTCAGATAGGAAACTTCATACCCAGGGGCCTTTACGCGCCTAATCCAAAATGGCGGTGTAAGAATCATTGGTGCTAGTCACGTGATATGGGCATACTCCGAGGAGCGTCCGCAATCTTGGATTCATCAACGCTGGAGGAACGTTAACGGTTATTATGACCTCAATGAGTTCTAACCATATACTGTTCTAGTTTTACCTAGTTTAGAGGCGAGTATGGAAAACGCGAAAACGATTAATAAAGGAGAACTAAAGCCTAAAATCAACTTTAGCTCAATGAGTAGATCTAAACATGAAACGACTCATACCAAAATGTATTTTTCTGTGTTTTGCGTCAAAGGAAAGAAAATCTGCAAATCTTCCTCCCAACCGCCGGTAAGTACAGACGGCTCAATTCCTGTAATCTGTGACGTACGATACGGGGAATAAATTAGCTTTGTCATGTTGTTCTCGGCTTTGAATAGATGGACTAACGACTCATAATTGCGCACTATTGTGCTTTCTTTGTGCTGAAGGTGTAGTTGTTTTTCCTTGGTATAAATGACGTACGATACGGGGGAAAAACACTGAATTGAGCCGCCACACAAACTAACTTTATCAGCGGAGAATCGGCTATTTTTCGACCTTCAAAACGTATTTCCTATTTTTAGACGTGCACCACAAAGAAATAAAATAGCAAAACTTATTTCTCTTGAATACAAGTTTGTATAGTCGTCGGATTGATTTAGGATTCAGTACTCCTTTCACAGTTACGAATTTGCAATCGTTTTTAACGTGTTTTTTTTTACATGAAAGATGAACGCGCTATTCGAAATGCTTCAGGGGTTCTTAAGACGCCATCTTAGTTTAGGCGCGTAAAGGATCCTGGATACGACTGCCAAGCCTCGTGTTCATAAGACCTTACTTCATTACTAACCACCGGTATGAGCCCGCAGTAATTGGCCATTCGCTATTGCGGTTCCCATGCCAACTGAATGTATTTTTGTTTATGTGTTTGATTTCCCTTTGTATTCTCATTCAATATATTGCTGTTGGCAAAGCTAATAAAATAGAAAATAAAATGACATTTTCTAATAAATAGTCGTATTCATTTCACACACTAAGCTAAGTTTCCTTCATTTTGCAAATTTTACCAGCTATTATTGAATGACTCGTCTTACCTGATATGGTACAGGGGCTTTATTTTGCCAGTACAAGCAAACAGTATAACGTTCTGGGTACCGCTGACATTGGGACCACGAAGGGCCTAAATTAACAAGATATATATAACGTAGAATCACCCGGTTGTATGTCACTTGAGTTATTAATAAGTGTGTGATAGCCTTGTTTGTCACGATTTAATACCAAGCGTGTGGCAAGACCAGCTCAGTTCAAACGCGATTGTCTCCTGTCCATTCATTGATATTAACAAGCGCGAAGCAACAGTTCGTTCCCGTCCCCCCCCCCCCCCCCCCCACCACTGTGGGAAAAAATTGCAGTGGTCTATGATAATAACGAGCCAGTGCGATTTTAACACAATGGTGATTATGGGAGCTTCTGTTGTTAAAGTAGTAACATTTTCTCCATCCCACTAGTTTGCATTGCATGATCAGAAATTGTTCCCGATATACAAAACTGTTCACTTTATTTTGTTAATGCCGCTGTTACACCAGGCAATGTTTCGTGCAACTTGTCTCGCCATTTTGTTGAGACACACGTTGCACCGGAAATTGCGTAGGTAATATTAAAAAAATCATTTATATATTACATAACATTATATTCAAGTGTGCTTCACGAGAGGTCTTGTAATTGTGATAAGGACTGCAGTTGTGGCGCAATGTGCTGCGATGCAGTTTACAATCATTAATGATTGTTAGTACCTCAGAATACCACGCTGTTGTGCCGGGAGACAATCCCCTACTCTTTCTCGAAGTAACAAAACAGGTACTTTATCATAACAAGAAATCAACATGTCTCGCAGCAAGTGTTGCACGAAATGTTTTACTTGTCAAATTTATTTGTTGTCACCTTTCAGGCTCGAAAAAAAGTGACTTGTATAAAACCCAGCCGTATCAAACAAACTTCCCGTGTAATAAACTCTATATGTCCGGCAAATATCTACATCTCTGATAAAGTAATTTTCAGCATACATGTGTTCTTTACCTGGTATGGATAAACCATATTGACAGACGCGGCTGCGTGGATGATGAAATCAATCTGTATTATGACGCAACAAACCGTTAGTATAACAAATAGGACCCTTACTTTAAAGTGCCTATACACGACTTTCATAATGGCCGCCTCCGGCCACCTCCTAATTTGCATAATTTGGAAGATAAATCTGTAGGGGGAAACCAATGCTACCACATGAAAGATCACATTAAAACTAGTAATTGTTTTGAGTTTTGGAGCAATGTGGAAAATTGCTGTTGAGCTATAAGCATTTCTAATGCAGAAATATATGAAAGCGAGGCTAGAAAGGCCTCCGTTGTTTTTCTCATACAAATCTCTCTAATTTCAACTGGCTGTAACTTCATTGCTTTATAAGCTACAGCACTCAACTTTTACAAGTTCACTAATGTCGACATGCTCTTTCACATGGCAATGTTCATATTTTCTATACATGTGGATAAACTACCAAAACGGAAAATCACATATGCAAATTAGGAGGCGGCCATTATGAAAGTCGTGTATAAGCCCTAGCCAGAAATCAATTACCTGGGTGCAGTAAAGTGTTTTAAATCTTGTTCAACCATTTCTGGGCGATTTATGGTTGTAGTATTGCTATAAAAAGCATTAAAATCCTTGAAATGACGTCATTTAAGGGACGTTATGATAATGTGTTGAAAATGAATGGAGTTATAACATTGAATTTCTTTATTTATACAGTCGTTTTTCATTTGTCAGACATTTGATACATACAATCTTAGAGAATGATCTTTTAATAAGTGGAGCTGACATAAAAACAGAACAAAATAAACTATATATAGGTTATCCCTTAAATGACGTCATTTAAATCGAAATTGGCAGACTACAATGATTATTTTTCCTATATCAGTCATTTTGATTTCCAGTTTGACTTGCAAATCAAAGATAACTGGCTAGTGCTTATAGGCACTTTAACACGATAGTCCAGATAAGAACTGTAGTGCTCCACGGCAAGGTGTTAATTTTTATTATTCTTTCTCGTAATAGACCAGTTCGCGGTAAATTCCGACATTTTGAAAGGGGTGCAAACATGGCGCGAAATACAGTGTTTGTATGGGAATCGATGGGAATCCGATGCCAAATTTCCCATACATTGTCTGTAAATTTTCACGCGGAATTGGACTCGTTTTTACAGACAATGTATGGAAAACGGAAAACACGATTGCACGCTTTCCAGCACAGCTTCATCCCTCAAATTTCGATATGTTAATCTTTTACCAGGTATCTTAAGTTTGTATCTGAAGAATATTTCAGAAATTCGATTTTACGGATTATATTTGGAATCGGATTCCCATCGATTCCCATACAAACACTGTATTTCGCGCCATGTTTGCACCCTTTTCAAAATGTCGGAATTTACCGCGAACTGGTCTATTTCATTGGTTAATAATTATAAATTCAATAGAAACCCATCGAAATAATGCATTTTCATTCGATACTATTTTGTGGTTGGAATTTATTTTTGATCAAACTAACTGTGGCTTAATTTCGAAGAATATCGTGTTCTCAAATTTGTGATTGAAAAATCTTTTGTTTTCTCTATATCCGACTGGCTGGATGGTGGCTTGTCCGAGTTTTCACAGAAAAAAGAGCCAATAGCATAAAAAAAATACTTTATCTTCGAGATGTAGTTTGGACTGTAGACACCTCCTAAAGCACTAAGGCATATTCAAGCAAAATCGTATGTGAGGGAGACTCATTGCCGCAGAACAATGGACTCTACTATAGTTCTTAGCTGGATGATTACTTAACGTTATGAGCATGATTCTGTTCAGTTTGACTTCTACACGACCCCTAAGAGAATTCCAATCGACGAAGAGGCAAACACACGGGGAATCGAACTCGGGATCCCGCCACGCCGCCTCTCGACTCGGATTGTTTCTTTGGGAACTGTGACACATTAACTCAAAAAGTGAAACAAAGTCCATAAATCATTCATTGGGATATAGGTATAGCGGAGGCACGAATAGCTTGGCTTTCTTACCTCTGACGTTAAGAAGGTGAAGTCTTCCTCGCTCATACCAAGATTCATCAGTGATACATCTCCTAATGAAACACGAATTCTTTCTGAAAAGGCTGACTCACAGTACACGATTTTAGCTGTACAACTTTGTTGTCAAATGCAGGCTAAAACCCAGTCTTAACTAGTTCTTGGCAATGAAAACATGCTCCTGGAGGGGGGTGGGGTACTCCCTTATATGGGCTATACGGGTATGTGCCGCGGGATAGGGTATCGTTTTTGAGCTGCCGAGGTCTGGGATAGGGTATCCTTTTTACGGTTTTGGTCTGGGAAAGGGTATGGATTTTGATATACTTGTCGTTGACACCATGCTTAGCGCTCTATCGACCACACTACAGCTTAAAATACCATATTAAAACAAAACAACGGCTTTCGTAGTGTAATTTTAATTAAAAACTGTTCGATATCTGGACTATTTCATATCTATTGATCTATGGCTTGGGTCTGGGATAGGGTATAGATGTTTTGCTTCAAGTCTGGGATGGGGTATGGTAAACGGCATTTTTAGGTATGGGATAGGGTTTTGAGGTCTCCGCGGCACACTCCTACCCAAACATCTCTCCCCCCCCCCCGGAACAGCTGAGACAACTAGATTCGCTTTGATGCCTTTATGAATGAGGTTAATAGACTCTTTGCCTAATTCTGATTTCCTACTGCTGGGAACTTTGGCATTCATAGATTATTTGCATAATTCATCAAGATACATCTCGATTCTCACTTCCAAAGCTACTGGAAGTACAAAGTTTGAACTCTCTGTTAAACTTTCTATGCTAATAGCTTGTTTGCGTAATATGGGTTCTTACTTCCGGTTACATGAAAGCGAGGCTAGAGATGTAACCGGGTTTTTGAATGAAGTACCTTTGATGGCAGTGACTCTGTGCTCAAATCCATAGTCGAGATACCGTTCTTCGTCAGTCAATTGATGGCCGTTCTGTACAAATGGCAAGATACTGTACTGCTGTAGGGATTTTCTAAGTCGTTGCTTGCAGCTTAAGTCAGGTAGCTCACGCACTACGCAGAATACGTGGACCTGAGGAAGGAAGAATGATAAAACATGCATTAACCTTGAGAAATACTGCCAAGGAATCCACGATCTTTTGCCTGTCTTACCTTCGTATGCTTCAGTAGATCTCGGAGGAGATAAACACCAAGGAATCCAGTCGCTCCTGTCAATAGAACGCGTCCCCTGTTCCAGCGGTGGGTGTTTCGGAAGTTCCCAGACCTCCAGAAGGCTCGAAGAATCATGTCCATACTAAAACGAATTCATAAGTAAAGATGAAGGGGCACTGGCTATATGTCAATAGGATTGAACCTTCAAGTTTATTTAAAACAAAATTAATACATATATATATTTAAGCAAGCCTAAAAGCGGAACTCCCAATTATGTCAACTGAGGTAACGACACGAAACAAAATGATATAAATATTATATAATTATATAAAGAAAACAAAGATAAAAACTCAAAAATCGTATTGTAAAAATGTCTCCATAACATAGCCCCTGCATACCTGAGATCCTTTTTTACATTACGCTTACGCTTACGTAACTACAACCTGCGCCGGGAGTTATGAAGCTAAAAGTACCGCCAGTTAAAACCACTACGTTTGGTCTCCATTCTTTCAAATACGTGGCTGCGAAAAACTGGAATGAACAGGACGATGACCTGAGGGCATCTCCTAATCTAGCCACTTTTAAGCTTACAATTAGACAGAGGATTATCCCTGTGCTGTAATTATTGTTCTTGTTGTATTTGATCTTGTATTGTTACTGACTTCTGTATGTTCGAAGATACTAGCATCATCATATCAATAAAATAGCAAGCAAAAGTGTCGTTTTGAACTTCCCGCGGCCTCTTCCATATTAGGAAAATTCCATATTCCATATTTGGAAGAGCGGCAAGGAAATTCAAAATGGCGGTTTCTAGGTCCCAGACCTCTAAATTGACACTCGTTGTTTGATATGTAATGCTAATCTCAAATTCTAACTGAAATGAAGTCTATGTATGTATGTAGAATCAAGGGAAATCAGCGCAAAAGGTTTAAAGGAAAGAAGAAGATAACGGAAAACGAAAAAAAGCAATTGTTCACTAGTTGCTGGTGAAGGTTTTGATCCGGGCCACCTGGTTTCAACAGTGCGCGCGCAGGTGAAGCACTTTTTTCAGGAACGTCGCGTGTCGGGGTTCGTGTCGGGGTTCGTGTCGGGGTTCGTTCGTGTCGGGATTCGTTCGTGTCGGGGTTCGTTCGTGTCGGGGCTCGTTCGTGTCGGGGCTCGTTCGTGTCGGGGCTCGTTCGTGTCGGGGCTCGTTCGTGTCGGGGCTCGTGACGGGGCTCGTGTCGGGGCTCGTGTCGGGGCTCGTGTCGGGGCTCGTGTCGGGGCTCGTGTCGGGGCTCGTGTCGGGGCTCGTGTCGGGGCTCGTGTCGGGGCTCGTGTCGGGGCTCGTGTCGGGGTCCGTGTACGAAGGAAACCGAAAGTCAACCAACTTTGCCTCTTATCCTATATCTATGGAGCTCCGCTCGCGCGAAGGCCCGCGCGGGGGCTCCGCTATAAAAATAATAGCCCGAGATAAAAGGGAAATAAAATATGAATATCTGATATGGTTGTCAAACGTTTTCGATAAAGGCGTCAAATAGTGGATTACAAAAGCTTATTGTAGAAACTTGATTTTGGTTACAGGACCCGATATTAAAGTGCCACTACGACGAAAATTTACCATTTCGATTTGCCACTTTTTCAGTGTCTATAGGTCAATCAGTATTAGAAATATCCGAAATAGTAAAAAATATTCCCAAATGGGCATCTTAAACCACAAATTTTAGGAGAGTTTACCGGTAAAATCCTGTCCGCCATTGCTGGAAGCCGTGCCCTTTCTTCAGCTTTAAACAAAGGTTTATTCACCGGAAGTGATGTCATGCACTTAACACGACAACCTCGTGGCGCGAAATAGAGTGCATAAAAAAGTAGCCAACCTCGCAAAGATAAATATAACTTTCTTCTTATGTACGTGAAGACGTTTTTAGTAGAAATATGCCTCCAGGCGTTGTGTTCTGCAGGCGAGCGTTAAGTGTATGACATCATTTCCGGTGAATAAACCTTTGTTTAAAGCTGAACAAAGGGCACGGCTTCCAGTAATGGCGGACGTGTAGATTCAATATTCGGAGCTAAAAAAATAAGACTTCCTGTCGTTGTATCGAAAAACAATTTGAACTGGTAATAATATATGAACTCTACTTTATGAATATGCAAAAACATTGATATGTCAAAATTTGATCGTAGGGGCACTTTAAGTTGCACTAATGTTTTCATAATAATAGAAGCAGTATTTTTCATGCACTCGAATCTTTGCCATCTTTAATCCAACTGAAATTGATTTTCCCCAGTATACCTGAAAAGTATACTCTGCTAATCTGAGTAGTCATTTTTGTCTTTCGTCATGTGAAAGTTTATCATTTGGGATTGACAGTGCCCCCAAATTAGGAAGTCTTCCTTCTGGACGAATATCACAAATTCGACTTCACCCTGAATCGCTATCAGTGAGATATTTCCATCGTGTGATGATAAGAACCAAACGATAGTTTTAACCAAACCCTTTATACGAGCCAGGCCTGGGTCATATTTACCCAATACCGAATTCTGACACGTTTATGCCCATTAGAACTTGTACGTCTGTTGTCACTAGAAGCAGATACAAGAGACGGTTTCAACACTCAAGGGGCCTTTGCAGGAATAAAATACAATAAATAAATCTTTTATTTGTAATAGCAGGCTGAGTATTACAGCTTATAGCTTTTACTCCTCACACACTCCCCACTACATTAACTGTTTTGAACACACTACACTCGACTCACGGTTGATTTTTACGGAGGGAGGAAAACCGGAGAACCCGGAGAAAAACCCTCGAATGCAGATAAGGAATCAACAACAAACCTAACTCACATACGGTGCCCGAGCCTGGAATCGAACCCAGGACCGCAGCGGTGAGAGGCGAGTGTTTTACCACTGCGCCAACCTGCATCACCTGCATTTATCGGAGCCAAATAATGCAATCACGTGGTTGTACTGGACGGCAAACAAATCTGACTTCATATCTTTAAAGGCACTTGATAGTGTTACAACCAAAACCTGTTTGCAAATGCTATTTTGCACTTCCAATCGATTGTCATCTTTCTAAAAAAGCGTTTTGAAGATTGTTTGCCGTCCGAAAAACCTTTCCTATGGGATCATGAGCGCAATAGAACCATTCAGCTTGCCTGTTTGTTGCCCCACTTCAGAACACGTGATAGTTCTCCAGAGGATTCGGTGCTTTGTTTTCTAATTATAGAAAGTGGTACGTACATGCATTTCCTCTTGGGATACAGGAAAAACAATACTCAAGGGAAAGGTCATGTGGTCTGAAATAGGACAACAAACAGGCAAGCTGAAAGGATCTATTCATTGGTTATTGAAGTGATATAGCAGCACGTGACTGTTTCATGCAAAAGCCCAATTTACTCACTTTCTGTGTCGGAGCCAAATAATTTGGTCATAGCAATTAGTCAGTAATGTTGATACATGGTCTGATTTGCTTACTTGACGAATCCCTGAGTATGATGATCAACTTCGTCCTTCAAATCAATCTCTATGTCCATAGATGGGCTCCTGCATGTTAACATAGCATTCAACTTATAAAACATAGAGACTGGCTCACAACACGTGATAACGTATATATGGAACTGAAATCATGCAAGTAAACGAAAGAATTGAAATGCAAGTGTGGAAACGCATGTATGAAAAGGGAAGTGTGGAAACGCATGTATAAAACGAAAGTGTGGAAACACATGTATAAAAAGAAAGTGTGGAAACGTATGTATAAAAAGGGAAGTGTGGAAAGGCATGTATAAAAAGGGAAGTGTAGAAACGCATGTATAAAATGGGAAGTAAGGAAACGCATGTATAAAATGGGAAGTGTGGAAACCCATGTATAAAAAGGGAAGTGCAGAAACGCATTCATGAAAAGGGAAGTGTGAAAAGTGTATCGAACGCAATGAGGTTTACAAGCACGGGATGGGATTAAGATGTCCATATAGAGACGGATTAGTTTATACCAGCCTTACCTGTATGGCTCGCCACCATTCTGTCCTGTATTCTGGTCGATAATGTGCGCCAAGTCAGCAATAGTTGGATACTCGAACAGATCCTTGACCGTCAGCTCCACTGAGAGCGTCTCACGAAGCTTAGAGAGCAGTCGAGTTGCAAGCAAGGAATGACTACAACGAAGTTATATCCCATAAATTAAAGACTCAAATGCATGACTGATGTTGTTTGCAGTACTTGCCTTCAGTATGGATAGTAATTTATTTAGTAATAGTTCTTCGAAAATGGCATTTTTTAGGTTGAAGGGGAGGAATTAAAACAAGGATAAGGACAGCACGCGTGGCACAAAAAGTTCGCGTTTTCGCAAGACTTGTGCACTCGAAAAAGCTGCGCCCCTTGAAATCTACCTGAAAGGGGCTACGTCACGGTGGGAGGCCATTCTGTATTGGCAGTCCAGGCCGCGGACACAGGTATTTACAGCGATTTTGACAGGGCTCGAACTTAACTTCCAAATCCGCTAGCAAATGTCTGCTGGTAGGAACTTTTTCCACTAGCAAAAATCCAAAGGGTACTAGCAAAATAAAAAGGCACGTACTCATATTCTATACGTTCACCGTATCACTTTATATTATTAACTTTTTATCTTGAATCGGGCAAGAATTAAATATGCCACGTTTGTTCAAGGTTTTCAGACTCCAAGTTGTACCTTGAAGGAAGATCGATTCGCAGAACTTTGCCAGTGAAGATTGTTTCACTCGAAAATGAACACATATCTTCTAGCTTTTTGCGAGTTTGCGAGCGTTAATTTTGATATTAACGGTCGAGAACCGCGCACATGTGCGATGTTTCAAATCAAAGCAAATCTGCAAAACGACTAACAAACTGTGTACAGACGTGGTATTCAAGGAAAACATTGCATGTCATTCAATCAAGCATTGAAGCAATTACCACCCATCTATCTTACATTGACTCCTTCATGACGTGCGTAACGCCATAACATAGCCCCTTTAACTGTTTGTAGCCAATTACCACCCACCTATCTTACATTGACTCCTTCATGACGTGCGTAACGCCATAACATAGCCCCTTTAACTGTTTGTAGCCAATTACCACCCACCTATCTTACATTGACTCCTTCATGACGTGCGTAACACCATGACATAGCCTCTTTAACTGTTTGTAGCCAATTACCACCCATCTATCTTACATTGACTCCTTCATGACGTGCGTAACACCATGACATAGCCCCTTTAACTGTTTGTAGCCAATTACCACCCACCAATCTTACATTGACTCCATCATGACATGCGCAACACCATGACATAGCCCTGTAACCATTCACTCGTTACCAGTGTTTAAACACTTGGAAAGTAAGGCAACACATATGAAATACATCTTATTCTAATTACCCATAGGTGCATTCACTTACAGGAAAATCAAATAGAAGGTAATCTTGTGATTCTCCTGTACAGAAACTAGGCATATTAAGAGTAGTGGCAGTATACACGTGGGTTGTGGATGGAACATATCAAATTAGGTTAAGATAAAGTTGTAGGCTCACACAAGGGCCGCTATGCTCCCCCGCTCCCCCCCGGAAAATTTGTAGGCCAAAGCTTACAGACCTATAGGCTGGCTACGCCCCTGAATACTTCCCCAGCTCCCATCTTCTTCATGTTTTTCCCCGTTTGAACTCATCAAGTCCAGTACGTACCCTCCAAGGTCGAAAAAGCTCTCCTGCACGTCCACTGTCCTCAAGGTCAACACATTGCACCATATCTCGGCCAAGGCTCTCTCGGTGGAGGTGCTGGGGGTGCCTTCCTCTTCGTCATCATTGAAGTCCAGGGGAGGTAGTTTCTTCTTGTCCAGTTTGCCAGAAGCAGCGACAGGAATACTGAATTTTAAAAATTCGTTTTTAAAGAATACACTCAATCATGCTAGAGGCGTCAGGGTATGAAATACCTATTTTGAGGAAGTGATTAATAGAGCTGTTTTCGATGAGTGTTGTAAAACCAAAACCAAAGTATTTACAGAAACATGGTTCGCACAAAATTCAGAACTTTTTCTTCAAGTAATATGTATTCAAAAACAAATTGAGAGCTGATTTTCTATTGCAATACTAACTTGCTATTCATCTTGTACCCGCTAACAACTAGAATATAAAACTTCTCATCGCCACTCTGTTACTTAATATTTATTTTCTCTTTAATGACAGCCTTCCTACGTTCGTTAGTATGTTCGTTTTGTCTGTAACTGCGACGTTCTTGTGCTTGTCGTTTTTACTATTAATTGCAAATTAAGTATATTCACGCAAGTCCTCTTTCGCACCTTTCTCTGCACATTTATCTTATAAGGGCGCCCAAGCTAGATTAGCTTTTTAGTTATTCTAGGGCGCCCGTACCACACACTTTCTGCTTATTTTCTTATTATTATATAAAACAAAAATGTAAATTGATTGGTACAAATAAATATATATTGTTATATCCTGGGGAAAAAAAATCCGACAATGAGGATTTTACGGGGATTTCAAAGTCCGCGCAATTAGTTCCAGTCCGAGGCGCATGGAACTAATTTCGAGGCCTTTGAAATCCCCGTAAAGTCCGAATTGGAGGCCTTTACATGACTTCAAAAAAACTACTTAATAATTTCATGCTTGTTTGGTGGTTGTGGAATAAACAACACAACGATTTTAAAACTTCATGCGTTTAGAGTTTCGATGTTTCAGGCTTGTGGGTTATACTTGCGTATTTACATATACTGTAGTTGCTTTGTTTGACTTAAGTAATCAAACGTCCATTGTTAATGAAAAGAAGGAATGTTAACAATTATGCGCTTGTTGTCGTGGGAGTACGTGTTTACAACCTGGCGTGAAATTTGATGAAAATATTATAGTTTGGACCTATAGTTGGCGTGACGGATATGCGCAGTGTCAGGGCAGTGTGCAAAAAACAGGTCCCACATTTAGAGAGACGTACGGTCTGTATGCATCAAGACAGGTATTGTACCTTGTCAGGTATCGTATGTTTGTTATCGCTTGTGGTAGTGTGATCAATCGTGAGACCTCCCTTCGTTCAAGGTATTTGCCTACAGTACTTTGAAAAATAATTTTCTAAGTCCAAGGACTTTGAACTATGAATATTCATAGTTCAAAGTCATTAGACTTGGAAAAGTTTTCAAATTACCATAGAGAGTAATTTGACGGGGTTTCAATGTACTGCACGTGGTACAAATAGAGACCTCTGGTTGGCTACTTACCTCATGTATTATTTTAAAAGTAGTTTTTGAAGGACAATTCACACTTTTCAAGGACTTGTTTTCTACAGGTTCACACATGACTTCGAAATTGTACGCAGTTTAGACCTAATGTAAGACCATTTTTTGGCTTCTTTGCACGTGGAATCACTCAATATGCTGCTACAACAATCTTTAGGTGGCAAAAATGAGGCTGTTCAACTGCCTTCTCAAACATCCAAGGAGGTTTCAACAAAATTCAAGGAGTTTTGGTAAAAAATCAAGGACTTTTCAAGGTGAAAACCTAATCTGCCAAAATGCAAGGAGTTTTCAAGGACCTGGCAGTATTTCAAGGACTTTTCAAGGACCTGGCAGTATTTCAAGGACTTTTCAAGGACCTGGCAGTATTTCAAGGACTTTTTAAGGACCTGGCAGTATTTCAAGGACTTTTTAAGGACCTGGCAGCATTTCAAGGACTTTTCCAAGGCCCGTGCGAACCATGAGAACGAATCGCGGAAGCAATGAGCCGAAGATAAAGTGGAGTGAAGCTTCGCTGCTTTTCCTTCCTTCCTTCCCCCCAAAAAACACCCCAGCTCTAAATCGGACAATGGTTTCAACTTAGATAGCCTCATGGAACTTTTAAAAAGCATGATTTTTTTGTTTAAAGGCAAAATCCTTTTCAAGGGGCTGGGGTGGTTTTTCAATTAAAATGTCGACATCCTGTCATTCTTTTCATTTAATTGTCAGGCTTCTCGTAGAAGGTGGGCTATCGTGTGCTGTTAAAGTGCAACTAACCCCTTTTGCAATTTTGATACATATGAATCTTTGAAAGGTTTTGAGTACTTCTGCGAAATTTTTTTTGGCTTACGGAGAATACTCTATGTTCTATGCTTGTTTAAAATGGTGAAAATTTGACCTTTCCTGACCCATGACCGCGTAAGAAAAAGCCTGGGTCGATTCTTGATCTTACGTCATCCAACTCATTCGACTTTGCAATAATTTGAATAAATATTTAGCATTTACTCTAAAATAACTGTTTTCTTTACTAACAACTCACAGACTGTGTATATTCTCTATATATCGATGTTGTTGTGAAGGAAAGGCGCCATGGAGAATAATGCATTAATGAGGTGACGTAAGATCAAGAATCGACCCAGGCTTTTTCTTGCGCGGTCATGGGTCAGGAAAGGTCAAATTTTCACCATTTCAAACAAGCCTAGAACATAGAGTATTCTATGGAAGCCAAAAATTTCTTCGCAGAAGTACTCAAAACCTTTCAAAGATTCATATGTATAAAAATTGCAAAAGGGGTTAGTTGCATTTTAAAGTCTCTTAGTGAATAGACGAATACTGAGAATAGAAACTATATGGGGTTTTACCTTTGAAGAAGAACGAAATGTACAGGTATCATATAGAAGGGCAGTCTTGTCTTCAAAGAAGCGCGGATATCCTTCTTGTTTACCTAAAGGAGAAGGATGATAATGTTAATAACAACAATGAATAGTAGTAGTATTCGCTATCTTTATAGATTCTGTAATAATGTTCCGTTGTGCATGCGCAGTAAGAAACTAGGAGGACGTGGGGTCAAGAATGAACGATCATATTTCCAAATAGCAATTAGTAATGGTTCGCCAAAGAACAGGAGCAAACGACAATAGGGTGCGGCAATGAGCAATAGACCATGCGCACGCAACAGGCTTGACGGGCCGGTAAATACTTCACGTGGGCAATCACGTAGTGGTTTCCTATAACCCTCCCTATTATTTCAACCAATACTAAATCCAAGCTGCCTACATGAAGTATTTCTTGGCGGGCCGTGAGTTTTGTTAGCCTTTGTTAGACTCGTTCTGATGCGTCAGCCTTTGTTATTCAAATTATCGGCTATTGTTCAAAAATTGGCGGCTATTGTTCAAAAAGCGATTTGGCGGGCCAATATTGCGTGCGCATACCTGGGAAAATGGTCTATTCCCAAATACGATTTTGCTTGAATATGCCTTAAAGAAGTTACAAACAGAAAATAAAGGAAACTGTATGTTGTTGGTTATTTTTACTGTGAAAACTGAAAGAAATCACCATCCAGCCAATGGGGAGGGGGGAAGACAAAATATATTTCAATCACAAATTTGAGAACTTTCCCCAAATACAATTTTCTTTGAAATCAGACCACAGTTAGTATAATCAAAACAAAATTGAAGCATGAAACATTTATCAAATGAAAATATATTGCCTTGCTGGTAGGCCTGAATAGATTGTGCTAGCAAATCCAGCCAAAGTTGCTCCAAAAAAAAGGCTAAAAGTTGCTCAAAAGTTGCCAAAAATTGAAAAAGTTGCCACCAAAATTTGAAAAAGTTGCCACAAAATTTGAAAAAGTTGCTCACTTTGGCGAGCCATTTTATTCTAGATAACAACTTAAAACATGGAATGTTGGATGTGTAATTCAATATAATCTTAAAGTTCAACATAACTACCAATAGTAGTACTTTCTAATGAAGTAAAGTAGTTTCTAATGAGTAAATCTCATGATATTGACTATAGACACCAACATACGGTGATAAAGTTTACAGCCTCTTTGCGTTGTTGTATCTAATCATGACTGAAGCCTCTGGATAATTCGCGGGCGATATTAAATAGATAGCTGCCGTCCAGTTCGTGGCCGCATATTAATTCTTGCACGGAAAGTAGAAAACAAAGGAATGTTAATCATTTGCAGGGTCAATACTATTCAATACACGTCTACAGCATTCTTAGTGTCGACCAGTTTCAATTAACAGAAACATTTGGGATAATTTGGGTGTTTTATCATTATTTGTTGCTCAAAAGTTGCCAAGGAAGGCAAAAGTTGCTCTAGGTTGCTTGCAGTACAAAAGTTGCTCAAAACTCCAGAAGTTGCTCAAAAGTTGCCGAGCACAATCTATTCAGGCCTACTTGCTGGTTTTCTATTGAATGTACGAGTATCAACCAATGAAATAGTCCATTTTCGTATTCGAAAATTACCGCTGAATGCGATGACTGCAGACGCTTGTACGCAGGGTTAGCCTATTCTGAAGTTAAACATTCATAAATACCAGCGAGGTGGGCTATTCAAAACTCGTATTGTTGTAGTTTCCCCTTTTGTACCTTCTCGCTGGTATTTATGAATGTTTAACTTCAGAATGAGGCTAACCCTGTATACATGCGTCTGCAGTCATCGCATTCAGCGGTAATTTTCGAATACGAAACTGGACTATTACGAGAAAGAAGAATAGAAAATTAACACCGTTTACATAGACCCATTCGAAAAATGGCGTCCAATTTAACTAACTATTGTTTAGGACTGACTAGCCTCGCTTACAAGTTCAAAAGCTTTTGTGTGTACTGACTAGCCTCGTGTTCACGTTACCAGGACAATAGCTTTTTAAATTGGACGCCATTTTTCGAATGGGTCTATACCTTGCCGTTGATTGCTCCCGTTCTTACCCGAATCATTACTTAATCGACTGGGTATGTGATCACAATACACAAAACCGCACGCGGTGAGCAGCGTCGCTGGAATTAAACTTTGGTTTGTTATACCAGGTACGAAGCCAAAGTTTATTGAAAGCTTACCTTTCCATCGGGTACGACGTAAGCCACGAGGTATTTATCTGTGCCCTCCTCTCCAAGGGCAAGGACTACGCATGCGTTTACCATGGGCAATTGAAGAAGAACTGCCTCAACAGCCTGATGATCAGAAGTAGTGTGGAATGTATCTTAGACTGTTTTACATTTGAATCTGATCACGTGCATCATGTCAGAGACCAGTTATTCCTTAGCCTGCGCAGCCTTTAAACTCGTGGATGCGCATGTTTTGACCGCGCGAAATTTGAACCATAAATGTCACCACAATTCGTTAGACTTGCTCCAAGTTGAACTCGCTGAGTCACCGGGTAAGCGATTACTGGGTCAAAAAGCGAGCGCGAGAATCGAAGCGAGAGGCGAGTTCGACTTGTTTCACTTGCAGGAAATTGAATCGGGGGATTATGTTTTGGCGCGAAAACACGTTTCAGGGGCGGAGCTTACATTTCGCGCCTTTGACAAACTCTTTCCGAGTACACTCAAATTGTAAATACCACATCCACGGTCGACTGACTTGACACGTCAACATGTAATGCCTGAAGAATTGACTCTTTGTGATTGGGCAAATCTTAGTACGTCATAAGCCACGCCTCCGGTTGAAAAATCAACCAGTAAATTTGGCGCGCTGCAAGTGGGAAAAGTCCTTCGTGCGGGGGGGGGTGCTAAGAAGGACTTTGACCAAGTCTACACATTCGTCTGAACATTCCGGGCTATTTAAAAAGGGATAAAATTAAGTTCCGAGAAGGGGAAAACCATTTTTGGTCTTGGTTGAAGATAGTTTGTCAAATTGGGAAAAAAAAATTTTTCATTTCATAGGCCGCTCTAAGAGTTTCAATGAAACAAAGCGGGTAACTCTCGTACCATTGAGCACGATCATCCTTACAGGAACACACCTACTTTGAAGCAAATAAGCACGGGCTTACACGGCGTTCTCATTACTAGTTAGTTAAGCACCATACTTTGGCATACAATGTTAAAATGTCCAGGAACACCACGGTCTTGCACAACAGAGAAATGTTCGTGTCTGAAACGTTGACAAACGGCTGGCGTTAATACGAAAACAAATCCTACATCCTACATATGCAAAGAATTTAAATCTCCAACATGATGGAAATCTGGTTAAATGCAATTTAGGCAAAACATAACGGAGTGTGAAGTTCAATACGTCAAACCGTGGAAGTCATACCTGTATTTCAATGCTGTAACCTCTTATTTTCACCATCGTATCACATCGGCCACAAATCTCCAGTGCGCCAGAAGACAGCATGTATCCCCAGTCTCCCGTCCTATACAACCGAGCACCGACATTCTCAGGAACATCGGGTGGTCGTTCAATAAAGCGCTCTTTGTTAAGTGCCGGTCTGTTCAGATAGCCACGTGCAAGGGTTGGGCCTCCAACGTAGATCTGTGTGGGAAAGGATCAAATGATCAATAGGCCACGTTCGGTATATAAAACTCACTCCTGGCCTAACCCAGAGGCTAACCGGACAAAGTTGCAAACGTCTGTCAGTTTTCTTTGTCACTCAATTCTCAGTAGAGACTCAAGGTACGAATACACACTACAACATTGTGCGCAACGTTTCCGGCAAAGGATTTGAGAAGGAGTTGTCACGCGCTGCAACATTTCCTGCAATATTGCGTACAACATACAAGGCGCGGCTACCACGTCACAGTATCGTGGTCAGCGGTAAGTAAAAAGAGGGGCAAAGCGTCACGCCATTGCCAGCAATGTTTCAGGGATGATCACACGGTGCAATTTGTTGTACTCTACTTCTGCAATATTACCGGCAATGTTGCGCGCAATGTTGCAACTGTGTCCGTGCGTTTAGATGCAAAGAACTGATCGAGATAAACTTTAAATATAGATATGTCTGGTTAGCCTCTGAGTTAGGCTAGAATTCTTATAGAGCGAACTCCGCCTATTAATCAGTCGGCTCCCATAGGAAGTCAGGAGTTTCAAGTATTCTTGGGTTGTAATCAATCCCTGGAGATTCAAAAAGACAAAGACGCGGCAGCCATATTGGAGGACGGAACAAAAGACATTAATGAGGAATCTTTTGTGAATGTTCCTCCAACATGGCTGCCGTGACGTCATGTGCAAACTAAGAATACAAGGTAATCCTAACCTCACTGATCACCATGATGCCATCATTTCATTACAGCTCCAATAATACTTTATTCAGATAATAACCCCTCCGAGAATACCAATACCGAACTGAGCAAAACAGCTAGGGCCTATGCGCGAACTGACGCGTAAATCGGCGGGAATTTTGCCGAACCACTATCCTGTGCCGGTGAATGTCTCGTGGTTGTAGTAAATTTTATCCCAGTGTTCAAAACTTAAACTACACTGTTCAAAATATGTTTTTCTTAGTTTCTGAAGGAAATAGTCTGAGTATTTGAAGCTTATATCCTTGCCATAAAGCTTTTTAGAACATGAGGGTACTCGCAAAATTTTAACGTTTCTGCCATTTTTGTAAACGATGCTGTCGTACTTAGTCCCCGCGCGCTACCTTATGCAGCTCTGTCCCAAAACAGAACTCTAACGTCCCGTTTTCATTTGAAACATCGAAAACGAAATAAAGGTTTTCCATTCACACGATCGCAGATGCTGCGCATGTGCAGACATGTCACTCTGCTGACTTCACGAGTGTGTTCCTCGTCCACACGAAAAACGGTAGACCTCCATTTTCAAAAACCGCCACTTTGGAAAGCGTTTTAGAAAAGATGTGAACAAAACAAATTACATCTTTTCCTCGTTTAAGCCTCGTCAAACAGTTTCAACATCGGTACAACATTTGTGGAAACCACTGTTGACACCGTTTGACCGAGTGGATTTCGTTCCCCAGTGGATTTGGTCCCCGGACCAAATCCCACTAGTGGATTTGGTCCCCCCTCAGTGGATTTGGTTCCCCCTGCGTTTTCACTAGTGGATTTGGTCCCGCCTTATTGTACGTACAAAAGAGGACAAGTATGACAAATATGTTATCTTTTGAAATCTGACGTAATGTTCTTGCGTACTTAAAGTCCAAGTAGCGCCATAAAACAACATTAACTCTAATATACTTCAGTTGTCTAAATTAGTTTAAATCGAGAGACTGCATGGAGCAATTCAACTAGAATAAAAGTTACCCGAATTGCGGGATTGATTCATCTTGTGATATCACAATTGAAAGCTACGGGATTTTATTGTAGTAGTTTTCTCTTGGGAGGGAGTGTGTTGATTCACAGGGATCCACGACAAGTAACCAAAATTAGGGATTGAATGTCAGAAATTTTACAAAATCTGCAAGATGAATACCTTTTTGTAAGAAACAAACACAATAATACAATATATGTTTTTGGCATGATACTTGAGAACTTTTGATTTTGAGATACTGATACTGATTTTGAGAACTTGAACTAAGAATAACATGTAGAACCAAATCCACTAAAGAGGACCACAAAGGGGAACCAAATCCACTTAGTGAGTGTGACACGGGGGACCACATCCACGAGGGACTAAGTTCCCTTGGACACCGGGTCTTTCAACATTGCTGAACTAGGTGTTGATAGCATGTTGAATGGAGTTTGGATGCGTTCACCCTTTGAGTCTTCATCTCTCAAACATTTAGTTAACTTCTATTGTTCTCGGAAATGTTGAATATCATGTTGAAACCGTTTGACCGCTTCAGTCAACATTTGTTAAATACGGGCTGTGCATCTATTGCGCCAGGGTGGACGAAAGGTGTCTGGTTCTCATTCCTAGCTGGTCTCTCGCAACTTATTTGTCCAAGAGAGAGACTATTTGTAACATTCATACACATAAATATACATAATTACATTATGAAAGTACATGACTAAGTTACTGGCAATCTGAAAATAGATCGAGTCAGATTGACACAATGAGTAACTTGCAATGTTCGGTCAGGATAATGTCAATACACATTCACAAACACACTCACAAAGTGAATAAGTGATTAAATAAGTAAATACATAAAATAAAACTATGAAATAAACATAAAACTGGTGAAACACGAAGCTTGAGTTTTTGATATCGGACTTCTCAAGCGAACAATACCTGCATTCACAAATCATTAGAAAGTTTGTTTGCCTGGAATTTATTGCATGCATGCAATTACAGATAAGAAGATTTGTGATTGTTATTTTGTCATGGTCATTTCAACAAACGGACTGATAGTGTAGTGGACAAGACAGTAAGCGAGGTTCGAGTCACACTCCAGACGTGGATTTTTATTTCCTTCTTTTCCTTTACTTCTCACCATTTCTGTGATTTAACGCTTATTAAAATGCAAGTGTTTGATCACCGTGTTTGATCTTCATCAAAACCCTTAAGATTTTGATCTCGCGTTTCACTGGGTATCAAGGTACATGCACCTGATGCAACAAATGTTGTAACGATGTTGAAACCGTTTGACACCCATGCATGATTTCAACATCCTTCAACATGATGCAACAAATATTGTACCGATGTTGAAACCGTTTGACGTCCATGCTTTCAACATCCCTCAACATGATGCAACAAATGTTGTACCGATGTTGAAACCGTTTGACGCCCATGCTTTCAACATCCTTCAACATGATGCAACAAATGTTGTACCGATGTTGAAACCGTTTGACGCCCATGCTTTCAACATCCTTCAACATGATGCAACAAATGTTGTACCGATGTTGAAACCGTTTGACGCCCATGCTTTCAACATCCTTCAACATGATGCAACAAATGTTGTACCGATGTTGAAACCGTTTGACGCCCATGCTTTCAACATCCTTCAACAAGATGTAACCAATGTTGTACCGATGTTAAAACCGTTTGACGCCCATGCTTTCAACATCCTTCAACATGATGCAACAAATGTTGTACCGATGTTGAAACCGTTTGACGCCCATGCTTTCAACATCCTTCAACATGATGCAACAAATGTTGTACCGATGTTAAACCGATGCTGAAACCGTTTGATGCCCATGCTCTCAACGTCCTTCAACATGATGTAACAAATGTTGTACCGACGTTGAAAGGTTTGATACTCATGCTTTCAACATCCTTCAACAAGTAACAAATGTTGTACCGATGTTGACACCGTTTGATGCCCATCCTTTCAACATCCTTCAACATGATGTAACCAATGTTGTACCGATGTTGTACCGATGTTGAAAGCGCTTGACCGAGGCTTTACGTGTGGACGGTGAAATGCATAAATTAGCCCCGCTTTAAAATGAAAAATGTATACATGCCACGGGACTAAATTAGAGCGAGTTACAAATCAAACTAAATATGCAAATCGCATGTTATTGCCGGTCAATAAATTCTACTGAAGGTATTTGGTACGCTGCGAGTTAGGCTATACGTAAGGTTTAAAATGTATTTGGTAAATCAGTATCAACATTTAACACATGCAAACGTACAACTAGCTGTATATTTATGTTGGTCATTGCCCCACCTCTCCAGGCAGTCCGACAGGCTGTGGTTTCATCTCAGCATTCATAATAACGATATGCAGCATAGGTAGCAACTTGCCCACAGGACAAAATTTCTTCTTATTCTCGTCTTTCTCTGGCAGCTGAAACAAGAGTTAAATAAACTAATCATAAGTCTGCAAAAAAATAAATCGGGGCACGTTTAATGTCATGTCACCATGTTACTCAGAAGATTTTTGGGTAGGGGTGTGCCGCGGGGACCTCAAAACCCTGACCCTATCCCAGACCTAAAAATGCCGTTTACCATACCCTATCCCAGACTTGAAGCAAAAAATATATACCCTATCCCAGACCCAAACCACAGATTCATACTCAATTACACTACGAAAGCAGTTGTTTTGTTTTAATATGGTATTTTAAGCTGTAGCGTGGTCGATAGAGCGCTAAGCATGGCGTTAACGACAAGTAAATCAAAATCCATACCCTTTCCCAGGCCAAAACCGTACCGTAAACCCTATCCCAGACCTCGGCACTCAAAAACCCGAAACCCTCCCCCCTCGGGTCCTCGGTGCGTAAGGTCTACGCAGCGTGATTCAACCAAGATGGCGGGAAAATTATGGCCGACAAAACTTCTCATTAGTTTATGGGGAGATTTAGCAGTTCAGGAACAACTAAACACAAAGCACAACACAAAGCCTATAAAGGTTATACCAAACGTGCTTGGTAGTGCCGACTCAAGAAGGAAGTACCGGAAAATTCGTGACTTGAATAGCAAAATTGGGAAAGACAGACACTTAACTAGTGGGTGTAATTCGAGCTATGGACATTGTGCTTGGATGTAACCATCTACAGGATTCCTTCCTGAGCCCAATTATAATCGCAAGTTCATCAAGTGTGAACGAAAACATAATAATCAAACCAAATTGAATTAAGTATAATTTGACCCTGACAAATTGCTTCTTTAGCCCCTCTTTAGCCAGACTAACGATGATGTTTTAACTAAATCGAAGGAATAAAGCATGCACTACTGGTAACGGTAAGGCAAAATAAACATCGAGAGGGGGGGGGGGGGGGGGGTACTTCCAAGTGTATAGTTTTCGATTTGTTTTAGTCTGAAATCAGTCCTTTATTTGTCGAGCGGTGAGGGGACATGTTCATCACATGTTCTCTTTGTTTCTCTTGGTATTTTGACATAGATCTTCGAAATAAATCGAGACCAGAAAGAGAACAAACCACAGCGATAAATATCATTGGATTAGATAGCGCGATTAAAGGCAGCTTTATTATAATGTAGTGCATGAAATAGGGTTCCGATTTGGGGGATTAGGTATGAAAAAGGGTGTTGGAAAATCAGGTTTTATTTGGTCTGAAATTAAGGGTAGGATTTTGAGACCCAAGGGGCACACCCCCAACCAAACTTCCGGGGAATATCCCACCTCATCTTGGAATTTCATGTTTGTCAGATCGGCGACCGCTACATCATGGCATTCTGATATACTGTACAAATTGAGAAGCTTGACCCATGGCAGTGTTCTAATGGACCTGTCACGCAATGCTGTGGTCACGACCTCACCACATAACCACACCACCCTCAGTCTTGATAGGTAACTTTTGATATCAAGTTCCTCATAGTCGAGTATTGCCTCTAGTATAAATAATAATTAAAATAGTCAATAAACATACCAGTAATGATAATCAGTAACATTGTTAGAGATAGTGATGGCAAAAAATACATGACATTATTTATGGGATTTTATATTCTGCACTATTGAGCCATAAAATACTGGGATTTATGCATAACGAAAAAATGTTACACAGCTATATGACATGTTCGTGATGTACATAAAAACCCGGTAATTTATAGCTTGATGAATAACAACAGAAAATAAACAGAATATTATAATATTTGGTGGCAGGTTTAAAGTACAGGTCACAGGTCAAGCTACAAGGTTACATGTCGTAGGTCAGGTTCTGGAAATTTAATTAAGTTCAAAATCGAATTCTATTCAAACTAATAAAGTATTATTTGTATAGAATTCTGCAAAGAACGCATGAAATATGCAACCAAGCACGATGTCTGTACGGGGAAATATCGATGTCTGTACGGGGAAATATCGATGTTTGTACAGGGAAATATCAGACCGAGGTCTTTACTGTACAGACCGAGCCGTTTGGCGAGGTCTGTACAGAAAAGACCGAGGTCTGATATTTCTCTGTACAGACCGAGCAAGCAAGGTTAATAAGTGGTTTTTACTTGTATTGTTTATAATGTTTGGTCACTTCCGGTTACCAGTATTTCCTTTCCGGAATTGGGAGCACTTGCACGCGCGCGAACGTGCATTTTCCCGCCTTTTTCATTTTAGTTACGCGAAATGAAAGAGAAGAATCAAACAAAAATTGTCGACTTTGATGGCTTTTTTTTGTTTAGATATTGCTGGAGTCCAGGATTTCCGAGGATCAACCTTTGTAATTGTTGGTACAAGTTTACGACAATATTCCTGACCAGCTTCTGAAGTGGTTAACGTCTGAGATGAATCGTTGAAAATGTTCGTCTAGAGTCTTCCAACACAATAACGAGTGAAAGCTGCTTGTTCCGTTATCGGCCACTCCACTCTCGGATTTAACTCACTCTGGATTTATCGATGAAGTTCGACATCGAGGTCACCATCTGCTGAGCACTGCACGCAGGTACCTGAGCTTCAGTTCATTTCTTTGACTTTGTTGTTTATATCTGGTACTGTGGTATTGGTAGATATGTAACTGAGTTCCATTCCAAAGCTTTGATTTTCGCTTCATGATCACCGCTAGGACTTTCACTGACTTCACAAACTGTTTGTCCTGACTTTCGTGTAGTCTCCGCAGCCATTTCCTTTGACGTAAATTTTTTTTTAGCCTTTCAGGCTCGAAAAAATAAAACTGACTCGTAAAAATACCCAGCCGTATTACACAACTTTTCACTAATAACCTATTTTACTAAAACCCCACACGAGTACTACGACATACATACGAGTGACATACGAGTAACATACGAGTGACATACGAATACCACGTCAGTACTACGAGTAACACATGAGTAACATACGAGCGACACGACTGACATACGAGTAGCATACGAGTGACACGTAAGTGACATACGCGCGTACGAGTGACACCCGAGTACTACGAGGAACATACGAGTGAAATACGTCCCGGGGGGGGGGGGGGGGGGGGGGGGGGGGGGGGGGGGGAGGAGGGGGGGGGGGGAGAAAGGGGGGAGGGGGAAGGGGGGGGGGGGTGGGGTAGGGGGCACTTATTTGGGAGGGGGCACTTATTAACTAAAAATGGGCTTTAGGGGGCACTTATTTGAAGCTGGGCACTAATTCGAGTATTTACAGTATAATAAATGGCATTTTGTCAGATCGGTTTCAACTTATGTTAATTGTTCCCATGTTGAACCAATGTTGAAAACACTTGACCGATTTAACGTACATCATACATATAAGCTTTTTTCATACACCAAGAAAGTTCGGAAAGGAGTTTCAAGATGTAACAGAAACACACATTTGGATGTATGAAATTACCAGTACTTTTTACAACAATATTATTGCTATATTTCCACCTGTTCAGCAATTGATGCTCGTTTTGCCATTGCTTTCGACTCTTGAAACCTTTGGAGATGTCTAGTATATAATACTTTATTATTTTGATTCGAATTCGATTTTTAAACTAAATTAAATTTCCTGACCTGCAACCCGATCTGCGACTTGTACTTTAAACCTGCCAAATATTTGGCAGCTTGGAGATGAATAATTCTTGTGGTGAATTTGTTGTAATACATATACACTCAGTCACTGCATGCACTCACTTGTAATCTTTAACAGCAACTTGGCATGACAATTTCTTTACCAAGCAGAGATGCAGATTTTATCTGTGGTGACTGTCACAATACATTTAGCACTTGAAGATAAAAACTGTATATTGATCTGCTTGGTAAACTATCATGCCAGTGTTGTTAACAATCATCTCCATGATTTTCACACAAACGTACAAGTACTGCCACATACCCCCTCTCCTCCTAAAAACATGTACCCACACATGCGCATATGTATAAGCCCACCACATGTACAGGCTGATAGACTATTCAGGATATTTAAGAGACTGCATGGTAATTATATATATTTGAGGATTTAAAAACCGTGTGAATAAGGTAACAAATATATATTATTATTATATTTTAAATTATGGTAAAATGTTATTATAAATGCTCCATTTCTTTCAATCCTTTTATAGTGCAACTTGCTACCGGGGCCACTGATTAGACAATGAGAATTACAAAAACAAATTTATTGTGATATAAAAAAAAACACATTCCAATAAAGTATAAATCCTAGCATATACATGTATCCATGCGATTTTCTTCATTTGAAAGATTGACTTTATGCAGAACTAGCTAGTCCACCAAACTTGCCTTTAATGAACACCCCAGGCATGTCATGTGGCCTTTGCCGTTTGCGCTACTTTTTTTTTTACTGAATGTTTGCATGGACTGTTGTCAAATAATGTCAATTTGATGGTGGTTAACACTATATTCTGGAAAGGAAAATATTTTTTACTATTTATTTATGAATTAAATGCAATCCTGCAAGTGTGGCATAGAAATGGGCGTGGTAAGTCACATGGTGGAATGTATCCCAATATGTCCATTAAAATAAGATCACCACAACAGAAATATACATATCTAGTGGTTATCGCAAATCATTTTGATAAAGTTTAGTATTTGACCACCCCCTATACTTTAGGCCTTGGTTCTTAAAAATAGACAACCAACTGAGACAGAATTGCATTTGATTTCTGCTCCTAGCTCCCATCTGGAAAATAGTTACACATTGAAACTTGCTGCAAAATATCATCTCCATGTGTGGATTCAATGTAGTGATTTTAAATGAAAATAACCAAGATTTCGATTTTTATGATAAAATGTGTTAATACCACTTAGATCGATGCTCAAGCAAGTCAAAATGCTATTGTCTTGTATAATCAACACTGATTGGCTCAAGTAACTATAAGTTAAAATGTTTTGTTTTTATTATGCAATGTAATTGGTTCTCGTTGTCTAAGTGGCCCTGGTTTCAGTCATCACACTGTACGTATAATATTAATATTTAATACTGGTACATGTACATTGTATAATCTCCAATTTGCTCAGCATAATTATTGGCTTAAATTATGACATTGAGGTTTTACATTATTACTGTTATTTATTTATTATATATTTAGAGGCCACTTCCATCAATCGTAAATTAGGTAGTACATTAAAGTTTAAAATTTAATGTAAAATAAAGTATGAGATTGAGAAGGGACTATCAGACAGACTTGAAGTCCCTGAGCTAGCTATAGGCTAACCCCAGGATATCTATGACAACGTTTATGAAAATACTCTAACAAGACGTTTTCTTTTCAAAACATAACTGCAATTGCATGCATGCAAGCAAGTTAAGGATTAATTATAATTACAAAACATGGATTCTACAACTATTGCCTTAGTAATATTGCAAATATTGCTTAATATTATTATATATTATATATAAATTGTTTATTTTACTCTGGCATGCAACAGCATATCTTCTCCAATAGGAGATATTGTAGTTGAGTCTACGAATAGCAGTTTCAGCAGTATTGACCCGAACGCCTCACTTCAATGTAATGAAGCGCCATTGAAACCATCATTCTTACACGACACCAACACCCTCCTAAACAAGCACAACTAATTTAGATACACAGTTTGAATAGCGCTTCATTACTGTCATCAAAGTGAGGCGTTTGGGTCAATACCGCTGAAACTGCTATTCGTAGACTCAACTACAATATCTCCTATTCAACTCATTAATGTTAAATCTAAAACAATGTGCAATATAAGGGTCACCACAGTCAGTTATCAATAATTAGAGGGGAAGGGTTAGTGCATTTGGGGCAGGGACCATCATGTTTCATTGAGCAACAAAGTGGGCCCCACAAAAATTTGTGCAGGACAGAATGGAAGAAAGGTATAAAGGGTTCTTTTTTTTACTTTTGCTTCAAAATACAACCATTTTCCAGGGGACAAGCATCCCCCAGCCCCCAGCCCCCAGCCCCCGGCCCCCTAGATTACTTTATAGTCTGTAAATTAAGTAATGTATGCTAAAAACTACAATAACTATGGGGAGGATGGGATGGACTACAAAAATTGTGCTAAGGACTCATTGGGGGGGGGGGGGGGGGGGGGGGTCAGCCAACAAAAATTCTACAAGATAAAAGCCAAATGCACTAGTCCCCCCTAAATTATTATTGACCAGTCCCTTATGTAGTAATTACAAATTTTACTAACCAAATAGAGATGGAGTGAAGAGAATTCGTGTGATGTTATATTTCTGTAGAAACTTTAACAGCAGTGGTGGATCGTAGATGACATTATCTGGAATGATGTACAATGGTATACCCTTCAGAAGTGGGCGGAGCATCTCCCATACAAAAAACACATTACATGCTACTCTGTCATCTGGCTGGAAGGGATAGTTGGTATGACGCCATGTGTAGGAGCACACAGCACCTCTATGAGGGCAGGCAATACCTGGAAATAAAGAAAAGTGATTGGATCGAAATTCATCAAAAAAGTCTAATCAATAAAGTCACTCTTGCATGCATGCTGTCCTAGCTAGCCCAATTGTGATCATCTTAAAAAGACTAGGTATATGCAACTTTTGTTTGAACAGCTCCTGGATTATTTATGTGATTTATGTATGTATTACACATTTCAGTGCCAATTTATTTATTTAATTCAAATGTTCTAAATTCTCAGGCAACTGGGGAGTTATTATCCCTGTTGGGATAATAATTAAGTGCTATATTTACCCTTATATTTAGATGCGGTGAGAATTTAGGCTTTAAAGATATTGCAGCACAAACATTTTTGTATGAAAATCGGCAGTGTCAGGACCGACTTATAATTTTAAGCCTTTAAGCTAATGTTTTGGTGTTTAATTTTCACACAATTAAACCTTGATAAATTCACAAATTCACTTCCAAACTTAAACTTTTCTATATCATGTACATGTACATTTCCTTTTAAATGGAAGTTTAATTATTCTCCTGAAAATATGGGCTTCAACATTATGAAAATTAGCCATCATGATGGCAATATTTGCATTCGGTGTATAATTTAATTACTGGAAACAATAATATATTTATTGCACAAATCAATTTACAAAGGACATATTATATACAGGGCATCTGACAGGATGCTTTGGTGCAATTTCGCATAATCGGCCTAAAATAGTATCCAATTGCATAATTTTGGGATTTCCGAATAAAACTAAAAAAGTACAACAAATTTCACAAAATCAAAATACTTTTCCTGACTATTATCCAAATTTCTGCAGAAACTCTACCATTCCAGGCAAAAGTATATATGTTAATTTGAGGTAATTTCCCTTCTTTTGTGGCAAAAAAATCCAAGGAATTCCTACACAATTTTGCGCAGTCACCTGGACACTAGTTTTCATTCTAAAATGATTTGTTATTGACAGAAAATCAAGACAATTAATAATATTATTATTGCTCATTTGCTCTTCATGCAACATTGTCGTGGATCATCTATAGCAACGTGTGTTGTTATGCAATATAATAGTAATTTGATCTGTTCTGGTTCACTTAATAGACCAGCATAAATGCGTTTTCTCTCCTCTAAACCTGATAAGAAAGGATTAAACAAGAAAAAAAATTGCTTCTAAAAATCACATAATTTTCTGCATAATCAAGCTTTTTTCCGCATAATTGGACACACATTTCTGCATAATTTCCTATTTTCCCCCGAATTTTGTCAGATGCCCTGTATATATATATGCCCCTTTACAAACTTGCTGTTGTAGATAACCAAAACAAAGCAATACAATGTACCTCTATGATGCTATAACATTAGTTAACACTGCATGCTAATTAACTCAAAATCTAAATATATTTGGTTCACTAATTAAAAGTATAATTATACTAATAACGCTAGCTAATATAAATTCCAATTCGATCTGTGAATTAGCTGGATCCTGACTTTGATCAGCCCCCATGGTTGTTCCAGGTGTCGTTAGATTTTGAAATCCAAATAAATTTTAATAATTGTCACAATATCTTAGATCTTAAATACTGAAATTAAAATTGGACCAGCTTATTTATTGAATAAAAACTCCTTAATATATCAATGATAATTGATTTATGTTAGAAGTTACAGACAGCTCCATCTGGCATAAAGTATTCTTTCTAAAAAACTGAATCTTAATTTTATTTTGTTAAAGCCATATTTAAATATTAGTGCATGCTCTTCAAAAGTATTTTTAAATGTTTACAATTTCTTTGATGTGAGTTTTAATACAATATTTTTCCTTAAAAAGGTTTCCATCTGATGATTATTACATGCCGAGCCGAAACATCTGCAGGAATCAATGAATAAGATCTACTTCACCTCCTACACACTATTACAAGTCATTTTCAGCAAACAAAAGCGAATATCAACTGTTTCATTTCCATTTTAAATCTAAACAATGAATCTCTTGCGGTGAGGTAATCAATGTAGCTGCAGTGAATTATCCAAGTGATTTAAAAGCAATTTATGTTCAGAAATGATCCGAGCAAAGAAAAGGTCAATAGCCAATAACTAAATTGTCATGTATAATTACAGCTGAAATTAAGTCAAAGAATTGGATTTCACTGCCCTCGTGAAAATGCAACTTTTTATTACAAAATATACGAAATTAAAAGAACAGGGAAGATATACATCTAGATCTGTGATTAGATAAAGTTTTTGACCGCCCACACATCGGCAAAATAAATTTTACACGCTCGATATAGGGTTACAAACTTAAGGCAAGGACTCAAGTAACTCTCCTTGAATGACCTTCACATAAAATCTAACCTTCAAGTAATTTTTTTTTTTATCAATGCTCATAAAACCCCTCTAGTTTGACCATAAAGATTTCTCCAAACCAAAGAGTTAAGCAAATACATACATATTTAATCCCAGTCTTTGCGATAATTTGCAAGTTTTGTCAACTAATTAATTTTTACCTTTGGGTCGCCCTGTCGTTCCAGATGAATAAACAACATACGCCAAGTCGTCGAGAGTTGATTTGACAGGCGAAAGATCTTCCAAATTCTCATTTTCTTTATTCAGTCTCTCATCCCAGCCTTCGTTCAACACAATAGCAGTCACTGAAGAAGGAATTCTACCTTTGAGAGGTTCATTGGTGATTACTGCTACGGGCTTAGCATCGTCCAAAATGGAGTTGAGAAGTGTTTCAGGGTACAGTAGTTCCAACGGCATGTACGCTCCGCCGGCTTTAAGTGCTGCAATGTAAGCAATGGGATATTCGAGGCATTTCTCCAGATAAATCCCAACAACCTTGTCCCTTCCACAGCCCATGTGCCGTAGTTTGAGAGCCAGGACATCCGTCAGACGGTTTAATTCCGAAAATGAAATCGATTTTCCATCTTCTGACACAAGAGCAGTTTCCTTCGGTGTTTTGCGAGCTTGATTTGCAAGCATTTCATGAAGACAACCATTTTTCTCGTACTCCATTTTTTTGAACGGTCTGTGTGCTGTTTTGGCTGCCGTTGTGATATGATCTATCTTCCCGTTGGTGCGAGATCAAACCAAAGTCCTGAGGACAAAACAACGGAAAGCACGTGGTCGACCGCGCGACAAATCACGTTGTCAATAATTACCTCAATAGATCAGGTACAGCCAATTTTGTTTCAAACAAGAGAATACTGAGCGCTAAGGTGGCTAATGTAGAATTCTTCAGATTGTATGATTTTGAATTCAATCTCTCTTAAAAATTTTGTCGGACGAACTTTTGTTTTTCTGCGCGAACTTTGTCCTCAGCTCAGGGGAAACCCTTTGGGTCACGTGCCACATTTGTGATTGGCAGCATCGTGGTCATTAATATTAGTAGGTTGCCGTTATCCGGGAAAACTTGTGCGCTTCAGAGCACTTCACCCTCTTGGAATTACCCTATATCATTATGACGTCACGGCTTGTTTATGAGGGGGACAGAATCGACTTGAACAATAGAATTTTGAACTAAATCTGCTCTGCTGAGGAAAATTTAACTTCGAATTGTCTGGTTTCCAGATATCAGCTGTATCAATGTTTATCCCACAATATTTACCGTATTTGGTGGCTGTTACCGCTATTCTACGTTCTTCAAAATGCATTTGATAGCGATTTCCTTGGTGTTGTTGCTGTTTTGTCCCCCTCCCACGACCGTGATCCTTAGCGTTTAAACAATAGATTGTTTTGATATGACGTCATAATGATATAGGTCAATTCTTTTCTCACGCTGGGTAATAAGGGAAAATATGGCAGAAAATACAGTGTGGTGTGAAATTTTGCCCAAAATTCTACTTTTTAAACATTTCGAAACCCAAAACTAAAGATGTGGTAAAAGATTTTGCTGATTAAATTTGAGGACAGCACAGGTACCCCTTCAAAGTCTGCACTTGCTATTTTAATCTCCTGAATGTCACTGATTTATAGGTCCTGGAGAATAGTATAACAGGTTGGACTCTACCCTCGTCAGCGACTGTGAGATAACAGCAACAAAACGGTAACAAAGCGTAAAACGGTTATTTCCCGGATATTTGAAAGTACAGTAAACGTATGGAGTTTTAGTTCGAATGCCCGTTTGCTCTAAAATAAAATTCAATAAATCGTAAAAATATTCTTACCTGTCTCTTGTGTGTTCCTTTCGGTTTCTGTTAAGTTTCAAGCCATTCCGTTCAATTTTGAGGGAGTTACAGGAATTTTCATTCCCTTAGTATAATTATTGGGAAGGTAGCAAACTCTACAACTACCGTACGCCGATCAGCTGCAGAAAATCGCCTCGAATTCCCACAAAACTCCCGTACATCGACAAATTTCTTTCAAATAACGGTTGCCCAAACACAGGTCCTTCACCACACTCGGCTTCCCTTTCACTGGTTTACTTTAACGGGAGGAAAATGCCACGTAGTTTGCAGTTATGTTTAGTTCGATCTCGCCTGCAACGAGGCGACAAACAGTAGACCGTCCCCTACCATGTCAATTCGATCTCGCCTGCAACGAGGCGACAAACAGTAGACCGTCCCCTACCCAGTGAATTTGACACTCCAATCGGAATAGATGTAAAAACGGCTTGTTACCCAAAGTTCACGGGCTCAGACCTCATACATATATACCCTCCTGATATACCTTATTTTGAGAGCGGTATTTGAACAAACGGTTCTATGGTAAAGTGGTTCACATCATGCGCTTTTGATCCAACGACCGGAGTTAGAGTCCTACACCAGGCACTAATTTTGTTTTTAACTTCTTTTTCTCCTTTCTCAGTTTTATTTTTATTCTTTTCCTCTATTGTAAGCTATTAGAGCCGCCTTCTACACTAAAATAAATAAAACGTTGTTGTGTATTGGATCTCAACCGGCAACCCAACACGGTCACGACCTCGATTTTATAGTAGTGTAGGAGGCGGCTTAAAATAGAGGAAAAGAATAAAAATAAAACTGAGAAAGGAGAAAAAGAAGTAAAAAAAAAAATGTAGTGCCTGGTGTAGGACTCGAACTCCGGTCGTTGGATCAAAAGCGCATATGATGTAAACCACTTTACCATAGCACCGTTTGTTGAAATACCGCTTTCAAAATATGGAATATATGTACGAGGTTTGGGTAACAAGCCGTTTTTACATAGATTCCGATTGGTAGATGAAACAATGGCACAACGGAGTGTCAAATTCACTGGGTAGGGGACGGTCTACTGTTTGTCGCCTCGTTGCAGGAGAGATCGAACTAAACATCCGCGAAACTCGAAAACTGCAAACTACGTGGCATTTTTCTCACGTTAAAGTAACCCAGTGAAAGGGAAGCAGTGTGGTGAAGGACTGGTGTTTGGGCAACCGTTATTTGAAGGAATTTTGGCGATGTACGGGATTTTTGTGGGAATTAGAGGCGATTTTCTGCAGCTGATCGGCGGCTTTGCTCCCTTCCCAATAATTATACTAAGGGAAGGAAAATTCCTGTAACTCCCTCAAAATTGAACATGGGTAAACAGTTAAACTGTTGTATTTACACCATGCATGAATAATTGAAGGTTGTGTGCAAAAAGGGCATAAGTGACTCTTGATCACATTCTAATTTTCTCCTTCAATTTATTTGTTTTCTAAGGGAGAATTTAGAACGTGATCAAGAACACTTATGCCATTTTTGCACACAGCCCTTCAATTGTAAAAATGGCAGGATTGAGTGAGTTTTAAAACAAACAGTCCATTTGGGGGTTGGGAAGCTACTGGTCTAATAAGTGGTATAAGTTTGTGCAGCATCACCAGAACCATACCTGGTTTGTGAAAAAAGTGGCTAATATACTGTAATACGTACCATCTGGATGTATTACATTTGCATCTACAAATAGCAGTTTCAGTGGTATTGACCCAAATGCCTCGCTTTGAGGTAATGAAGAACCATTGAATCAGTCATTCTTGTATCACAGAACCACCTTTAATATTAACAAACACAACTTATTCAGATACACTTTGAACAGCTGTAGTGCTTCATTATACATTTAAGTGAGTTTTTTTGGGTCAACAACACTGAAACTGATGTTCGTAGATGCAACTGTAATACTTTTATGCTATTTTCCTGGATTTCAACACCCCCAATACATTATAAAGCTATAGTGCCCCCAGGGGTTTAAAGCTGTAAATATGATCAATATTATGCATGGTCATTACTTTAAATTGTATAGTCATATCTCACTGTAACTGAGCTCAGCCTATTTTTTCTTTACAGAAGCCAACTTGAAAGCCTTGCACTACTTTGGCTGCTGCACAAAGACATTGTGTTATCCTTGTTTTTAATCTAGACTTCAATCCATTGCATTTTTTCATGCTACTCCTGTTATTTACGTTTTCGAATCAGTGTGAAATATAAAAAATGTATTGTCTTGTATGAGCCCCAAAAAGAGAGTAAACGGTCTATGGATCTCCATATATACTAACCCATTGCTTCTTAATTGACAAAAAAAATACCATGCTTCTGCCAGGTACAACTTAGTAAAAATTAAAACAGAGATTTTCAAAAAAGTCTAGATACAGTTGCTCTTTTCCCTTTGTGGTTATCACGATACAATAACTTTTAGGTTCCACAGGTAATGTTTTCCACAGATACTACATTAATTTATTATCCCTTCATGACAAAAAAAGGCATGTACATAAAGTGGTACATAATGACAATTATGCTTTTATTGCAACAAAGGCAGATCCCATCTACATGTAACAATATCATTTCTTACTAGTTATATCTAATGGCCATTAACACAGTAACAATTAAGTGCTTATCACAAGGTTAAATGTGAATTGATGAACTGGATTAATCAAAATACAGTGTGTTCTTCACAAACCAAAAAACAAAACCACAAGCAAATGCAGGAAATTTTAATAATTTTATACTTCTACATGTATATACTGCACATGCAAATTATCAGAAATTGATCACTTGTGGATGATGTTTCACAGTACCGGTAACTACATTGTATGCACAGTCTCTCCTTTATTTGCAGATTTAGGGTTTGTTAAATGAAATTTAGCTGATTATTCTCTCGCACAAACAACAGAGTGTCTCCTTTCAGTACATCCTATTTAGAGTAAACATTCCCAATATTTTTAAATGACTGAACAAAATTGCAATGTCCAAACAATAATAGGAATCTCAAAATATAGTGCCTTTCCAACAGTACACATTACATCTATACATTGTACGCTGCTTCTGATGCGAGCTTAAATCAATTTTATAAACTGCCAAGTTGTTCAGCTTTTTATAGAAAAGAAATCATGCATATGTCAGCAAAACAATAATTATTGACCTGTGACAAGATTGTTATCAGCTTCACGGAGCCCAGCAGCCATGTTGAGCCTCTTGGCACGAAGGCTTCCCCATACAATGTGGTCATGAAGGCCAAGGATCTGGGCAGCAGCCACTGCAGCACCATCAGGATTTAATGCTGTTGTACATCCAAGTCCTGATGGGAGACGCAGTGATGACCAGATGTCCTCTGCACCCCACTGGCTTGATACTGGAGGGCAGTTGATGATGGGAAATGAAGTATTCCCAGACAGGACAGGTCCTAGGCCATTACTGCGACCAGCTACAGCAATAATAACGATGGGAACCCCTTGGCCTTCATACACTCGCAGAACTTTAAGGGTGTCTTCACTTCCTTTGTGTGCAGAGCAGATGCGGAGATCACATGAAAGATTCAGTGGCTTAAGAGCAGCTTCAATCTTTTTGCAATGGTCTAAATCACTTGCGGAGCCCATGAAAATCACAACACGGCCTGGCTCATGCTGTGCGACTTTCTGTATCTCTGTTGCAACCCAGCTGTAATTCTTCTTCACTTGCTCTAAAGCCTCTGGGGTAACCTCAGGTAAATTCCTGTAAAACTGCTTGTCACGCATGAGCCGTTTATCACCTGATGGCCAGATGCGCCAGGAATCATTGTCAATGACATCAGCAAGTATAAGCTCACCTGTCTTGATGTCAATACCAAATTCAATTTTCATGTCCACCAATGCAACAGTCTGGGTTGCCCAAGCCTTCTCAATTATCTCAAAAATAGCAACAGCTGCCTCTCCCATCTGATCCAGCTCATGTTTGCCAATTTTTCTTCCTCCAATCACAAAACTTGCTTCAACACACTGTTCATAACTCCAGAAGGGATCATGTTGGGCATCATCTTTTAAGAAGAACTCAAGCTTGGGTGGAGTAAAGCGATATCCTTCATTGACACCAGAGTACCGCTTCAGGAATGAGCCAGTGGCAATACGACGGGTTACAACTTCAAGTGGGATCATCTCGCAGTGGACACCAATGAATGCCTCTGGGTCTGTTTCATGCCTTTTAAGAAAGTGAGTCTTGATCCCACACTTGTTCAGTAGTTCAAATATGGCACTTGTGGTTGCATTGCTTAGTCTTGCTTTCCCCACCATGTCATTTTTGCGTGTAGCATCAAAGGCAGTGATCTTGTCCTTTGACTTCAGAAGCACATGATTTCCATTGGGAGAATCTGGCAACGCATACACAATCTTCGTTTTTCCTTCGATAATTTTCTCCCCAACCTTCAATTCTGGAAATACATAAAATAACTTTTAAAATAACTTGTATCAATAAAAACATGACTGTAAGAATTATTAGTGGTCCTTATATAGTCACTATTTTCTTACATTGTCATTTTTAACTTGTGGATGTTGCGTAGCAACTCACAAGTTATTGGTGTGGGGGGCAATTTGTGTTACTGACTCGCTCACTCATTCACTAAGCTGTAAACTAATCAATATCGATATTATCGATTTTCTCATTGAAATATTGGAACTTGTGACTGTAGCCAAATTATTTATAGATAATGGTTCACAATATATTAGTGAACTTTTGGGATAATAAATTCCCTCACAGTTGACCTATGTGTATTGGGATTCAGTACAATCAATGTTTATGGCCTCGACATCAATACCGCTCCCATTCAGATGGGAATAAACACTTTTCCAAAGTGAAGGAAACACATACAAGCAGATCTTGAAATTGACAGCTGTCTTTGGTTGCTGTGACTGTCTAAGCTGTAGATATGCCACTTTCTAAGGTAAATATTCCAAAATGACTTATAAGTCTTATAATTTTACTGCTGTGAAGTTTCTCTGCTGTCTCTGTGTCTATCTTGCTACACTAATGCAAACCACTTAATATTATAGAAGTCCCCGCTGAACAGTTTACCAAATTGAAGCCTTGCTAGGGGTTGACTGGGCCACATAATTATAATACTACAAGAACATAAATTCAAATTGCTTGACGTTATAAAAATTATGTTTATGATTTTGAAAAGAAGATTCCGGTTATTTTCGGAGACAACATACACGTACGCTTTCCCAGGCCAACATTTATTTGCAACTTGTACTTCATTTGGGCATCTAGCTACCGGAACATAAATAAAATGATTTCAAATAGTTATACTACAACTACAAACTTCATGTTACATTATATGTAAGAACTAGAATGGTGCTTGATTTCATTTGTGAATTTATTTCGAAAGTAAAGTCCTTTTTCCAGCTGATTTCAATTTATTTTTCATCTCACTCGAAATTCATTGATCAGTAGTTTATCCCTAGTTATACCATGGTAGCCTCGGATTCTTTTGTTCTCCGAGGCACATTTAAAGCACTAATTTTCCCTGATGGCAGGGATATTTAGAAATATGCATTGTTTCAAAATTTCCCGCCAGGAAATTTCGAGACAATGCATATTTCTAAATTTCACCTGCATGCGTAATGAGAGAAAATTAGAAGAGAATGCAGGCTGGAAGTGAGAAGGTCAAAAGCATCACCTCCTGCTCCCCTCTGGCACGACTAGCCCTACGCTCCCGGATGAAAAATACTGAAGCCAAACTGACCTGTCTTCATCATAACCTTCAATGTAATACATGTGGGATGACCTATTTCAATCTGCATATTCTTCTCTTAATTTCTCAAACCCGCTTCTTCCATGTGGGATACTTAAAACCATAAACGTGACATAATTAAAATCCATTCATGCTCTTTGGATATTTAGTCAACCGCATAATTACATTGTATTTTAGTGTTATTCTTCTCAAAAACAACATGCTTTTCCCCAGGGGAAGCCAGGGTCGTTTAATCAATGGCACTCAGTCAAGCATTAAACAAAACGTTTTCGAAAGCAACTCTACTGCGACGTCTTTAGTTTCGGCAGAGAAAACTAAACTTCTCAAAGATTTGTTCCGTTCCTCAGCGATCATGGTATAACAAACTTATACCATGGCATTTCAGGGTATTAGTGATTTAAATTGCCCCGAGAGCCGCGGGAAGATTTGTAAAGGCCGAAGCGGCCTCGGGACTTTTACAAATCTTCCCTCGGCTCTCGGGGCAATTTAAATCACTAATACCCCTCATGCCATGGTATAACTTATAATAATATAATCCTTGACCTTTAATGATATATTAATGCAGGATATTAATAGCAACGAGAAATAAACTTTTCTGGTTTCGGCCAGTTGAATATAATCGCTAAATCCTATATCTCTGTCTTGCTGGGTTTGCTAAAATATATTTAGACTGCTACAATCCGACGCAAAACCTAATAAGAAAACTAGGGTATAATTTGAAAAAACAAGAGGCATGAGAAATTTGGTGTTTTTGTCTCCCTCCCCTCCCCTGTGCAATGTTGTGTTAAGACCAATGACCATTGATCACCCTAAAATTATTTAAAAATGAAATGCAGCATCACGTTGTTGTGATTTTATCATTAGTTTTGCGTCAGATTGTAGCAAGTCCCTTCTACTGCACAATTTTTTTAGAATGGCTAAACATGGTTCCAGATGGTTTAACAATGGCTTGACATGGTACACATAGTTGGCTGGGTCTGTAAGTAGGGACTGCCGACTCTTGTAAGTTTTGTACCAACCGTGCTGTCAAAATAATCATATTTTTTTACAGCTCCACCTCCTAATTACTCCCAAGGGACACATGGGTCAGTCTCAGTTTTTATATTGATTATTATTTGAGTAGCAGTGCAGTAGCATGACTGAAACTGCTAAAACTAGTTCAGAATAAAAAAAGAGATGGTGCTGTATCTGTATTCTTTGGTTTACATGATAATTGCAGACTTTTAAAATCACTGTTTTAGAATATTTATAACAACTGGAACGTTTCGTTCAAATATATGTCTCAACATTTTTAACTTGCCTAAGAAACGGTGAAGAAAATTCAAGATCAAGAATTAATGCGAAGAGAAGTCGATATCTGCCACTAATTTAAACAACAGTAGTATTTGCAACATCAAGTATCGGACATACCTGAGAATCCTAGTATATAGAGAATCCCAACTGATTCTTGTTGATGAACTCGACAAAATATTGCACAAAGAGCGTTCACATTATTGACAGTTTGACGCAAAGTTTAAACCAAGCATGGAGTGCTTAAGAATTAGCAGGTTGCTGCAAATGTAGTGTTTTAAGTTAGGCGATCTACATGTACATGTACATGTAGAAGCTCATTTAAGGGCAGCAATCTCTAGTATTAAACTTTCACTTGCATGAATGCCATAGCTTAACACTCAACTGTGATTATTACTGACTTGAGTCATTTTGACGAGCCGCTGACAGGTCAGGCTGTAAAAACTGACCAATGGTATTTCCTGTTGCTGGGCTGACAGGGAATTCAACGGTTGGTACAAAACTTACAAGAGTCGGCAGTCCCTACTTACAGACGTCCCTACAATGTAGCCAACTATGCCAGTGCTCGAACTTAATGGTCGTCCACTCATCTAAAACGAGTAAAAATCAAGTAAAAACAAGTAAATATTTCCTCCACTCGTTCCCCTGGATGAGTAGATCTATTTCTCACAATATGATTTTGATTTAGAACCAGAACATGACACAAATGATTAAAATAGTGATGATTTACCTGCGATCGCCAACACAAACGAAAGCAAACAAATTGAATCATGGAAAACAATACGGTACTGTGTTCATAATTTTCTGCATGCGGCAGTAAAATTTGGCAAGTCGTGACATGTGTATAATTTGTAAACAGAGTCACAGATTATCAGCTTATTTTATTGTCTTTAAAGGAAAGGAACAAATAATAATAAGTTGGGAGCAGTGACTTTCCATTTTGGACCAGTGCATTTTTAGCTCACTGATCCCATGGACCACCAGAGCAAAAAGTTTAAGCACTGTATGCGTACCATGTCTAGCCATCGTTAGCCATCTGGAACCATGTTTAGCCATTCTAAAAAAAATTGTGCAGCAGGAGGGGCTTGCTATAACAGTCTAAAATATACATGTATTGTGGGATTATTTAGAATTAAAAACAGACTGTTAATGCCCTGACATACAGTATATGAAGACTGCAAGGCTGACACTCTTTGTATGTTACATAATACATGCAGGCATTCAACGAAACTAATCTCGTCACACACTACACAAAAAAAAACAATAATTATTAATATACAATGTATGCTCTGCCAACACAATAACACAACACAAAATTCAAAATAGCTCACTGACCATCCACAAGTTGCCCTTAGGCGCCCTATGTTTGCTCAATTGTCTTATTAAAGAATGAATATAAATTAACATAAAAATATGGTACTAATAACCATATTTATAGAAATACATAGAAAACAAAATGGAAGGTCTACAAAACAAACAGGGTGGAGCATTTGTTACTACTTTGGCCAGGTCCACCATGGGTCATTTGCATGAACACCTTGTTTGTCCCACTGTGGCCTGTGGGATGTCTGCAACATTTTTAACATGAAGTTTACAAAAAGGGGGCCCCAGGGCTTTGTTATCTTTAGCTGTCACTCAGCCTTTGTGGAGTGAACATCACTATAATGCTCCACTTGAGTGCTCCCTACCGATTGCTTATCACATGAAATTCAAATCAAACACATATAAATATGTTGAAATTCAGATTTTATAAGGGCTACTCTGCAATTTGAACTTCAAATTTCTAGTTCCAAATGCATGAAAAGGGGCATATACATATAGCTAGAGGGTTAAAGGCATTGTATATAAGTCCTGAAGTGTGATGCATGAGTACATTGTACAAATATAATAATATAACTAATATATAACATCTATATAGCGCAGTTTCCTTATAAGTCCAAATGCGCTTTACAATGTCTTAAAACTAATTAATTAAAAGCTAGTATAGACTGTGCACTGCAGTCATAATCATCTCTTAAAATCCAGCCCTCTACATGGTATATGTCCTGCATTTTGAGGCAACGTTAAAGGAATTCGAAAGAGACTTAAGTAATGAGAACTTGTAAGCCTGTACTTATATAAAGTTTTGGTATAAAAGCAGGGGTAATTTATAAATGCAGATATACATGTACATGTATTACAGTCTCAGTTCAAGCAAAAAACTACTCATGAGTCCAGAGATCGAGATAGAACAGTCTATTTCACCAGTGTTTTGATTCTCTTACCAACCAATCCATAAAATTTTAAGCTGTTGTGTAAAATATACATACAAGAAAATAGTGAACCGAACAAATCCAATCGAACGAAGAAACCAATCGAACGAAACCAATCGAACACGTTGCATTACTCATATTCATAAGCCGATAAGGCCATGCGAAATGAGTCAAAAATCGTTGCAACCATCAACTAGGTCATCATTCAAATCAAATTCAATACCTGAAGCAGGTTTCTGTTCTGCAGCAGCCATATCGAAGAACTTCAGCGTATGAATTGAGAGATTTTAGACAAATTGCTGAATTTCCTTCGCGAGTCTGAATGCCTATGACGCCGCGACAGCATTCGCCATGTGCAAAAGCATTAGCCAATCACAACTCAGTATTTGATAAAAAGATTTTTTTGCGGGAAATCATGTAGCCAATCAGCGTCAAGCGTTTGAATTATTCCTCCTAAAGCCGGAAATTTGAATAATACAGTATCATTACAATCGGCCCAATTAACTTAAACCGAGGGTGAAAAACGCGTGGAAATTACAAGTACTTTACGGGTTTGGGCTGTTTAAACTCGACTGGTTGCAAGTTTAAGTCCTCTAAGGCTCTAATTGCTTTTGGAAAGCTTCTGGTTCATAGCTGACGCCGAAGAAGTCAACATATTTCCAAGTGTGAGATCGATCTACCACAGTGTCATGGCTGACAGTGACAGAGAAGATGGAGTATTACACGACGCTTGTGGTATTTTTGCTTGTGTTGCAGCAAAAGGTGTATCCACGGAAGCTGATGTCGCCAATACGATCTGCCTTGGTCTAGTTGCTCTACAGCATCGGTAAAGTATAGCTTGAGGTTTGAATGTTCCGATTTACGTACCATTCATATGATCTGACGACAGTATATTAAAAACTATAGAACTAAAAATGCTCGGACGTAAAACTAAAAGTGATAGTAAATGTTGTGAGAAAGCTATGTGTAGAATGATCTCCTGATGGCCTCGGTTCGATAGACAGGGATAATCTAAGGTATATAATAACACAAAGTGCCAGTCGTTGGTTTAATTGTCCCAGTGTGGGGTATTGGGCATAACCACGGGTTTGACAATTCACCTTGAAATATTGGTCAATTTTTTCACCCTGGGGCACAGGCAGCCAAGCTCAAGTTACGAAAATATAACTTTATAAGGGTTTGTATGGGAATGTAACGCACTCCGTTTACTAGCCAGAAATACTGTAATTTGTTTTGAATAGAAATGACTTACCTTGCCACTGTGATGTCTTCTGTCATGTTTCTCTCCTCGTTGGGTGGTTTTAAGCTGATTTCAGCCAGATTTTCTTTTCGGAACCCCTTCTCCCTAAAGAGAGAAGGCTGCACACTCGATCTTGACAACGCTCGCCATCCTGAGTGATAAATCCCACTTCAAAATCATTCAGAATTCACACAACCTCTACAAATTCCTGGCCCAAAGGTTGTTTCTTCCATAGAATTTTTAGGGAGAAGGGGCTTTGAAAAGAAAATCCAGCTGAAATCAGCTTAAAACCACCCAACAAGGAGAGAAACATGACAGAAGACATCACAGGCAAGGTAAGTCATTTTATTCAAAACATTTACAGTATTTCTGGCTAGTAAACAGAGTTTGTCACACTCCCATACAAACCCGCCTCACTGGTTAGCTCAGTTGGTAGAGCACGGTCTAGAGTGCAGGAGGTCGGGGGGTTTGAATCCCGGCCACGTCCTTGGGTAGGGACGTATACATGTAATCTGTTGGCCTTGTCTCCTTCCTCTTCTAATCTATACGAGGGGGACGTAAAAGAACCCGTTGTGTTAATATTTTGAGAAAGAGTAGGGGATTGTCTCCCGACACCACAGCCTGGTATTCTGAGGTACTGACAATCACTCATGATTGTAAACTGCACGGCAGCACATTGCACTACAATAGCAGTCTGTATCACAAAAATAACCTTGTGAAGCACATTTGAATATATTCATAAAGAATTTGCGCTATATAAATGAATACCTTTACCTTTAACCCTTACAATGTATAACATCCCTTACTGTATAAAGTTATATTTTCGTAACTTGAGCTTGGGCTGCCTGGGGCAGACATTTCAAGTCAAATTCCCCAAGTACAACGCGTGTAGTACCACTCTTCCCAATGCTTGGGTCACATACATGTACATGTAACATTGTCGAATTCCCAACCCAGGGGAGAGCAGTTCTTTTGAAACCCCAATATTTAACCAAGATGGTTCTCCATGTTCAAAAACAAAATAATGCACACTCAAGGTCTTGAAAAACTGTGGATGCATGAGCAGAATGCGAGTCCAGTTAGCAGCTTTTCAAGACCTTGAGTGTAATATATTGTAATATACTCAATCTATACAGAAAGCAATTTGAGCCTGCATTAAAAGGAAATCAAGCATGACGAGCAGCTAATGAAAGTGCATGTTCTTATGTTGCTCCAACCTGTAAATATTTATATTATAAATAGTGATAAATACTTAGTCATATATATGATTTAGATAAGATAAGAACAGAAACATATACAGTAGGCATTACATGTTTCAACTCCCTTATACTTCACTCTAATAGAGTGGTAAAGCGATGACGTCACAAAACATAAATTTTCGCTTTAACAATATTTGAACATTGAATCTGAAAGATCGCCGTGAAATAACTTTACACACCAAAAATGAGGTGAATTGGTTAAAATGCGGCTGAGATATGAGCAGCTGAATACATAATTTTCTTTAACAAATCACTGTATTTTCAGCTCAGTTCTAAACTTTTAGAACTGAGCTGAAAATACAGTGATTTGTTAAAGAAAATTATGTATTCAGCTGCTCATATCTCAGCCGCATTTTAACCAATTCACCTCATTTTTGGTGTGCAACATTCTTTTGAGTTGGTCTTTCAATATCGATGGACCAAAAGTTAAAATTCAGAAATTTACAAATTCGTGACGTCACACTTTACCACTCTATGGCATGCTCTGGATTATTCAGTGAATAAATTAAAGATGACCATAATTTTATGGAATATAATGCAACTGGCTAGGATAGACTGTATTTTTCAAAATCACTGAAGCTGTTAGTAATAATAATAATAAAGGCATATTCACAGCCTATCCATTCTAATGAATGGCTCTTCATCTGTGAAGATAAAAATAAATACGATACACGTTTCAACTCCCTTTAAGATTCTGATAAGTATTATTTCAAACAGAATTGTAGTGTTTCGTCAGGGGATCCAAATATTGAGAAAACAATTGAAACCCGGGAGGCGTTGCCTCAAGGGTTTTATTGTTTTCGAAATATTTGGATCCCCTGATGAAACACGAACAATGAGTGCTTGAAGTTACTGCTCATGCGAATGGCTAAACTGAAAATTTACATACGCTGCTTTTCAAACATCATTTATTTTTATAATCTAGTAAGCAGAAAGAAATCAGCCACCAGCATGAGACCTGCCATCCTGAAAATCTACTGGATAGTTTGCAAAATGATCTGTCATAGTTCATTGTCCAATGACATTCTAAATGTATTCAAGAATGGACATATTTTTGTGAACATTTTTTAGATTTTGTCACCACTGAATGTGCTTGGAAATGAAGGGCTCTGTGCAAAATGGCTGCGAGTGATTGGCTGAGTGACACGTACTCTGCTCTTATTCACATTTGCCTTTCATTTTATGAAGTTAAATTTTATGTACATGTACGTGACGATTTGAAAAATGTGAAAAATAAAATAATATTTAGTCTTTTCTCTCAGGGGTTATCATGGCTCCATGTACACGCTGTTGACCCTGATTTTGTTTCCCAGTTGTCGCATCAGAAAAAAGTTTTCATTTCTCTGCTCGAAATATCCTCCTTAGCCTTCTTACCCACCCCCCTTGAAATAACAAACTACAATAACAAATATGTTTACTATAGAAATGGCTTGATTTCTTGCTTATTTTGAGCTGTCATAAATTCCTCTTCCATTTGAAAGGCTCTCTTACATATGTAACTAGGGTAGCGAGTTTAAGAGAAAATCCTGGTTTTCCTATTCTTAAGGCAAAGTTAATTTTTGAGTTTTTCAAATTGTCACTTATAAATGCCCATTTTACACATAGCCCATCAAATGATCTCTAACAATCCCCTGACACTGAGGTTCATAGCATGAAAGGGTTAAGTTTAAGCAAGAATTTCAGGGAAAAAATATATAAGATTTTCGGGACCAAAGATTTTGGACAAAATCTAAAAACCACTAAAATGGAATATACAGTACATGTACAAAACAGTAGACATGATCCCATAAATCATGAAAGGCAATTACTTTAATTTGATCTCAGTATAAATTAATGAAACTTGGGGTGGCCAACAAGTAACCCACTTTGACAAAGTTTCACACGCAATTAGAACAATGCACTGTCATTAAATCTGAGAAAGACTGGAGACTGGCGAGCGGCCACACAGACTTTTTGGCAGGCCACATCTATTGTTCTCTGATGCATGCGCAACATCGTCACAGTGGACTATATACTTGCAACAGTTTGACAGATGGCCTATTTTGTGCACAATTTATTATAGTGCGTTAACTTTACTCTTTTCTTTTTTAGTGGTCAGGAGAGTGCTGGCATTGTTACAAATGATGGCCAAAGGTTCTACATTCACAAAGGCATGGGGCTGGTCTCCAATATCTTCCAAGATGCAAATTTAAATGAACTGAAAGGTCGTATGGGTATTGGGCACACACGTTACTCTACTGCTGGGTCGTCAGAATTAATTAATTGCCAACCTTTTGTTGTTGACACTATTCACAGTCATATTGCTGTGGCTCATAATGGGGAGCTTATTAATGCTAAGGCTGTGCGAGATCGCATGCTTCGCCAGGGAATGGGCCTATCCACTGGAAGCGACAGTGAGGTGATTACTCAGCTTCTTACTGCACGGCCTGCTTGTGGTGAACCTGATGGTGCCGACTGGGTTGCAAGAATTAAGTACTTGATGAAACAAACACAATGTGCCTATTCCCTTGCAATCATGACAAAAGACTCAGTGTTTGCTGTCCGTGACCCATATGGGAACAGACCTCTCTGTATCGGGATGCTTAAAAAGTCCATCCAATCCTACAGTCCACAACTGAAACGGTTCAACAGCCTGACACATATTGAGAGTAAAATCAGCAAAGAGGATGATGTATTGGGCTGGGTGGCGTCATCTGAGTCATGCAGTTTTACTTCCATAGGAGCCATCCTTATACATGAGGTTGCACCAGGAGAGATAGTCCAGTTGACTACAGAAGGACCAAAATCCTTAGCAATTGTGCCACCAGAAAAAATAAATGACCTTCCAGCATTTTGCATATTTGAGTATGTATACTTTGCTAGGCCAGATAGCATATTTGAAGGTCAAATGGTGTATAATGTGCGCCAACGTTGTGGTAAACAACTCGCCATTGAGGCCCCTGTAGAAGCCGAGGTAGTCAGTACTATACCTGAATCCGCTACTCCAGCAGCAATGGGATTTTCCCAGCAGTCTGGCATTCCATATATTGAAGTGCTCACAAAGAATCGCTATGTTGGGAGGACTTTCATACAGCCATCCGCAAGGTTACGAAAACTTGGGGTCAATAAGAAGTTTGGCCCTCTGACAGAAAACTTCAAGGGAAAGAGGGTAGTGCTTGTTGATGATTCTATTGTGCGAGGCAACACTGTTGGACCAATCATTAAGCTGCTGAAGCAGGCTGGCGCAAGTGAGGTGAGTGAGAGCTATACACATGTACTTAAGTTTCTGTGATATACATGTATGTATTCATTAATCTTTACTGTACTAGACAACAGAAGCTCTTACATTAAAATTTTGTACAGTCTGTACACTTACTCTCTAAGATATGTACAATAGTAATTATAATGGCAATTTTTTACGGTCACACACAGATTTAGGCTTAACCGTGATTTAGCATGACTTAATGTACCGATCAAACCAAAACATCAACATCCCCACCCCCTTGGGCATTAGAACTTTTGAAGTTTGGGTTGTGCAAATATACCTTCACCAGGCCAAAAAGGTTGTTCAAATGCCCCATACCTGGGTCATGTTAGACGATCAAATGCCCCTACCCCAGGGACATAGTATTGTTTTAATTATTTATAAATAATTTTCATAATAAGTAATTTACATTTATATTTTACTAATTTTTAGCCAGTCACTTACAAAACCAGAGTTCTATCCTTTGAAAAAGTCTAAAGTGACCTCCCGCTCCAATTCTGCCATGATTTCTATCAAAGAAACCATGCTGCATGTAACGTGAAATCAAGACAACTTGTTCACCTCCCCCCAACCCCATCCCAGCCGGTGATAAATTCCCCACCCCCAGGACAGCCACCAATGTCAAATTCTCTACTCCCTCAGGGCACTGCAACGAGTCAAATGCATGGGGTGTGCCCAGGAAGGGATGTTGAAGTTTCGATTTGATTGGTACATGTACATAACTCTGAAGTGAGACCACAGCCAGCATGATTATTATTTCATCAGTTTCATACTCCTTGTTTACTTGAGCTGTTAGCTGTTTAGTAAGGATTACTGTTAACTTGTATATTTGCTGTTCAACACTATTTGCTGTTCAAGTTTTACAGCAACCCAACCTGACATGTCCTCAATGTAATACAACTGTCAGGGCTCTGATTTGTGACCAATATGGTCACCAATGCGACTAAAACATTATGTTTGCTGACTAAAACTTATTGATTAGTCACCAATACCTAACTTGGAAGACAAGTAATGTTGTTGTCTTCTAATTTTCCTTCATGAATGTAACACGAGGGAAAATTAAAAAAACAATGCTAAATTTTCCTCCATAGAAATATAAGGGGAAATTAGAAGCATTCATCCCTAATGAGGGAATTTTGAGGTTAAACTTCCCTCGAAATCAAAGGAATCCAAGATGATCATGGTATTATATTAAATATTTTATAGTTTAATTTCACAAGCAGTTGACAATATTTATGTTGATGTTGTATCAGATTTACAATCTCTCACCTCTGGATCAAGATTGTAAATCAGATACGACAACTGGACTCCTACTGCAAACACCACATAAAGTGCATGTACTTTCCTTCTGTTTCAAGGTCCATCTTCGCATTGCATCTCCACCCCTGAAGCACCCATGCTATATGGGTATCAACATTCCTACCAAAGAAGAACTGATTGCAAACAAGCTTAATGCAGAAGAGCTAGCAGTTGAAGTGGGTGCAGACAGCTTGATATACTTGAGTCTTGAAGGGCTAGAGACTGCAGTGCATTATGGGATTGTATCAAAAGAACGCAAGGTGGGCCACTGCACAGCATGTTTGAGCGGCAAATATCCTGTGAACCTTGAATGGTGACAGAGGCATCTGATTGGTTGGAGACCCTGTTGCCGTGGGTCATTGAGATGAACTGGGGGATTTTCATGCGGTGTAAGCGATACACAACATATAAATATGTAATACACATGAAATACTTCACCGACAGAAGTGAGCTGTAAATTATCAACCAAGTCATGTGACATTCAAGACCCGAGAAAAGCTATGAGCATGCATGCATTCCTACAAAATGTACTCCCATAAGTAACAGACAGCCATCAATTTGTTGCTATGGTATGTGAGAATTCTTTTCTAATTGATTGTGTTCAACTGCTTAATAACTAAATCAAATATATAAAGACTAGTCAATTTGTTTGGAGAGAAACGGGTGGAGCTAGGCATGGCGCAGTGGTTAAGCGCTCTGCTTCTCACCTCTGGCACAGGTTCGACTAACGGACACTGTGTCATGTGTGAGTTGAGTTGGTATCTGTCTCTTACTCCGAGGGTTTTTCTCTAGGGTCTCCAGTTTTCCTTCATCCACAAAAACCAACATGCTACATTCAAATTTGATATACATGTGGATTAGCCGGGTCCTGGCTTTGATCAGCCCCTATGATTGTTTCAGGTCCATTAGAAATTCAGAGAAACAACAGATTAATCAGGCTGAATTCTTATCCTCGTAAGAGTGAACAGCACTGGTCAATGTTAAAACCAGTTTTTGACAAAAATAAATGGTTTTATTTTACAGGATTTATTTAACTATTTAGCTAGTTCATGTACATTCTGTATAAATTATTATGCGTAATAATATTAATGCCTTGTAACTCGAACAAAGCTTCGTTGAATTTTAGCAAAGTAGGCATAACAATTTGTTGTCACTGTGTTGGTAATGAGAAACATTTAAAACTGTAAGTGAAACTTTGTATTTAAATTAACTTGCAAAACTGATATTTGGATGGACAATGTTTTATGTCCTCAGAAGCCCTTGATGTCTCTAGCACTGAGAATTACATTTGTTGTCTTGGAAGGGACTTGTGTTTCACGTTCCATTCCTTTCATGTAACTTATGTTTTTTAAAGCAAAGAATTGTGGAGAAAATTCAAAAGCGCCTCTTTTTGAGTAGCCCTAATTCAAATTTTGGATCTCCTGAGGATTCCAAGACTAGTGGAAATTAGAGAAACGAAAGAATCCGCTCAAAAATGTTGGGTAGGTGTGGTCAAATGACGCTATATTGTAAACGCCTACAGGCCTTTATCACCCAGCTGACATTTTGGCTACAAACAATAGCTTTTGCACTTCCAGCCTCGTCTCTGTGTCGAGTTTAGAAGTGTAAGGTTTTTATTGTCCTGGGACGCAATATTTCCGCGGCGTGATAAAGGTCTAGTGTGTAAAATTTCGAAATGCAAAGACCATAATGCATTTTTATCTCATACTCTGACCTCCTGACATGTATATTAGTGTTTATCACATACATACTGAGATTTACGAATGGAATCACTCGTGCGAAAACTCACTTCACAATTTTCCTTAGCCAATCAGAATCGCGAAACGAATTTTTCACACGTGCGAAAAGCGTTTCGTCCAATCAGAAAACACCTGCCAAAACATATCGGATTTTCAAACTGGACTTGAGCTCGGAGGCGCCACTTTCATTCACTACGAAAGTTGGAGGTTTTGACTTTTTTTTAACTAATGTAATATTGACCTGTAAACAGCCAACTAACGATGTTAACACTTCCAAGTCAATTGAGGAGTATATTATCGACCAAGAAAACAAAATCACAAGAGCAAAAACTTAGAGAAACAGCCGTAAAGTTACTCAAAGAGACAAAGAAGAAGCGAAATTCTACTGACCGAAAGAACTCAACAGATATTGAGATAATCTATGTGAAATCATTCTTAGTGTCAAAAGAAAATACGGCGAAGATTACGAGCTTTCAATCCTTCGTGGAGTGATTTCAACTTCCATAGACCATCGACATTTGAAAAATCGTAAATATTCTGTGACAGAGAAAACCTACAAGCCGTGGAGATGTCTGGAAACCGTCGTAGCAAACAACTTGGACAAAAGCAGGTATACTAATCTATTGACGATGTAAACTTGTAAACTTTATTTGTTGAATCAAAGACAGTTTCATATTGATGTTGAAAACTATTTCAAGGCTGATGTCAGTTCAGAAAGTAAGATTTTCTTTCCATTTTGATTGTATCGAGCATACATTTTAGTCTACGTTGAGTCGGATACGAAATGCAAAACAAAAAATTGAAAGCTACAAATGTACGTGTTCAATGACAAGACCTAAATAAAACCTGTTTGATACTGGAGAAAAATCTCAGTGTGTATGTAATAAACAAATTACAAAATGGGAAGTGCTTTTGTATGGTATTTACTAGCCTGCGTAGCAAGCCCAGGGGGAATGAAGAGGGGGGAGGGGGAATGGGGAGAGGAAAGGGAAAGGAGGGCTTGCAACGAACCCCCCGTTTTTTCCCTTACGCCCCCAAATTATAAATTTATTTTCAGTGTCGTCTGACATGACATCTGTCAAAATCAACCAATCAACTTCCTTGTTTCTGTCTGTTACAAATGTTTGACCTTCGGTGCGAAGGAAGTTCAAAATGACCCCTAGGAAAAACGAAGAACAGAGGTCAAACATTTGGGCTAGAAAATTGATTTCTGCATGGATTTTCACCAAATAAACACTCTACAACCCCTGGGGTACCATACTAAATTTACAGCGGGAAATTGTGGCTTAAACATACGTTTTTCGACACGAAAAAACACAATACACTCGCGTTACTAAGTATTTATAAAACTCTCTAGAGTCTAATGCCTCAAAATAAAATACAACTTCGCAGCTTCTGGTCCTAAAACGTAGCTATCCTGAATCGCTTGACATCCTAATCGTAAATAATCTACTTCTTATGGCAACCTAAGGTAAATTAAGGCTACTAAATTGGCCTAGCCAAGACCATTTTGGTTTCTCTCTCAATCTGGCGAGCGTTTTGTACGCAAAAACACATTTCTGCACCAAATTGAGTGCAATAAAAGCTATTGACGTCTCCTGGGTACATATTATCCAAGTGTAGTACAATATTTGGCCATACAAGTCAGTGTTTCTACATCAAAAGTTTGAAAATGTTTTTCGTCCATTCACGACTTTCGCTTTCCAAACACTGGCGTAACAAAACACAACCCTTCAGACATTTGCATCAAAATAAAATACAACTTCGCAGTTTCTGGTCCCAAGACCGGTAGCTATCCTGAATCACTTGACATCCTAGTCGTAAAGAATCTGCTTCTTAGGCAACTCAAGGCTGCTAAAGTTGGCCTAGACTAAGTCTATAACTGTATAGAGCACTGGTTGAACAAGACGGGCCGCCATGAACTGCCTTCTCCACGAAGCCGAAGATCAAACATTTGGGCTAGAAAATGGAGTTCTGTATGGATTTTCACCAAATAAAAACTCTCTGAAACCTCTAGGGTATCCGTACTAAATTTCCAGCAAGACATTTTGGCTTAAACATACGATTTTCGACAAGGAAAAATTCACAACAGACTTCAGTTCTTCTCCGGTCTTCGGTTTTTCGGGGTTCGTTTTTCCGCCTGGGTCTTCGCTATTCGTTTTTCCGACAACCCTGAAGCTATCGCTGTACATCTACTAATAGCTCTATAAACTACAAGAAGTTGAAGATACTTTTTCCAAATCTGGTGGGTCAAAACCGCTCAAATGGCCAACAAGTCCTTCGACTTCGTGAACACTTCTTCATTGCATCGCGCATAACTGTGTGCTATTTTTATTACAAGTGTCAATCAAATGTCATTGAACACCACTTTAGCCAATCGGAATTTTACGTCTAAAAAATGAACGTTAAAAGGGAAAAAACGGGGGGTTCGTTGCAAGCCCTCCTTTCCCTTTTCCTCTCCCCATTCCTCCTCCCCTCCTCTTCTCCTCTCCTCATTCCCTCTCCCCTCTTTCCCAATCTTCCCCATTCCCCCTGGGCTTGCTACGCAGGCTAGGTATTTACACACTTGTTTGTTTTCACAAAACTCACTCGCTCGTACCTCGCTCGTTCGTTTTGTGAAAACAAACTCGTGCGTAAATACCATACGCCAGCACTTCCCATTAAGTAATCTCTATATCTAGACGAAAAGGTGGGGTGTCGTATCAGCCTTTACAATTTCGAGTGCGCGCAGCGTACGATAAATTGTAATGGCTGCTATAACAGCCACGCGAAAGTTGTAAACTACTTGTGAAATGAATAGATCACTAAAATCCATTGGGATGCTTTGAGACTTTGCATCGCACAGAAGCAAAACAATGTGATATCATTTTACAATACACCTTCTTTATATTTACTTGAAATGAATGAATGAATGAATACATCTTTGCGGAATATAATTTAAGTTTCGGTTGTTGCTGGTATATATTGCATTTTTGTTCTAACTGTTATGAATATGATAATTAGTTACAACCACTTGTGATTGGTGTACTCTTCTTATATGACCACTAGTACTTTGTAATGGCTTACAGGAGTATACATGTGACCTGAACTGCGGATTTGGATAGGCTAGCACCCTCATGAATTATTTATGAGTTTTACAAAGTGTATTAGAGCCCTGTCTTGCTCTTTTGATAATTGCATGTAGCCGGAGTATATTACACAGGAGTGTTCCTGTGCCCTTGTGTTGGCCCCTAACACAGTAGATGGTGTGTCTATTTGTAGTCGCGAAGTTCTGGTATGCTTTTACGTTGTCTTTTCTCTTGCGCTTTAGTATTTTTTTGCAGTTTGAACCGAGTTAAGGTTATCTTATAGCTTCAGAGCCGAATTTTTTCCCAAAAAAATTTTTTCGCGTAAAAACAAAGTTGAGAGTGTTAAATATCCAACAGAAAAAAAATGGTTGAATTTTTTTTTATCAAAAAGAAACATTTTACCGGAAGATTGCATATTTTGATTGACAGCTCATACACCACATCAATCGTCATGAGCATTCAACCGTAGCTAAGCGCGGAAGTCGTTGTTTATCGGAATTCGCTCTGGCTTGTTGTCAGCGTTCTATCGAATCTTGTCTCACATAAATATGTCATCGTAAATTCGAAGCGTATTCGCTAAAATTATCCGTAGATGTCTTCTTCAAAACAAGTATCGTTCTAAACATAGTTTGAAAAAAGCTCAAACTCGACGCAAATTACTTCAAATTTTCACAGATTGTTCGCAATTATATCAGCTAAAAAACTGTCTCGGCGATTTTTTAAATTTGTATAAGAGAGGCGCTGAGAGCGATTCCCACATCTATACTTGGATTGCGCGTTAGCAGTTTCACGAAGACCGAAATATCTTCAGAACGGCTTCGAATTTCCACAATCGCCGACATAGTTTCGTAAACAAGGTCTGCGGGAGTCCAGAAAAGCAAACAGATCTTAAATTCATTAAATTGCCGTGGAGTTGGAGCTCTTGGAAACCAACTAGCTTGTTCGGAAAAGAAGTTTATTTAAAAATCGCACTTTTATCAAAATTACAAATCTTAGGTATATCGTTGTAGCCAATTTTATAAGCTTTAAAATGAGGTATAATTTATCTAAATACGACGAATATTCGAGACGCTACTTAATTTTATCCGGAACAGTACCCTGAAGGTATACGATAACCTTAATTACAATTGTTCAGTGCATCCTGATTAGTTAAAAGTGACGGCCTTTGTTTCTTATCGCGGGAAACTATGCTAAAAATAACTCTACCGTCTACAGTGTTATACTCCTGATGTGGATATTACGAAGATGTGAGGTCGACCAAAACTTGAGTCGGTTGTATGTGTCTAAATCACAGGGAGTTCTAACTTTCTTTTTTTAAGAATACACGCGGGACTTGGGCTTTGTCACTGCGCGGAACAAGGGAATTAAGAAAGTAAGAAAAAGCGAGGTCACGTGATGCTTTGGTGAACGGAAGTAAATTACAGAAAATGGAAAAACCGCTTCACTTTCGATTACAGAATTAAACTTTATTTTGATTTGGTTATATGGTTAGAATATTGTTTATAGCGATGTTTCGTTGAATCTTCATTTTTTTAGATATTTATATTGTATAAAATACCGCTCAAGTGGTTAATTCAAAACTGTTTGTAAGTGCACGATTACTGCAGTGATATTACGAACATCTCAAAGGATAAACTTCTGTTATAATCGCCGAAAAGGAACTCAAAGAAACTATCAGTCGCAGCGGTAAAATGAAATTCCAGTTCTAAAAGCATTCAAATTTAATAGTACATGCAACGATTTTTCTTCAGGCAACTTTGAACACCATTTCAAACGCCAACTAATCTTGCAAGGATTTCTTGTCAATGGATCGTAAACAAGACGTTTAAAAGAATATTCAAAAGTAAATTGCGCTTACTTTCCAGGTTTTTGTCCTCGTATGATCTCGGCTATTTCTCGGCAGCTGTTTGAGCGAGAGGAATCAGTATTCTGACCACTAATCGATTGTTCAAGGTTGTCAGTCATCTCAGCGAAATTACTTCCGTTCATGTAAGTCGCGGTGAACATTTGTCGATGAATCTTTTATTTTTGTTTTAGTGTTTTTAAATAAATAATTCCACCACAAAATTTGCTAGCACCCCTCTTCTGAAAAGGAAAGGATGTTGGTAGCAAACATCTGGTGAATTCAAATTATCACGTGACTTTGCTTTCCTCCCTTGTTATCTAGTTCGGGAGGGGTCTGAGCCCGAGTCGCTCGGCCCGCGTGGGGTCTAAGCCCGAGTCTGAGTGCTTCTCTGTTAAAAAAGGGAACATATTACGGTTTATGTATTAAGTTACAACTCCCTGTGGCTAAACTACTAATAAAACGTGGATTTCAGCTGATATAATTGTTTACATTTTGTCTTTGCCATATATCATTTCAAGCTACAAACAAATAGGAAAGAGAGTATCAATCGATCTCATTTGGAGTTTTGATCTCATTTGAAAACCCTTTTGAAACGAGGAAGGATGGCGTTGCTCGTGTGTCAATATCCATCATTCTTTTTACAATATGCAAATGATTCAACTGTGACGTCATGATGGACAAAAAGCCTGGAGAGAAATCACCAAACTAGAATATATCTATCTCTACCCAACTTTTACTTACGCGGTTATGGGTCAGGCAAGGTCACATTTACACGATTTCAAACAAGCGTAGTACATAAAGTATTCACTTTAAACCAAAACTTTCTTCACAGAAGTACTCAAAACTTTTCGGAGGTTCATAAGCTATCAAAATTGCAAAAGGGTGATAGGTACTTTAAAGTGCAACTAACCCATTTTGCGATTTTTATACATATGAATCTTTGAAAGGTTTTGAGTACTTCTGCGAAGAAATGTTTGGCTTACAAAGAATACTTTATGTTCTAGGCTTGTTTGAAATGGTGAAAATTTGACCTTTCCTGACCCATGACCGCGTAAGAAAAAGCATGGGTCGATTCTGGATCTTACGTCATCTAATTCATTCGACTTTGCAATAAGTTGAATAAATGTTTAGCATTTTGTCTAAAATAACTGTTTTCTTTGTTAACAACTCACAGACCGTATAAATTCTCTATATATCGATGTTGTTGTGGTAGAAAGGCGCCATGGAGAATAATGCATTAATGAGGTGACGTAAGATCCAGAATCGACCCAGGCTTTTTCTTACGCCGTCATGGGTCAGGAAAGGTCAAATTTTCACCATTTCAAACAAGCCTAGAACATAGAATATTCTCTGTAAGCCAAAAATTTCTTCGCGGAAATACTCAAATCCTTTCAAAGTTTCATATGTATAAAAATTGCAAAAGGGGTTAGGTGCACTTTAAACTTGTTTAGTAAATAATTTTATAACTTAGTAGTGAACTCACAGTGAATTACAAATTAAGAAAACTTCAACCTGTTAAAGTCTTACGCTTATCTTTTACGGACGGAGTAAAACGCAGGGTGCAGGGCACGCAGGGTGTTAAAAAAAATTGAGTTACATAATTTAGTGCCTTTGGAATATCAGATTGCAAAGGTCAATTGTTCACATGGCAAATATTATGCTAATTTTAGAGTGAAAGTAATGCACTAGTCAAAGTAAACCCCCACCCCCACGCCTAAACTTCTGAGTGCTTCCTCGAACAAACTGCTGTGTGGTCCGTTGGATGAGTTGATGATGTCAGGCGGGTTAAATAAGTTGAGCCCTCAGTATTACAGGTCAGTTGAAATTGTTTTTGGGGGAGGGTTAATATATTTATTGAGCACATCTTTCGCTTGGTGTTAATTTGTCATTCTAGTTTAAATAAGTTTAACCACAGACAGCCCAAGCTCTAAATATCTAGCTAATACTTACAGCGTTTGTATGGGGATTTCAACGAGCTAGAAATACGAAAGAATTAATGAATAAAATGCCTTACCCTGCCTCCATAGTGTATTACTTGCTGTCTGTGTGGTAACAGGGGTGATATGAAGCGATTTTAGCGAGTTTTCATTTCCTCTGCTCCCCTTGAAATCCCCATACAAACGCTGTAAGTATTAGCTAGATATTTAGAGCTTGGGCTGCCTGTGGTTTAACTTGTGCTGGGGTGGGGATCTGTACAAAATATCTTAAAATATTGGTGTTAATTTGCCATTCTAGTTTAACTTGTGCTGGAGTGGGGGATCTGTACAAAATATCTTAATTTTCGTAAGGTCTTCTCTCTAGTTTAACTTGTGCTGGGGTGGGTTAATTTGCCATTCTAGTTTAACTTGTGCTAAACTTGCTTATTCGAGCTTTAGGCTCGGACAACATACGGTTATCAAGCTGTAATAAGACGACAAACCAGTTCGCACGGCGTTTACTGCTTAAACTTTACCTTTTAATATTGTTTAAAATGTCAACTGTTCAACTGATTAATAGCCACAAACTAACTTCCGAATCGATAAATGTATGAATCAAAACAACGTTTGCTGAACATTGGCTGATACTTCAGGTTCAGGTTGTTTGAAGCAACCCTACCCGGCCGAAGTTAAGGCTATGCAGATTACAGCGTTTGTAATGTCTGCCATTTCGGCGTCTCGGTCAGTCGGTTCACTCTCAGTCTCTGAGCTTGTATTAACACACGACTCCTCGTTGTTCGGGGCTCGTGTTGGCTCGACGGGGGTCGAAGGTGGTATCGGCGTTTCCGTCTTCGTTTTGGGCTGGGGTTGTTTACGCGCTGGCCGCTTTCGACCATCTGGTGACAAGAGATGCATCGGGGACTTTGTCAATATTCGCAGTGCTTCAGTTTTGTCTATCAGATTATCTGGCCTGAGTGAAAATCATGAAGTTCGCTGACATACTCTGTTTACTGAGTATACTTAGCCTTGCTCTAAATGTACACAACATAGCTGATTATCCTATAGTGGTATGGTGTGCCGTTGTTTGGCATTGGCAGTTTAAGTAAAACAACCTATTAATATAGAAAGATAGCATTGAGAACAGCACAACGACCTGGAGGTTTGCCATACGAGTCAAGGAGTGAGAGAAAAGAAAACGAGAGAAGCATTAAGTTCCCCTCTTTTTTCCCTTTATTATCTTTCATATTTCTCTAGATCTCGCCTCCCCCCTCCAGTTATCCGCTATCACTCTCTTAATCTCTCTCTCTCTCTCTTTTCTAATTCGTATCATAATGATTTCCAGTAATGCGTCAAGTCCGCAATAAATATCAGAGCTAAAGCCCACGATAAATTCAGCATGAACCTTCTCAAAGAAGATTCTAGTAACGTAAACAAAGTTTTAGGGTCCGCCCCTTTGGGTGAGAAGAAAGCGGTTGATCAGAGGAAGTTCAGTTGGGCATATCGTTCCTATCACGTTCTATTTATTAAATCACCATTGCTCAACAACCATGCATTTACAAACGTTATTAGAATACCGATTTACTTCAGTGGTCAACTTTCATTTGAATTGATCACGTTGATATTAATTGATGCATAAGGTCGAAGAAGTCGAGATGTCGAGGAAACAACGCAGATCATCTTACAACTTTCAGTTTAGCCAAGAGACCATCTCTTGGTTTAGCGGCCTCTTCTGGAACTAAATCAATGTTTGTACAATACTTTAGTCGAGTAGCGACTTGCTTTAGGGGATGCATCGGTGCAAACATAGGTAATGGTATTAGGTCCACTCACCTCAAGGAAGATTGTAATAACGTAAACATTGGTATTGGGTCCACCCCTTTCGGTAAGAAGAAAGCATTCATCAGAAGATGTTCAGTTGAGCACATCGTTCCTGCTCTGTATCACGTTCTATTTCTATCTCAGCAACCATTGTTTTCAACAATCATTAAGTTATTGCTCAACAACCATGCACTTACAATGTCTTCATTTCATTTTAATTATCCGGCGTTGCCGATTGGGATGAGAAGGCTGAGATGTCGAGCAAACAACTGACTCGCACTACTCAGTTATGTATTAGCGGGTACTGCCTCTTCTGGAAGTAAAAACACAACTACACATTGTATGCTGTGCCTATCTCAAGTTAATAGCTATATTGCCAATGATTGACGCTGCTTGATGACGCCAACTAAATCAGTCAATATAGTTATGTTCAGTTGTGCATAGCTTTCTAATGATGTTTGAGTTTCTCATCGCCAGAAATAAGTGACATTTAGCAATTGTCGGCGACGTTACAAGCGGGTCGGCTCTATGGGCAAGTGGTTTGAGCGTGGGCCTTAAAATCCCGCGACCGCAGTTCGAATCCTACGCTGGACACAAATTTATTTTTTTACTTCTTTTTCTCCTTTCTCAGTTTTATTTAAACTTTTCCTCTATTTTTAAGCTATTAGAGCCGCCTTCCATACTAAAATATTGTTGTTTACTGTCTCTCAAGCCTCAAAACGGGCACGGATGGGAGATATCGCTGACCACAATGAGGCCAAGAGGCTCAAACCCTGACCCTGTTTGACCCAATCCGAGCTTCAAAACCCTGATTGCCCCCTTTTTGGGAAAAAAACCTGATTGCCCCTTCTTTAAATTGTTTTCAAAACACGGTCGGATATATATCCTGGCCGGTATACCGCGTACCGGGATTGCATGCAAAATACGGAACATTTCAAGTCGGGACGTGGCATTGGGTAAACAAGTCAGCAGATGAAGTACATAGATAAGTACTGAAGTACGAATTAGCGGCGTCACGATGTATGGGAACCTCAGTGCTTGCATGTGGGCAGGCGATAAAAATGCAGCAACGGAATGTATTTTTTTGACATAGTAGCTAAAACAAATGAACTGCCTAAAAAATACTGCACCCCGACCCTGACTGCACCCAAATTATACTCAAATCCTGGCCCTGATCTGCCCAAATCAGGTCAAAACCCTGACCCTACCTGCCCAAACTGAGCTCAAAACCCTGACCCACCCGGGCGGCAGATACATAACACGTCACAAACGGGAGGAAAAATCTCTAATATCTTTCAAGAATAAAATTAACTGCTACGACTTCACAAATACGCCATTGTAATTAATTTAGATCACACGGTGCTCATGTAAAACAGGAATTAGTATAATAGGGATTATAGAGTTGTAGAGTAGAATTATAATTATTTTATATTGTAGTATTTTTAGCATACCAATATTAGTAGTTTTTTATAAGTAATATTTTAGTATACCAATATTATTAGTTTCATAATGTTAGTAGTAGTTTATATCACTATAATTAATATAATTATTATATCTTTTACTCCAAATGTTATACCTGATGAGCCACACCGTGTCTAAATAAAGATTGATTGATTGATTGATTGAAACAGGAGTACCCCCCCCCCCCTCCCCACGGGCTCAATAGCCATGAATGTCCAATACTTTGCCCCAGGGTACTTTCACTGCAGCTCAGCACATAAATATCGGTGCAGTAGACAGGCTTCTTTAGTTGCTGAACCGAGCTGAAGAAGCGAAGATGTCGAGCACCACACTATTGTTCCTGCTTATATCGGGTCTTTTTTACCCTGTCCGCAACTGAGCAAATATCTTAAAATTTTCGGTGGCCCTCCCCTCCCTGTACAAACCATTTTTATGACCCCTCACTGAAAGTTATAAGATAGCAGCTGATAGACACAAATATATAAAACACACGCGACCAACCGTCAAAACTTCGAGGCCTAATAAACTGCTTTTGAAGGACCAAAATCGCTAAAAAAACACTCACACAACTTCATTAAGTACCAATCTTTTATTTTTGAAGATTTATTTCGTAGGAATCGGAAAAGAGAATTCACATGGAGCAATTATATAAACTCTTCCGAAACACACCACAGGTAACCCAACAGACTAATAAGCTGGAAATATATGTAGAGTCTGGGCAGCCTGTACTAAAACTTTACCTTTTAATATTGTTAAATATGTCAAGTTCAACTGATTCAAACCAACTTCCGAATCGATCCATGCATGAATCAAAACAACGTTTGCTGAACATCCTTAAACATCGGAGTCTTGTTGTTCGGAGCAACCCCGGGTAAAATCGCTAACCCGGCCGAAGTTAAACTATGCAGATTACAATTACAGATTTAGCTAGCGTTGCTCTCGCTTTCGACCAACCAGGTCCAAATTTATTAATGACCGTACTTAGCTTTACAAAACGTGACAAGAGACGCATCGGGGACTTTGTCAATACTCTAATATAAGTGCCTTTTGTCTATCAGATTATCTGGCCAGAGTGAAAATCAAGAAGTTCGCTAACATACTTTTGTTTACTGATTACTTAGCCTTGCTCTAAATGTACACAACACTCCGGCTGATTATCCTATAGTGGTATGGTGTGCCGTTGTTTGGCATCGGCAGTTTAAGTAAAACAACCTATTAATATAGAAAGATAGCATTGAGAACAGCACAACGACCTGGAGGTTTGCCATACGAGTCAAGGAGTGAGAGAAAAGAAAACGAGAGAAGCATTAAGTCCCCCTCTTTTTTCCTTTATTATCTTTCATATCTCTCTAGATCTCGCCTCCCCCCTCCCTTCTCCGCTATACACTCTCTTAAACTCTCTCTCTCTCTCTCTCTCTTCTAATTCCTTTATCCGTATCATAATGATTTCCAGTAATGCGTCAAGTTCGCAATAAATATCAGAGCTAAAGCCCACGGTAAATTCAGCATGAACCTTCTCAAAGAAGATTCTAGTAACGTAAACAAAGTTTTAGGGTCCGCCCCTTTGGGTGAGAAGAAAGCGGTTGATCAGAGGAAGTCCAGTTGGGCATATCGTTACTATCACGTTCTATTTATTAAATCACCATTGCTCAACAACCATGCATTTACAATACGTTATTAGAATACCGATTTACTTCAGTGGTCAACTTTCATTTGAATTGATCACGTTGATATTAATTGATGCATAAGGTCGAAAAAGTCGAGATGTTGAGGAAACAACGCAGATCATCTTACAAGGTATTGGACAAAGCTTTCACTTTAGCCAAGAGACCATCTCTTGGTTTAGCGGCCTCTTCTGGAACTAAATCAATGTTTGTACAATACTTTAGTCGAGTGGCAACTTGCTTGAGGGGATGCATCAGTGCAAACGTTAGGTATTTGTATTGGGTCCTGCACTCACCTCAAGGAAGATTCTAATAACGTAAACATTGGTATTGGGTCCACCCCTTTCGGTAAGAAGAAAGCATTCATCAGAAGATGTTCAGTTGAGCACATCGTTCCTGCTCTGTATCATGTTCTATTTCTATCTCAGCAACCATTGTTTTCAACAATCATTAAATTATTGCTCAACAACCATGCACTTGAGATGCATTGGGATGAGAAGTCTGAGATGTCGAGCAAACAACTGACTCGCACTACTCAGTTATATATTAGCGGGTACTGCCTCTTCTGGAAGTAAAAACACAACCACACATTGTATCCTGTACCTATCTCATGTTAATAGCTATATTTCCAATGATTGACGCTGCTTGATGACGCCGCCAACTAAATCAGTCAATAAAGAACCTATGTTCAGTTGTGCATAGCTTTCTAATGATGTTTGGGTTTCTTGTCATCGTGCTCAATAGCCATGAATGTACAATACTTTGCTTGAGTAATGATTTCACTGCGGGCAGTACTTTCCCTGCCACTCAGCACGTAAATATCGGTGCAGTAGACAGGTTTCTTTAGTTGCTGAACCGAGCTGAAGAAGCGAAGATGTCGAGCACCACACTATTATTGTTCCTGCTTATCTTGGGTCTCGTTACCCTGTCCGCGACATCTGCATTTGATGATGGTGAGTTTTTGTGACTTGAGAGAAAGTCCTTTATCTTCGAAAATATTTCTTTTGCAACCAGTTTGACTTATAAATCATGTTTTGAATTACTGTGGTCCTTTTTCATGGTATAAGCTTCGCCCTTCCCACTTCTTCAACAGACACACCCACAAACATGTCAGACGTATTTACGAAAACTTAGGTGAACTTAGAATAGTATCCTCATAAAGATTAAAGCGATGCTTCTTCTACAGCTCCTTAAACTTTGGTTATTGCCCAATCGTAATGTCACTGCATGCACACTAAACTGATTATTGCATTACCGTTACAGATAAGCCCGAACGTCTTTACAGGCCAAGGGGACGACATATTTTAAAGAACAAACTGGAAGGTAGGATTTTTTTAAATGCTTTTGAACTTGGATCATATCTGAAAGTATCTGGCGTCGTATATCCCCCCCCCGCTATATAGGTATGTGCCCACGAATAGGGTATGGTTTTAGAACCTCCTGATCCTTAAATAGTGTATCATATTTTGCATTTTGACCCTCAAATAAAATAGCCGATCCTTAAATGGGGTACCCTTTTGTTTTATAAGTCAACTTCACATAATGAATTAGCGATTGGAAATAACGCTACTCTGGTAGTCCCTAATATAGGCTACAGAAACAATAACATGAAAAACAAAAAAATGAAAGCTGTTACAAATATAGTATTCACGTATTCCTTAAATAGGGTATATATTTCAGTTACAATCCTTGGAAAGGGTATGAATTTTCCAATTTTTCATCCTTAAATAGGGTCATGGTTTCGACATCTCTGTGGCACACCACTATCCTAAATTTCCGGGAGTACCCTCCCCCGGGAAGGGGGGGGGGGGGGGGGGGGGGTATATCCGTGAGTTTATGTGGTGGGGAATTGAACATTTTTGTGTTAAATATATGGGAAAAAATTAACGAAAGATCTAATACACTGTCAATGACTTCACAAAACCATCCCTACAGTCAATGGCCCCAATACTAATCAAGTCGATTTAGTGTTGCATTCAAGCTGGATTTTACTAAATCTCTATAAGCTAATCGGAGCATTTCATGCTGTCACTGACTTTATGTTACATTCACGGATGAATGCGAACTTGAAATGACGCGCCCAGGTTACTTTCGATTAAATTATTTGAAAGGTTAGTTGTTTCCCGAGTCAGAACTTTCGCAGCCTTCAACAAGAAAAATAACGAAAACAAAATGCTCCAGGAAACTCACTCCAACACAGGGTTAAATTTCGATTGCCAGGAATTGGCGGTAGTTATATGGTATGTGCATGCGCATATATAATGAACATACACCGCTGGTAATATGAAGCACAAACACACCCACAATCAATTTAGTGTTACTTTTTTCTTTGGTTTCTAAGGTTGAAGTATATTCCGAAGTTAAATTCACCGAGTACAATATACAGTCTAGCGGAATAAGCATCATTATAGCATAGTTAATATAGAGGAATGGTTGGGAAACCCGGCAAACTTCAAAGGGACTAACAAAGGCGCTGCGATTTAGGTTGGAAGGGGGTAAGACAAAATGATGTGCATGGTCATAGTTCATTAGCATCCACTGAACGTTTCCACATGGTTCTATTGGCTGATTGAGTAACATATTCCAATATCTATTGTGTTTCGTGCAACGGTAAAAAAAGCGAACATACAACAACAACAACGTTTTATTGTATTTCTTCTTGGTTATATATATGTGTAAATTGAATGAAAGACTAAAGCTGTTTGTATCCAATTAACAGCCACTAAACGAGCGATTACTCGATACATGCGCAGTACCATGACATAGCCCCTTGAATGATAAGATTTATGCTGTAGTTTACTTTTTTTTGAGGAGGATGAAAAAATTACAAAATTAAACTTCTCAATATTCAAAGAGAGTTTATTGGCACATAACCATTGATTTAGATTACATAATTGTTCATTTAATGTTGAGTGGGAAAGGAAGAGTGGGAAAGTGAGAAAGGAAGCGATTAGGTTTAGTCGAATTGTTGAAGTCATTTATGTACATAGATGAGGAATAATAAGGGGCCTAGAACTGAACAGTGAAGAACACCACAGGTCATTGTCTATTGGTCAGAGGTTACACTGCCAATTGAGACAAATTGTTTTCTATTATTTAAGTATGAGGAGAACCATTCAGTTGCAATTCCTCTTATTCCATAATGTTCAAGCTTTTTAATTAGAATTTGGTGATCAATGGTGTCGAAAGTGCTGAGATCAAGAAAAATTCACAAGAGAAAAGGCCATCCTCTATAGCTTTTTGTATTTTGTCCGTAATTAACAAGATTGCTAGAATTGTGGAATGATTGGAACGGAAACCAAATTGTCTCTTGTACATAAGTTTTTCTAGAATTCTATTAAATATGGAAAGTAAAGAGATTGGGTGATAGTTAGATACAGTAGTCTTAGATCCTTTTTTGAAGACAGGGATTACTCTAGCTAACTTTAATTTATCTGGTACAACACCTGTGGAAAAGGAGCAATTAACGAGGTGATTCAATGGGTTGGAAAGAAGTAATTTGACGGTTTTCAGTAATATAGTGGGAATACTAAAAGACCGGTTGCTTTAGATGGGTTTACCTGTTATCAATTTCATCTTCAATTTCATCAGGAGATGTTGGAAGAAGGTACAAGCTATTGCCCTAGGGTCTACATAAATAGTTCTGAATGGAGGTATTAACAATGGGAATAAAGTTGGCAAGATTTGAACCAATGGTTGCAAAGTAATTATTAAAAGAGTGGCAATACTCTGTTTGTTATTTTGGAATTTCCTATAACTAATGTGCTAGGGATGGCACATTTAGATTCCAAGTTTCTTTGATGCTATTACTATTGGTCAGGAAATAATTATTATATGATTTCTTTCTTATAATCAGCAAATGTTTTAATTTATTCCTGTACAATTTAAACTTTGAGTGGAAATACTCATACTTTGACCTTAAATAGGATTTATATAGCTTATTTTTAGTGGTAATAGAGACACGAAGGCCTTGTGAGATCCAGAGTTTTTGTAGCACTTTAATTTCCTTTTTATATAATTTGTTTAAAGGTTATCAATGATACCTAAAGTACATGAATGAAAATAATTAAATATTTGGTTTACTTTAGAGGAGTTTAGGGTATCTTAACAAAGAAACAAAGAAGGTCGCTGGGTTTCATAACCATTTCCCTCTATTAACTTTGATTACAGTAATCGAAACGCTCCTTAAACTCTGAAAATAGGCTGAGCAGACTTTTGGGTGCACAGGATCACACAACGTTGATGTTATAAGTGAGACATTATAGTTTTGACGTCTCTTGTGGTAGAGACGCTCATTTTGCATGTCACTCGTAGTGCTAATATAATAAAACATTTTAAGCTGCAGCGCCAATACTACGTCAAATATATAGGGTCGATTTAATTGAGGTCAATATTTCAACTAGAAAATCTAGTCTTCTACAGGACCAAGGATGTAAACAAAAAGAGAAAAAATGTTGTTGCTTGAAACTAACATGTTGATTTTCCTACCTATTACAGATGAATTCGTTGTGGAACGAGGAATGTCGCCGTGTAAACGGGATTGTTGGCCAATGGCAGGAGGGGGGTGCAAGTGTGCTAAGTTACATGGTATGTGCGTGCGCATGTATAACGAAGATACACCGCTGGTAATATGAAGCACAAACACACACCCACAATCAATTTAGTGTTACTTTTTCTTTGGTTTCTAAGGTTGAAGTATTTTCCGAAGTTAAATTCACCGAGTACAATATACAGTATAGCGGAATAAGCATCATTATAGCATAGTTAATATAGAGGAATGGTTAGGAAACCCGGCAAACTTCAAAGGGACTAACAAAGACAAAAGATTGTGCACGGTCATAGTTCATGAGCGTCCACTGAACGTTTCCACATGTTTCTATTGGCTGATTGAGTAATATATTCCAATATCTATTGTGTTTTGTGCAACGGTCAAAAAAGCGAACAAACAATAACGTCTTATTGTACTTCTTCTTGGTTACATGTGTAAATTAAATCAAAGACCAAAGCTGTTTGTATCCAATTAACAACCACTGAACGAGTGATTACTCGATACATGAGCAGTATCATGACATAGCCCCTTTAATGATAAGATTTATGCTGTAGTTTACTTTTTTTTGAGGGGGATGAAAAAATTACAAAATTCAACTTCTCAATATTCAAAGAGAGTTTATTGGCACATAACCATTGATTTATATTACATAATTGTTCATTTAATGTTGAGTGGGAAAGGAAGAGTGGGAAAGTGAGAAAGGAAGCGATTAGGTTTAGCCGAATTGTTGAAGTCATTTAGGTAGATGAGGACTAATAAGGGGCCTAGAACTGAACAGTAAGGAACACCACAGGCCATTGTCTATTGGTCAGAGGTTACACTGCCAATTGAGACAAATTGTTTTCTGTTATTTAAGTATGAGGAGAACCATTCATTTGCAATTCCTCTTATTCCATAATGTTCAAGCATTTGGTGATCAATGGTGTCGAAAGCCTTGCTGAGATCAAGAAAATTTCCACAAAAGAAAAGGCCATCCTCTATAGCTTTTTGTATTTTGGCCGTAATTAACAAGATTGCTTGAATTGTGGAATGATTGGAACGGAAACCAAATTGTCTCTTTTACATAAGTTTTTCTAGAATTCTATTAAATATGGAAAGTAAAAAGGTGATAATTAGATACAGTAGTCTTATATCCTTTTTTGAAGACAGGAATTACTCTAGCTAACTTTAATTTATCTGGTACAACACCTGTGGAAAAGGAGCAATTAATGAGGTGATTCAATGGGTTGGAAAGAAGTAATTTGAGAGTTTTCAGTATTTTAGTGGGAATACTAAAAGACCGGTTGCTTTAGATGAGTTTAGGTTATCAATTTCATCAGGAGATGTTGGAAGAAGGTAAAAGCTATTGCCCTGGGGTCTACATAAAAAGTCCTGAATGGAGGTATTAACAATGGGAATAGAGTTGGCAAGATTTGAACCAATGGTTGCAAAGTAATTATTAAAAGAGTTGGCAATACTCTCAGAATTTGTTATTTTGGAATTTCCTATAACTAATGTGCTAGGGATGGCACATTTAGATTGTTTAAGAGTTACCAGTTGTCTAATGCCTTTCCAAGTTTCTTTGATGCTATTACTATTGGTCAGGAAATAATTATTATAATATGATTTATTTCTTATAATCAGCAAATGTTTTAATTTATTCCTGTAGAATTTAAACTTTGAGTGGAAATACTCATTATTTGACCTTAAATATGATTTATATAGTTTATTTTTAGTGGCGATAGAGACACGAAGGCCTTGTGTGATCCAGGGTTTTTCTAGCACTTTAATTTCCTTTTTAGATAATTTGTTTAAAGGGATATGATTATCAATGATACCTAAAATACATGAATGAAAAGAATTAAATATTTGGTTTACTTTAGATGAGTTTAGGTTATCTTAACAAAGAAACAACGAAGGTCGCTGGGTTTCATAACCATTTCCCTCTATTACCTTTGATTACAGTAATCGAAACGCTCCCTAAACTCTGAAAATAGGCTGAGCAGATATGTTGTTTAATAAACTTTTGTGTGCACAGGATCACACACCGCTGATGTTATAAGTGAGACATACTTTTGACGTTTCTTGTGGTGAAGACGCTCGTTTTGCATGTCACTCGTAGTGCTAATAAAACATGTTAAGCTGCAGCGCCAATACTACGTCAAATATATAGGGTAGATTTAATTGAGGTCGATATTTCAACTAGAAAATCTAGTCTTCTACAGGACCAAGGATGTAAACAAAAAGAGAAAAAATGTCGTTGTTTGGAACTAACATGTTGATTTTCCTACCTATTACAGATAAACCCGTTGTGGAACGAGGAATGTCGCCGTGTAAACGGGATTGTTGGCCAAAGGCTGGAGGGGGGTGCCAGTGTAATAAGTTACATGGTATGTGCGTGCGCATGTATAACGAAGATACACCGCTGGTAATATGAAGCACAAACACACACCCACAATCAATTTAGTGTTACTTCTTTCTTTGGTTTCTAAGGTTGAAGTATTTCCGAAGTTAAATTCACCGAGTACAATATACAGTCTAGCGGCATAAATAGAGAGGATCACACACCGCTGATGTTATAAGTGAGACATAGTTTTGACGTTTCTTGTGGTGAAGACGCTCGTTTTGCATGTCACTCGTAGTGCTAATAAAACATGTTAAGCTGCAGCGCCAATACTACGTCAAATATATAGGGTAGATTTAATTGAGGTCAATATTTCAACTAGAAAATCTAGTCTTCTACAGGACCAAGGATGTAAACAAAAAGAGAAAAAATGTCGTTGTTTGGAACTAACATGTTGATTTTCCTACCTATTACAGATAAACCCGTTGTGGAACGAGGAATGTCGCCGTGTAAACGGGATTGTTGGCCAAAGGCTGGAGGGGGGTGCCAGTGTAATAAGTTACATGGTATGTGCGTGCGCATGTATAACGAAGATACACCGCTGGTAATATGAAGCACAAACACACACCCACAATCAATTTAGTGTTACTTCTTTCTTTGGTTTCTAAGGTTGAAGTATTTCCGAAGTTAAATTCACCGAGTACAATATACAGTCTAGCGGCATAAATAGAGAGGATCACACACCGCTGATGTTATAAGTGAGACATAGTTTTGACGTTTCTTGTGGTGAAGACGCTCGTTTTGCATGTCACTCGTAGTGCTAATAAAACATGTTAAGCTGCAGCGCCAATACTACGTCAAATATATAGGGTAGATTTAATTGAGGTCAATATTTCAACTAGAAAATCTAGTCTTCTACAGGACCAAGGATGTAAACAAAAAGAGAAAAAATGTTGTTGCTTGGAACTAACATGTTAATTTTCCCACCTATTACAGATGAATTCGTTGTGGAACGAGGAATGTCGCCGTGTAAACGGGATTGTTGGCCAATGGCAGGAGGGGGGTGCAAGTGTGCTAAGTTACATGGTATGTGCGTGCGCATGTATAACGAAGATACACCGCTGGTAATATGAAGCACAAACACACACCCACAATCAATTTAGTGTTACTTTTTTCTTTGGTTTCTAAGGTTGAAGTATTTTCCGAAGTTAAATTCACCGAGTACAATATACAGTCTAGCGGCATAAGCATCATTATAGCATAGCTAATATAGAGGAATGGTTAGGAAACCCGGCAAACTTCAAAGGGACTAACAAAGGCGCTGCGATTTAGGTTGGAAGAAAGTAAAAGCTATTGCCCTGGGGTCTACATAAATAGTTTTGAATGGAGGTATTAACAATGGGAATAGAGTTGGCGAGATTTGAACCAGTGGTTGCAAAGTAATTATATATTAAAAGAGTTGCCAATACTCTCAGAATTTGTTATTTTGGAATTTCCTATAACTTATCAAATGTGCTAGGGTTTAAGAGTTACCAGTTGTTTAATGCATTTCCAAGTTTCTTTGATGCTATTACTTTTGGTCAGGAAATAATAATTATAATATGATTTCTTTCTTATAATTAGCAAATGTTTTAATTTATTCCTGTAGAATTTAAACTTTGAGTGGAAATACTCATTCTTTGACCTTAAATAGGATTTATATACTAGTTTATTTTTAGTGGCGATAGAGACACGAAGGCCTTGTGTGATACAGGGTTTTTCTAGCACTTTAATTTCCTTTTTAGGGATATGATTATCAATGATACCTAAAATACATGAATGAAAATAATTAAATATTTGGTTTACTTTAGATGAGTTTAGGTTATCTTAACAAAGAAACAACGAAGGTTGCTGGGTTTCATAACCATTTCCCTCTATTACCTTTGATTACAGTAATCGAAACGCTTCCTAAACTCTGAAAATAGGCTGAGCAGACATGTTGTTTAATAAACGTTTGTGTGCACAGGATCACACACCGCTGATGATATAAGTGAGACATAGTTTTGACGTCTCTTGTGGTGAAGACGCTCGTTTTGCATGTCACTCGTAGTGCTAATAAAACATTTTAAGCTGCAGCGCCAATACTACGTCAAATATATAGGCTCGATTTAATTGAGGTCAATATTTCAACTAGAAAATCTAGTCTTCTACAGGACCAAGGATGTAAACAAAAAGAGAAAAAATGTTGTTGCTTGGAACTAAGATGTTAATTTTCCCACCTATTACAGATGAATTCGTTGTGGAACGAGGAATGTCGCCGTGTAAACGGGATTGTTGGCCAATGGCAGGAGGGGGGTGCAAGTGTAATAAGTAGGCCGAGATGCCCCCTATGATATCCATGTCATACTAAACGAGCTGAAAGTAATACAAGTACATGGCTACTAATGGAAGACATCGCTTGAAACATAATTAATTGCAATCATAAGCTAATGGTTTTACGTTTTCTTTATTATTTTTAAGCTAAAACAATGTTTAAAGGGTTTCATTATAATGGCAAAATAAGAAATAAATTGGATTGGTTCTAGAAAAATAAAGAATGTCAGCTCTTTTTTAGTCTATCATAATTCGGGAAGAAATATATATTCCCAGTCAGTTCAGCAACTGCAAAAGGTTTGTAGCGTATGTATAACTGAGCTCGATTGCGTGGCTATTACACTAATTACTGGTTATTTCAACGTTTTCTATGGAATACAGGCGAATATTTCACGAGAAATTTGTATTATTTGGTATACGAGCTTTTTATACCCAAATAATATACATTTTGAGTGAAATTTTCGCCAGTATTCCATTAGAAAACCATGGAATACCCATATTATCCTATAAATAATATATTTACGGGAAGATTGATCACGAAAACAAAGTAACTTACGGGATGATAGACTAGACTGCGAAATTTCTCGTCGAGTGGCGGACGCGTCTGCAAACTAATTATGTACATTCAAATTTCTTGAATTCTTATTGGCTGATAATGAAATGGCGCGAAATTTCCTGCATTTCGATTGGCCTTTGTATTTCAACAGTAAAACTGAGCTCTGATTGGCTGAGATATAATATTTCTAGGATTGATTGGGGCCAGTTTAGGACGAAATTACTTGAAAAATGACTTACGTATGACCCTCAAAATAGTTGACACAGCCAGGGAGGTGGAACAAACAGCTAATTTTGTTTTCCGAAGAATATGTTTCCCGTGAGAAAAAGACATTTGGTTTATTTCCTCGTGTGACAGCCTGGAAAAACTCTTATTTATAGCATATATTCCTTGATAAATAAACCTCTCTCCCACATCCTCGAGCATGTCCCTTGCGCCTTTAGCAGCGAGCCACTGACGCGTGCACGAGAGATATCACGCCACCTCTGTCACCACATGATTACGTGCCGGGCTACAGTAAAATGACTCCGTCTTAATATTTTCCGAGAAGAAGAAAACGTTGGGTGTGGCCGGTGTTTGTTTTTTTGGAGGGGGGGGGGGGGGGGTGCGGTTGTCCCTTATCCCTATGTTTTCAGGATATTTATTCCTTATCCCTGAGATGCAGGCAGCTGTTATCCCTTATCCCGATGGACTTTGGTTATCCCTTATCGTTACTTTTTTCTAGTTTGTTATCCCTTATCCCAGTCATTATTTTGCTAGTTATCCCAGGAGTATATTACAGAGGAGTGTTCCTCTTCCCACATTATTGTCACACAACACTGTAGACGGTAGAATTATTTTTAGCATAGAGTTTACCGCGAGAAGAAACAAAGGTCGTCGCTTTTAACCTATCAGGATGCACTGAAAAATTGTAATTAATACGGTTCAAACTGCTAAAAAATACTAAAGCGCAAGAGAACAAAAGACTACGTAATCCCATACCAGAACTTCGCGACTATAAATGGACACACCATCTACTGTGTTAATTAGGGGCCAATACAAGGGCACAGGAACACTCCTGTGTAATATACTCCTGTTATTCCTTATATCTCCAACACCCCTAACCTCTTGGATTACTTTGTCGAGTGGAGAGATTTAAAATCTTCTTTAATAAGAGCGATACTTCATTTCGAAAAAAATTATCCTACATGATAAACAAATGTTTCTTTCCCGCCTTTAGCAGATATACGCCAGTGAGGCTAGCCTGCTAACCCTCCTTGCCGTGTTACAGTGACCAATGAACTAGCCTACTGGGCGGCTGTTCTGTATTTTTTACTTGTTCTTTTCGGATTGGGCTACCTGTGGCGCGCGGTCAAAATGGGGCGAGGGCAACAGGTGCTCCGCTGACCGAAAGAACGAAGGCTCTGGAGTTCAAATACAAGTTTCCGAGGTCTGACTTTTTTTTAGTAAATAATGTTATAATTTAGTAAACTGACAGTGAAAATTAAGAAAACTACAACACTATTGATTGATTAGCTGATTCAAAACGACCCACATATTTAGAATTCCTTTGCTCGCCATCTCTGGCTTGATCACCAAGAGAAGGCCTAATTGCGTTCTTCAGAATCGATTTTCTCGTTTTGAATTGGAGGGATTGACCCCAAACTCGGTCAAGACATGGCGAAACTATGGCTCTACGAGATGCCATAAGCCGTTTGGCGAAACGGTTGGAAATTTAGCCAGAATTCGATTTGGGGTTAGCTAGGGTCGCCAATGACTTTGGGCAAGAGCCCATAACTAAGAGCGAGAATCTCCCATACTACCCCTATGCTACGGCATTTCCCACTATTGTTGAGTTGAAATTATTCCTAAGGGAATGAAATCACAAAAGCGTAGCAGCCATGTTGTTTGGTATAACAAAAGTAGCTAATGAGGCATCTTTTGTTCCGCCAAAGTGCAATCCACCAATAGACCATTTTCTCAAGTATGCGCACGCAACAGGCTTGACGGGCCGGTAAATACTTCACGTGGGAATCACGTAGTGGTTTCCTATAACCCTCCCTATTATTTCAACCAATACTAAATCCAATCTTTTTTGCTCTGACGAAGGGCTAACGCTCGAAACGTCAGCTGCTACTCGCTTTCCACGGCGGTTAGCATACCTCAATCGACTATAGTTGATTACATACCAGTCTAAATCCAAGCTGCCTACATGAAGTATTTCTTGGCGGGCCGTGAGTTTTGTTAGACTCGTTCTGATGCGACAGCCTTTGTTATTCAAATTATCGGCTATTGTTCAAAAATTGGAGGCTATTGTTCAAAAAGCGATTTGGCGGGCCAATATTGCGTGCGCATACCTGAGAAAATGGTCTATTGGCAATGAAAATAATCTAAAACAAGAGCCCATCTGGGCTTTCACTCGGGCCACATGAGATTGAAGATGAAATACACTTTCATTTGAAATCCTCTTAGTAATATTAACCAAAGGGAAGAATTATTAGCTGAATTTAGCAGTCTTTAGGAGTGGCCGGTAGCGCGGTGACTTTCATTCTCTGCTCCCTAAGCATATATGTAATTAAATATTTTTGTTTTTCTCGTATGTTGACCTTTTAATTTAAACACTACTTATTCATGTAACACACGTTTACAATTTAGTCTGCTGTTCGGTTATACTGCAGGTTCCGAGTACTAATACATGATTGTCTCAAATGTATGTTTATATTTGTACCATATTATAAGTTGTATCCTGTCCATCCTATGATGGAGCTAGCTATGTCAATTTGTGTGCCTCTATGTAACTTTATCTGCTGTTCTTGCCATTACGAGTCCATCTTGGTAGTTGTTGGATTAAAGATTATTAACTGAAATGCCTGTTGGTTATCTCTAATTATAAGCTTTACCCGCATTCCCAAAACTTCAGTCTGCTCATTATATTAAAGAACTATAAAGGGAATTGTTGGAAGTCTTTAATTTCTCGAACCAAAACCTCGGCCGTGAGAGGTTTCTTGTTTACCTTGAGAGTTGAATATTGCTTGGGTCATCATAAATTATTCTGTGCTGGCGAGCGACAGTATTGCTCTCACAGTTCAGGAGTTAAGATGTCTTCAGACTTCGATAGAGGATAGTACTTAACCCATAACTGCTCAACCATAGTAAATATATTTGCTAGTAATTCGCTATATTTCGCTATAAATCAGCTATTCAGTATACCTGTATAACGCGGTACACAGAGAGATCGTACGAGATCGGTAAACCAGCCAAAAACGCCGTTAAAATTATTTTAGTGTTGGCCTACCGATAACGGTGTTTGCGCTGGTATGTATTATGACGTTAGTAAAATGAAATGTGGCATAAAACCTACGAAACGTACCTCAAACAAGAGCGGCAGTTGAAATATCCTGAGCCTGTTGGAAGGCTTTCGCACGAGTGAAGTTATGGGACTCCAAATCACCATCTTGATTTTACTGTATTTAATTATGTAAATAAATTAACCTGGCGATTGTTACGTGACCAGCACAGTGCAATCTGATTGGTGGTGAACTTGAAATTTAACGCATGCGCAGAAATTTTGCTGCACAGAACTTAGACTCGGTGCTCCTAAAAATATTCATCGATTATCTTAATGACATTCACCCTACCATCAAATTCACCAGCTCACACTCTTCTACTAACGTACCTTTCCTTGATGTTAATGTTTCTTTAAACAATGGTAATATCGAGACTGATCTCTATTCTAAACCCACAGATAAGCACCAGCATCTACTTTATTCATCTTGCCATCCACAACATACCAAAAAAGCCATCCCTTTTAGCTTAGCCCTCCGTTTACGACGTATCTGTTCTACTGACGAAGCTTTTAAGCACCGCACTGCTGAGCTTATCACATACCTCATTAAACGAGGCTATAACCGTTCCTTTCTTGCTAGACAAATACAACGCGCTGCCGACATCCCTCACGCTTTTGCTCTACAAACCAAAGACACACACAATTCTAACCGTATACCTTTTGTTATTACTTATAACCCATCACTCCCTCATATTTCTGAAATAATTAAGAAGAACTACAGCCTGCTACACTCCTCTGTCCGCTGCAAGAAAGTCTTTCAACACTTGCCACTTGTAGCCTTCAGACGCACCTCTAACCTCCGTGATTTACTAGTTAAAGCTAAACTCCCTTCTAACTCGACTGATCCTCAGCTCCCACCTGGCTCTTTCCGCTGTGGAAAGAACTGTTCTACTTGCCCCTACATCTGTGACGGACAAACCACTTATACTTTCTTCTCTACCGGTGAAAGACGCTCTATCAGAACTAATTTGACGTGTAACACAAAACATCTAATCTACATGATTCAATGCAACCGCTGCAATTTACAATACATAGGTGAGACAAAACGACGTCTGAAAGACAGATTTAACGAACATCGACGGACCGTAGACAAGTCTAATAACATATCTAAACCTACTACAGCTGCTGAACATTTTCTCTCGACACCTAATCACACTGCTAATGACATGCAACTAATCCCCATCGAAAAAATGTTCTTTAATAGAGATTCAATTCGTAAGGCCAGAGAAGCTACTCTCATTACACAAGCTAGAACACTCGTACCTTATGGTCTCAACATCCGTGACGAGTCATACTAGCTGGTATATATATAACCCCATTATCTTGTTATTTCTATATTTATAGTGTCAATCATTTGTCATCTATTTCCTGTATTTCGTAACCCATATTTCTAGTTAGTCACGTTCGCCAATGTAATAACATTTCTTCATATTACCTGAAGAAGGCTGGTTTGGCCAGCCGAAATATCGTTATAAACCTCTAAAATTTACGTTGTGTCGGCTTTGCTATTTTTAGTTTTATGTATTCAGCCGATTAGATCAATCACTGATCCAACGTACACCAGCAGGATCGTCGTCCACGGTTGCTTGCATTCTATTTAGTATAGGAGGGACCGAATTACCCCCTTTTTTGCGGCGTTATGTTAATTTTTGCGGCGTTATGTTAATTTTTGGTGAGCTCTCATTAATTCAATGACGTCACGGTTCTATTGTCTTGGACTCATGAATAAAGTGGTGCGCACATGAATAAAATGGGGGTGTTATGCTAATTTTTAAGGCGCTCATGAATAAAATGGGGGTGAATAAATTATCTATTGTCTAGGGCTCATGAATAAAGTGGTGCGCTCATGAATAAAGTGGTGCGCTCATGAATAAAGTGCGGCGGCTCATGAATAAAATGAAGTGGAAATTGAAGTGGAATCTCATTAAATGAAGTGGTTTTTCATTATCTATTGTTCCTTTGGATGAGGTCATCGATCTATTCGGGCATGTTTTGCTAAAGCCTATTGTTTGGGGTCGTCTCTAAAACCAGGAGCGATCGGCCCTGAATACAATCGAAGTTGAATGAAAAAAGTAATAAATATCTCGCAATATCTAAACCCCTTTGTAGCGTAAATAGTAAGAACAAACTACTCGTGATAGGATCTAAACTGTCTTTATTATTTTCCTTTACAGTAAATAACTCATAAGATAATTACTCGGGCCAGGCCTTCGGCCGAGGCACGAGTCAGAAATCGCAAGTGTTTTATTATTTGTTATTTTTTGTGTCGCTGAAATGCGCCAGCAACCAATCAGATTACACAGGAGCCCATTGTTCGATTCCCAACACGTGACATGATCAACCAATCAGATTCGACACCCGCCCGATCTTGGTTGTGGTCTGCTGCCAAGTCAGCAACGGAGCGAAGATTAACCATTATTTTGCTGAAACCAAAGGTTTCTTCGAATGAAATACCAAGTGGTTAACTTTCCTCCCTTCCTCCGTTGTCATGTTCAGTTATTCTAGGGCTGACAGGACTTTTAGGGGCTTTCAATGGAAAATTCTCACATTTACGAAAGGGATGTGGCGATCCAAATATCGCACAGCAACTGAGCAAGCTACGTCTTCTACTGCCGGCCGGATGAGTGATGGTTTTCGTCCAATAATCCACGGAAACTGAAAGAAAATGCCTGTACTGCTGCATCTAAGTGCCATACGATTGCAGTGTTGCGCTGTTGATTAATTGTTGAAATGCTCTACCATCACACACTGTCAGGAGGTCAAATGAGGGATTTTGATTGTTTGCAATGTTGGCTGTACAATTGTTTACTGCGAAGCTAAGTCCTCTCCTGAAAATGAAATACTCTCGAGTCGAGATTATACAACTGGGAAGTCTTGACTAAACCAGTCAACCACTACCACTTCACTAAGACTTCAATTCAAGAGTCACAAAACCTGGAAGTGAATAGTGATTGACCCTTGTCTTTGAACGCGAACGGAAATCAGAACTGGTGAGGTTGAAATATTTGTGTTTATAATTATATACGCACACAAATCTTACTTGTTCCCTACTTTTAGAATTATATTAAGTGTAATGGTGACAGTAATTCGAACTGGAAATGAAATCGTCCATAAGTTGAACTGTATGTGACGTTATAGAGACCAAAAAAAAAAGTTAAAATCGTCAAAAGAATAACAGAACTCAGAAGTAGAATTGACCACGAATTATACCCATAAACAGAACTGGATCCGAGAATACCGTATTAAAATTGAATTGGATCTGTCGAAAGATTAGCAGGATTTGTCGTGGAAAGCCGTAACTAGAAACCGAACTGTCATAAAACAAGAACTGCAGAGTATAAATTATGGCTCTGCCCACAGTATTATATTATGTCGTCACGCAGTTTTTTGTTTGCCGACGATTGATACGAACGGGCTTCAAACTCCGGCTTTGTTTTCTCATTTTGCTACTGCACAGAAGACCTTGAAATATAAACCGTTCAATAAATCTACCTTAATTTATCCTAAAGAAAGCTTTGATTTATACCCTCGAAGAAGGAAATGCATTTGATTTTCTCCACTTCGCCTTCCCTTGCCGTTAACAATAGGAAATGGACAATCTGAAATCTACAATCTGAAATCTACAATGAACCTAAAATGTTTACCGTCTTGTTTTTTTCGGCCAATGGAAATCGAGATACCGTGGCGCTGTAATCGTTTCGGCAGAAGAGGTAAGGAGTCGGGTTGAACTTCTCGAAACGAGCGATAGTATTGGCCTACCCAACAATAGAAAACAGCCTAGTGTTACCCTCTTTAAATAGTTATTTTCCAAGTGGTTTACATGCATGAAATCAACACACAATATTTTATTAAACATTAGGGACTAGTCAAAAATTTGCAGGGGAAATGCAAGGGGGGGGGGGGGGGGGGGTTGAGAATGCAATCAAAAAGTCTAAACAATATATACGGTGACCTTCCATGGACAATGAGTATGAAATCTTTTGCCCCTTTCTCCCCTATTATCACCCCTTTTTTCAGTTCCCATGATTTATGACCCTCCATTTTTGGGGATTCAAAAAAATCTCAACCTCCTCCCCATGCTAATTTCTGACCAGTCCCTTCAGTGACAACCCTCATGAAGCCTCAATTTAATTATCAGTAAAACTTTGTAATTAGAAGCTCCCATATGTGATTGCAATGTAAATTATCACAAGCATGAGTAGTGAATCAATTATCCTGCTCCCCTAGCACAAACCATGTATGACACAAAAATATGCTAGAACTCCATGTATTAATTAAAAGTGGCCCAAGTTAAGGTTGTATTTATTCGTTATGCTCTTTTGACATTAAGAATAATTCTTCAAATGGCACCATTTTTTTATTTCTACTACATGTTTAATAACAATTCTCTGCTGTACAAAAATTATTAGAACATTGTATTGACGATTTCCTGTCTTAAAGTTTGGAAACGTAACACATGCATTTAATGTCAAGTGCCATTTTTAATGTTTTCACAAAGTCATCAATTCTTTACATGAATTGTTTTAGAAAATTTTGCCTTCTCCCTAACTGAAAGCCCGAGTATAATGCCCAACGGGCATCTTGTTGTATACAAAATCCACTGTGACTCATAAGAGTAACTTTGCTATTGTTCTTAGGGATTAGCGATAACTGAAGAGCCTATTGTTTTGAGGAAAACTCTTGTGATGCAAATTACTCTCTAAAACTGAACTATAATTACCATACGAATAAAAACAAACCACCAGATAAATTAAACAAAGTTTATTCAATCTCCAAAACACCAATTTACAGTTCGTTTTCCTTATAGTCGCGGAGTTGATAACTTTCTTATTTCTCAGTTCTTGGGTTGATATAATGTACCGTGTTACAAGATTACACTGATTTATATTTCATTGATTTTTTTCTTGTTGATAAATGCTGCTTAACTTGGATAAGCTAACAATTAGAAGGGGAAAATAAATAGTTTGTCATTCCCAGGCTACACTCTATTCGTAAAGAATAAAACACGCGTTATCGTTGTTTTAGGTTATTTTCCAAACTAGACCGAAAAAGGGCGGGACAAGAGGCGACAAAAGGGATGAAAGGGCCTACTGACAAGAGACGTGTTCACATTCGGATATAGCTATCTCCGTTCATCCTTTTCATACCTTTTGTCGCCTCTTGTCCCGCTTTTTCTTTTTTTATCCCTCTTTTTTTATTTCAAAACGAAAAAAAGAGGGACAAGAGGCGACAAAAGGGATGAAAGGGCCTACTGACAAGAGACGTGTTCACATTCGGATATAGCTATCTCCGTTCATCCTTTTCATCCCTTTTGTCGCCTCTCGTCTCGCCTTTTTCCTTTTTTATCCTCTTTTTTTTATTTCAAAACGAAAAAAAGAGGGACGAAAGGCGACAAAAGGGCCGAAAGGAGATAAAAGGGACGATCAAGTAGATTTGTGCTATTTGATACTAACTTTCAATGAGTGAACATGGAAAATCGGACTTTGAAAAACTGCCCTATACCTAATTGTGGATCAAAGTATCTTGTTAAATTATCCAACCACTTGGCACAAGTCCATAGATTATCAACTCAAGAACGTAAACCATATTTACAAGACGCGAAACTTCAAAAAAGAAAGTTTTTGTCGAGGAATGTAAATCCAGTTGTTGATAATGGAAAATATGTTGGTTAGGAATCCTGCTTATAATGTTGGTCTAACTGAGAGACCTTAGCTAAATCAGCTAATCGACATTTGTTAAACGTAGTGACCACGCCAATTTGTTTTCTATAAAGTTGGAAACTTTTAAGGGTCTGACATTATACTCCCGATCCTTGAAAAGTAAAGATATAAACGATGGCTGCTAATCGTTCTAACTCAGATGATGAAATGACTGAAGATTCTTATCAAAGCTCTGATTCTCAGGAGAGCACGGACTCCACTGATGAAAGTTATGACACTGAAGAGGATGTTTGGGAAAGAATTCGAAACGAAGCTAAAGAACGGCACCAGGAAGATTGGGAAGCGTTGGTTCAAAAGTATGAACACGATGGGGATAGTCATGAAGTTGCTGAAATCAAAGCCAGTAACGCTTTGGTTTCTACCTATAGAAAAGACCTAAGAGAAGTGTTGTTCGAAGATATGAAATGGATTCACAGCTTAAGAAAAGATCCTGATTTCCGAAAAATCTTGGAAACAAAGCAAAACTTGATGAACATGGAAGATTATGGATGACAAGAAGCGACCGAGGCTGCAATTCACCACCGAAAATTCTTGTTGAATAAACAATTCCAAAAACAACCTATTCCGGAACAGAGTGTTCCCGTGATGAACAATACATTTGTACCTTTTAGAAATAAGTTTTATTAAGTCGATTTCTATTAATAAATGTCTTTAAAAATATTATTCCTCTTGTCATCGTTTTAATATAAGCAATCAGTAAACAGCATTTGTCAACAAGAAAAAAATCAATGAAACATAAATCAGTGTAATCTTGTAACACGATACATTATATCAACCCAAAAACTGAGAAATAAGAAAGTTATCAACTCCGCGACTATAAGGAAAACAAACTGTAAATTGGTGTTTTTGAAATTGAATAAACTTTGCTTAATTTATCTGGTGGTTTGTTTATATTCGTATGGTAATTATAGTTCGGTTTTAGAGAAGAATTTGCATCTCAAGAGTTTTCCTCAAAACAATAGGACTATTGTTTCTATCAAACTGTACTGATGGCCCTTCAGTTATCGCTAATCCCTAAGGACAATAGCAAAGTTGCTCTTATGAGTCACAGTGGATTTACTGTAAAGGTTTATAAATGTACTGCGCTGTATTCCTCCTCAATTCCCTCCTCACTAATTATCTATTCCTCCTCAAATTCAATGGATAATAGGATTGTGACGTCTGTATTCCTAGATAATGAGAAACCACTTCATTTAATGAGATTCCACTTCAATTTCCAGACAATAGATAATTTATTCACCCCCTTTTTATTCATGAGCCCACCACTTTATTCATGAGCTCACCACTTTATTCATGAGCTCACCACTTTATTCATGAGCTCACCACTTTATTCATGAGTGCAAGACAATAGAACCGTGACGTCATTGAATTAATGAGAGCTCACCAAAAATTAACATAACGCCGCAAAAATTAACATAACACCGCAAAAAGGAGGCTAATTCCATGCGCCCTATACTACTCATTCCGTCTGACTGTCGCATTGGGGATGGTAAGCCGTGGTTCTGGTTTTGGTGATGCCCATGACATCACAAATTTCGTGCATAAGGTTGCTTTCGAAGTTTCGACCTTGATCGGAGTGGAGCACTACTGGGGGACCGAAACGCGAAAAAACGTTAGTGATCAAAAGAGGGGCCACCGTGCTCGCTTTTTGGTCCTTGGTGGGGAACGCTTCACACCACTTGGTGAAGTGATCAACCACGACCAAAATGTGACAGTTACCGCGCGCAGTCTCCGGCAAAGGGCCCATGTAATCCATGGCCCAAAACAAAAACGGTTCGCCAACTTCAATGCTACGTTGGGGTGCCTGCGTAGTGCCTGTGGATTTTTGCTGAGCGCAAACGGGGCATTTTCTAATGTACTCCTCGACAGTTTGACGTGTCCCGGGCCAAAAAAATCGCTGTCGGATTTTCTCCTCAGTGCGTGTGATGCCTATGGGTGACCCGAGAATGGATCATCATGCATTCCTCTAAGGATTTCGTTTGTGAAAGAAGGTGGAACCACGATAACGTAGTTAGGGTGTGTATTAGTTGGATTGCTTAGTGCACGAACGAGGAGGTCGTTATGAAGGAAAAGCTTATCGTAATGTCGGTGTAAACTCTTCAAGTAAGGGTCATGCCTCCATACACTGAGATCTGGCTTAGGCTTGTCTCCTTGTTTCAGGTCGATAACTTGCGAGAGGTTTGAGTCGTTTTTTTTTGGGCCTCCTGTAAGTTTAAGGTCGGGTTAACAGTAACTGAACATTGCGCGTGATCGGTCGGCGAGGAGGATGTGAAACACGGCTCTTCTTTCTTTGGTATGCTGGTACGAATTAACTTACTCGGCGGGCTGGTTTCGAGTTTGATAATCGCTTTACGTCCGTTCGGCAATTTGAGATGGATCACTTTTGTTATGACGGATGCGTTAACAGCACTAGATGAGTTAACAGAGGGTTCACCGGTAGTATCTTTGGTTGTAGGGAGCCTCGAAAGAGAATCTACATTGTTATGAAGCCGGCCAGCGCGATGGCGGACAGAAAATTGAAACTCTTGCAGATCCATGATCCAGCGGGCTATTCGACCCATTGGTTTCATGCTGTGAAGCCATCGCAGTGCGCTGTGGTAGGTGATTATTGTAAATTTCCGGCATAGCAAATAAACTCTAAAATGTTGGGTCGCAAAAACTATTGCATATGCTTCTTTTACGGTAGTCGAGAATTTCCGTTGTCGCGAAGAGAGCATTTTAGAGGCATATGCGACTATTCTTTCCAGCCCGTCGTCGTCGAGCTGCGATAAGATTGCTCCAACACCGTAATCTGATGCATCAGTTTGTAAGGTGAATTCGCGATCAAACTTTGGATAAGATAGAATCGGAGCTTGTAGCTTGCTGAAGGCATGTTCGCATTCCGTAGTCCAATTAAACTTGACATTCTTTTGTGTGAGATATACAAGAGGTGCGGAAACAGTCACAAAACCGGGTATGAACCGTCTGTAATCTCGAAGTGACTGCGGTGGTGGTACGTTTTTGACAGCGGATATCTTTATTGGATCCGGTTCAACGCCTGATTGCGAAATGACATGGCCTAAATAAGTAACTTTAATAGCTGCGAATTTGCATTTAGAAAGTTTTACGCGTAGGTTGTGTTCTCGTAATTGGGATAACACCATTTCTAGGCGTTCGCAATGCTCGCGGAGGTCGCGACCGAATACGATCACGTCATCCAGATAACATAGACAAGTGGAATATGTTAAACCGGATAGCACTATCTGATTCTCCATGGTTTTCTGAAAGGTTGCTGGGGCTGTACAAAGGCTGAAAACTGAAAACTATTACCGCTATCACCCCGGGCTAGCCAAACTTGAACTGAGGGGGAGGGTTGAGTTAGCAAACACGTTCAGGAAGTTAAAATACGGAAATTTTGAAAAGGCAAATTAAACTACCTATCGGGTGAAAATGTATTCAAGAACAACTTTGGAGGAAGTTTGCAACGAGATGATATTTCTCCTCTCGATCCCAAAAGCACAAACCGATTTTATAAGTTTATATGGCTGAAATGTTTTAACTTTTTGGCAATAAGGACAAGAAATATTGCTTGGAATTGTCTGAATTGTTTACAATAGTGAACATGCTGATGAGTTATGTTCTTAGAATTTTGAACGTACTTGATTTGGACAATTTTGCGTAAAATCTGATATCGGCGAATCACGTCCAAACACTGCAGGTCACTGCACGAAAACTGTAGGTTTAAAATACTTTCTGATGTAAAAAAAAACCAGGAGTACAAAGAGTATAGTCTTATGACCAATCAACGTACTTTTTTTGCTGTAAAAGTAACTTTACAGTCCATGAATGCCGATAGTTCAACTACGACAAACCAGCAAACCGACCTATATGACTACTGAACTCTCTAGCGTCAAGCGCTACACTACGTTTGCAATACTGTACGGGAACTTCCATTTACAATATTCCTGATGGCCAAAGGGACACAGCAGCTTAAACAGGATAGCCTTCTGAGTAATCGACATTCGTTTGAAGCTATCGAAATTGTTTTCGAGTCCATGAAAATACAAAACACCCTAACCTTTAGAACGTGCAGTACGAAAACAATAGAGCTACAGTATAATGGTGCAATCAGAATACAGGTCTCGAGCGGTACAGGATTACTGCGATTGATGCCAACTGCTTGACATCACGTTGACAGGAGTGCCACATTTTCAGCAAATCACAATTCCCGTCCCCCAGTGGACGGGATTTTAAAAAGCTACTCAGAAATCGATAGTTTCCGGGCAGGCGGTTTTTCATTTCTTTTTCTTCTTCCCAGAACCCCCTCCCCTGTCCATTTGTCACTCGATCCCAGGTCTCATTTCCGTTCGGCCAATATGGCGGCCTCTTCGATATCCGTCTTCTGCGATCCGTTTTCTGCGCGAAAAAAAAAACACCCTCTACCGCCTGCAAGCAGGCTACCAAAATCAATGACGCGTCAAGCTCATTAGCGCTAAGCGGGAGATTCAAATGCAGAGAAAATGGACGAATGTGCGTAAGAAATGGCTAGCACGGCTTTGGTTTACATTTTAGACACCAGTTACACACGGCTTTTCGTTAACATAAGACGAGCTATGCTTTAGGGTCATCAGTTTAAAATTCCCTACTATATAGACCCATTCGAAAAATGGCGTCCAATTTAAAAAGCTATTGTCCTGGTAACGTGAACACGAGGCTAGTCAGTACACACAAAAGCTTTTGAACGTGTAAGCGAGGCTAGTCAAGCCTAAACAATAGTTAATTAAATTGGACGCCATTTTTCGAATGGGTCTATGGGCCTTCTGAATATAAGCGACTTTTGGTGAAATATTTTGAATGAAAAAGTATGGCCAACCAAGTTCATAGACTTATTTCTCGTAAAGTATGAGACAGAGGAACGAGTTACAATTGGCAGCTTCTTGTAGCCCTGGAAATGATCTTTAAAATGATGTTTTACTCTTTGGAATTGGTTGGAAAAAAACTACTATATCGTTCAAAAAACCGATCAGTAAATCTGCAATAAAACGTCTTCACGGTGACAAAACTCAAAAACAACTACACTCCCCTGGGACATGAAACACTTGAACAGAGTGCGAAACTTGAATCCTTATTTAGCTGATTTGGGATTCGCGGCATTTTACCGGTTGCCTAGAAACAGTAAATAGAACTTTTAGGAGATCATTCTAAAAATCTGCGCGACAAATACTTTGAGTCACTCTCCTAATAAATATTGTTCTTGATACTGTATTGAGAAGTACATTTCTAGGTACAGTAAATATGCAAATTAATTATTTAACTAAGAAATAAAAACATAAGTGCTAAATGGTTTATTTTTTTACACAACACGAATTACTTACTAATCCACATAAGTTTCTCGTCTTCGAAGGAAATTGCTTCTCTCTTTGTCTTGGCTCCTTTCTGCACGTGGATTATATCACCATGAAGAATTTTCATTTCTGCATCCAACACATTGCGAAATCACCTGAAACCTCAAAGCGAGTTCAAATAAGCATATATCAAAGACAATTTACAAATAAAGGTTAACTATGATTATAGCCAAATATTGGGGGTTTCCTTGGTGTTACAGATCACCACATGACGTAAAACAAAGAAAACTATTGTCTTCTAAAGCAAAACAATACCCTGAAATACAAAGAACCCCTAACCCAAGAAACAATGAATCAAACAATGAATCTGCTACACCAAGAAGCATCCCAAATAATACTAACTTGTAGTTTTCCTTGTTAAGCGGATTCAGCTCTGCACTTCCATTCTCCTCAAAGAAACGTTTCATGCAGTGTATTAATTATGTATTAATTGGTATACAGATTTTTCAGGATATTTCTTCCCGTCTTTATGCCGTACTTCTTGAACAAACTTACATAACCAGAAATTCAACGTTTCGGCTGTCAGTATTTCCGTGTTCAAGCTTTCTACAAGAACAACCGTCAACTAAACAGGTTTGACTCCGTTGCTACGTCGTCATTGCTTCTATCTCTCCTCCACGCTTCAAAAATACGCATACCCCACTGAGTTTTATACTGGGTTGTTTTCGGGATAGCATTTTTCAATCTTTTTCAGCTCTCCTCTTTACTAAAAGCCTCGCCGAACCGTTTCGCCATAGCCTGCTATGCAGACGTATTTTTTCACTCTCATAAATTCGAAGAAGAAAGTAACGTCTGCTTACCCGAGCGCTTAATTAGTTTCGAATATGCAAGCATGACGCCAGCATGTTTGTTTTATTTTTCTGCCCAATCAAAGCCGTTGTTAGAATTTTAGTGAATTGGCGCGCCAGTTAACACTCTCCTATGATTGGTCAATGGAAAATGTATTGTCTGAATTCCTTTTAAATGTAACATTACGTCACTTTCCAGGATATGGAAGGTAAAATCTGATTGGTCCATAACACAATGAGGTGTGCATATTGGAAACTACTTAAGCGCTCGGGTAAGCAGACGTTACTTTTTTCTTCGAATTGATGAGTGAAAAAATAAGTCTGCATAAGCAGGCTAGTTTCGCCATGGCTCTGACTCAAATGTCGAAGGACTCGATGCAAATCCATGGGTTATGCAAATTCATGGTTATGCAAATTGTACACGCACACATTCAAATAAACAATTATTACTAGAAGTAATCATAGATTATCAAAGTGCGTTCGACATATTTTTTTGAAAGAGAAAGGACTGTGGTTAACACAAAAGGCTAAAAAATTGCTGCAATAATGTAGATGGTGTAAGTAATCCTGATCAAAAAAGCTTGTTTTTAACTGTGTAAATTATGATGTCTTGACTTATAAGTTAATATACAAGGAGATGTATCTGGGTATAAAACTGTAATTATCTTTGTGTAACATTAAATCATTGGATGTGATGCTTATGTGGCTATATGTATACATGTGTGTTTTATATGGTTATGGCATTGATTCATTGCACATTTTGCTGTGTGGTATACAGTGTAAAGCAATAATTGAAGTTAGTGTAGAACACAAATCAACCCTATAAATACATACATTTACATACATACATGAACTATATTTGAGTGTCAATAGTATTTAGCTGTAAAGCTAATTGGGGACACTAATTTACAGGATATATAAAGTATGTATAAATAAATATTACAAGCTAGCTATGGCTATTCAGATGTGTATAAACTGCATTCCAGTTCCTAGAACATAAATTATAAATGCATGTGTATAAAGTACACCCCATATAGTTCGTTCAGATCATTCACATTATTTCCCCCGGGTATTTTTCAAGTGAGAACAAGTTTGGCTGCAGAATATTGAGCGCCATTGTTAGCTGCGCCTTGTTTCAGGTCCGTTAGAAATTCAGTGTAGATTAAGTTGATTAGGGAACACAGCAATGAACTAGTACTTTAAATTTCCCTCACCTTGTACTGTGTTGATATTCCAGTTCTTTGGCATATCAAAGTGTCGTTATAGATTAACTCTCTGCCTGAATGTAGTGTTAATTTGAATCCGTTAATTTGTATAACCAAGATGTACACAGTGTCGCAACTCACACAAGATATAATAATACGGCGATTACGGGTATCTAGAAAACCCAGACCTAGATTTCTCTTCAGCCAGGTCGTCACCGTGCCGAAGAACTTGCGACGAAACAACCATGCCACGAGGCGGTAAATACCTGCGTGCACATACGTGCCCCAGAACTAGTATACCTAATAGGTAGTGAATGCTGCTCCGCTCAGTTAAGGAAGTGTATTAGAAGAGAACCTACAGTAGCACTTTGGCAGGAAAAATATACTACTGGGTGATAAAAATGCCAAGGTGTTAGATGAATATGTTTTGTAGTTTTGGGGCTATCGTGCGACTGAATCCTGTTTGAGCTGTGGTGCGTATCTTAAAAGTTGTCCCGATATATTTTCATATATTCCCAACATATCAACGATCTCCCGGTAAATCCCCTGGGACTACCAATTCCCGACATTTTCTTAAGATTCTCGGCACAAAAAAACTGCTGTTCTCCCGGGTGAAGTTTAAACACCTGAAATCAACTGTAATCGAGAATGTAATTGCCGGCGACCAAGAGGAGCCCGCAAACCTAATCTCAACATCTGTCAGCGGCATGTGTTAGCGTGGCAAGTCTCACACAGCGGTCAAATGTCTGCGCGTGCGTATTACGGTCAGTCTGGTGGGCGGCCGCGCGAATTTCCCGCGCAAAATTTACCTTAAAACATATTACAGTGAACCCTCGACGCAATGAATATTTAATGAGATTGAGAAGCTGACAAGCTGACCCTGAAATGATTTCTTAGGGTCGGCCTTCACCTCCTCGGAACCTGGAATAGTACTGGCTATCCACACAATGCCTAACCCTGAAACAATACAAACCCTAACCCTAAAACAATGGAATTCTTTCACAGTGCAGTCCAAATGGGGCCCAATAAAATAAGGTTTTGAGAGGTGAAGGCCTCCTGATTTCCTATATCCTCGGAGCTGTGTTTGAAGTAGCGTTCTCGATACGCCTCGGAGCGGAACTTATGACTTGTATTGAGAGTGCTACTTCTCAAACTCATGAATAATTAATAAGTTCAACAGCCAATCAGGTCATCCCATTTTGGTCAGATGCATGTACCTTGATACACGATGAAACTCCACATGAAGATCTGAGAATGCATCTTGATCTCCAATCAAATGACAGATGAATCTTGATCTCCAATGAAGCACCAGATCAAGGTTGCTCCGACGAGTTCAAAAACTGATCAAGACATTTTAATAAGCGTTACATCACAAGAATAGGCCATTTTGACGATGTTGCGCGCGCATTGAGAACAATATACATGCAATCAAGAAAACAAAAGATTGTCATGCAACATTGAGTTTTGGCGGGCCACATTCTAGTTTTTGGCGGGCCACATGCTTTTGTTTTCAGTGCGTGCGCAACATCGTCAAAATGGCCTATATCGGGAAGTAAAGGAAAAGAAGGAAATAAAAATCCACGTCTGGAGCGTGACTCGAACCTCGCTTGCAACTGGCTGCTAATACTCTGTCTTGTCCACTACACTTTCAGTCCGTTTGTTGTAACGACCATGAGAAAATAACAATCACAACCCTTGTAGTCTATAATTGCATGCAATAAAATACCAGGCAAACAATACTTCCTAATTATCTATGAATACATGTATTGTTTGAGAAGCCATTTCTCAAACTCGTTCTTTGTGTTTCATCAGGAGTTCCAAACTCTGGGCTTCGCCTCTCGGGACCCATTGCTTTCTCGGTGTTTGGAACCCCTGATGAAACACAAGAACTCGTTTCAGAAATAGTACTTCAAACACAGCTCCTCGGATAAGAAATAGTACTTCACACTTCAAAGAAATGTTTGTATTCTAAAACACCGATGTTTGAGCGGCCTAATACGGCAAACGTTTTAAAATTACCTCGGCCTTGGCCGGTTACAATCAGTAAAAGTTTATTCTGGCGTTTCACACACAAAGAAATGTTTCTGTTCTAAAACACGGATGTTTGTGTGCAGTACGGAATGACCAGGGAATTACAACTCCCATGCAGAACGATTTCCTTTCAGCCAATCATATGGCCAACATCTAAGTCATCGAATTTCTAATGAGGCGACCTAAATATATTCCAAATGAGTGTCCCTCGAACAAAGGCCATAGTCTTCCTGCTTTGTATTGCTGGGTTGCATGTGACGTCATGGCCGCCATGTTGGATGACAATAACAAACGATTTCTCGTTAGCTTCTCTTGTTCTTCTCTTCTTCATCCAACATGGCGGCCACGTCTTTGTTATTTGAATATCTGGAGATTGGGTTGCACACCACCAATTGAACTATGTGTTACTATGAGTAAACAGATTATACAATGTAATATATAATTATTATTTGTATTAGATGTAAATAATTGGCCAGACAGGTTTTTAACATGAGGTTTCAATCAAGAGTTCATAAGTAGTATTTTGTAGATATATGGTCTTATTTGTATATATAACATATTATGTGTCATGTTGCCTGCCACACTGTCACCTAATGTCGCCCAATGTCGCTTTAAAACGCCAAATGTCGCCTAATATTTCATTGAGTTAAACAAATCCTAGTCGCCTTAAATCGCCCAATGTCGCACTTCATCGCGGCGACCTAAGGACCCAGAGTGGGAGGTCTGTACCAGATTGAGACAATGAACGGTCTACTTTTGGACTTTATAATTTCAATAGAAATAACTTCAAACGACTTGTCGAATAGGTCATCGCGAATTAAATAATTTATAGTCACGTCAGGATAAGGCGATACACCCGCCGAATTTAGATCTATCACGGCGAATAATATTGTAGCCCGTTATACTAATATCGGAGTCACTAATTGCTTCACAGACACGCGTTTCATTCAAAGCAAGTAAGTAACGATTTTGGTGAGAGAGGAGGACTTTTAGTTTGTCAAGATACTTTGGAACACGAGCGATATTTTGAATCTTTTTAAATATTTTTAAAAAGACCTTAATTTGGACAGACTTTCAAATGAGTACTAGTGGTGACATCTGTATCAGGTATAGTGTCATCTAAACAGTTTGCGTTCCTGTGAGGTGGGCTATCTGAGTGCAAGCGTTAACAATGACTCTCAATGTGAGTGGTATAATTGAGATAAATGTTGAGATACAGACCGCTTCTAGTCATATTCAAACACGTGGAGTTAATATTCTCGTTTGGAAGAAAGCTCCAATCTCTGTTGTTGCAGTTGTTATTCCAGAGCTCCGCTTCCTAGCTTTCGGAACAGGATGGCAGAAATTGCCCAATTTAGCAACGAGTAAGGGGTTGGGGCGAGTTCGGTTTCGCGAAGGCGCTTGGGATCGTTACTGAGGATAGTTAATTGCAGAATGAAAAGAAACATGGAAAATAACGCAGTTGAAACTCCGGCAAATCACCTTCGATCTGCACTGCCAAGTTCACTATATTTTCAACGATTTGTTGAGAAGATTGAGGTGATCTAAGATCGTTCCGGCGTGCCCACATGAAGGCTATATTTTATGGTTCTTTCCTGATTTTAAAAGGCTTGATATAGTCCTCCATGTCTTCTGTTGTGACTTCACACAACCTTATGCTTATTGTTTCAATAGTTAAATAGCTGATAACAAGACTCTCTGACCGACTCACTTAGATCTCGGTTTAATCTCCCTCTTAGGTCTCCATACAATAGAAAGAATGCAATACCCCGTGTATATTATTATATAACGTACTCTCATATATTAATAATAATGTCACGCAACACACGTTGACTTCCGGTCTAGATTACATGCATATTGCAACATCCTTTCCCTTTTGGATGCTGCTATCAAACAGTAACAAAATATAAAAAGTCAATGTTCCGGGAAGAGTCCATTGTTTAAAATGAAATATGTTCGCAAACATAGTCTTGTAAGTAGGTGGGTTTCTTCCTCACCCTCGTGGGTCTTGCCGCATTACCGAGCTCAGGTGTGCCGCTAATTTCTCATCTGCTACTGCATGGTGATCTTCGCTGTGTCTGCAGCTCTCGTGTGTGAAGCCTGCTGGACTGTAGGTGACACAGGTGGCAGTTCCGTTTCTGGCCTGCAGATATCGGTCTGTTCCTGACACTGCGGTGGTTGTTCTTCAGACTTTCTTAGGTGATATCGATTCCGACGGTAGGTGCCACCATCTTGACCTTCAACATAATATGACCTGTCGTCCAGTCGCTCGGTAACGACTGCCTTGTGCCACCGTCTTTCTCCGACCCTAAATGGCTTCGTGCGCATCACATCACCTTCGTTGAGGGGCGGTAAGTCCTTTGCTGATCGGTTGTAATTCGCTACTTGCTGCTCTTGGTGTGTCGTTAGCTTTGCTTGTGTTTTCTCCGGATAAACCACACGCGGCTGTAGAAAGGCTCTCGTGGTCGGTAAAATTGTTTTAGTCCTTCTGTACATCGGACGCTGTGCTGGACTCGACTCTAACCCCTGGGTCGGCGTATTTCTGTAACCCAGAATGGCCATGTACGGGTATGTGTTGGCGTCCAGTGCTTTGCGCATAAGGCTCTTTGCTGTTTTGATGGCAGACGATGTCCCAGAAATTGCTGTAATAGTCGACGCATAATAATAATATCGGATTAATCAGTGGCATTTCCACGAGGTGGCTCTTCATCTACTGATGGGCCTACGATTCAACATCCTTATCCGAGAAGACGTGAAGGTCTAACCATTTGCAGCTCGTGAACTAAATTGTTTCACAAAGGCAGCACCTTCTACTCAGTTATTTTCAGTAAGACCCGGCCTGAGTGTTGGTCCAGTCGGGGTTTGAACCCGCGACCTCCCGCACAATAGTCAACACTGATCATGTAATCTTTTCCCTCAAACTCAAACAGATCGACTCCAATCTTCTGCCATGGACGAGACGGTACTTCATGGGGCAACACCGTTTCCTTTTGTCTGGCTCTTCGCAGACAAGATTTGGTGCCCATGTGTGAGTAATGAATCTTTTGCTTTCGTCTGACGCAGTTTGGCTGGGAGAACCCTCTCGCCTTTGGATATTAGGCCGTCTTGTACTGTCAGTTCGTCTCGTATAGTAAAATACTGTACCTGTGCCGGTACATCGCTCTTGTTCTCCGGCCATCCCTGCAAAATCACCGTTTTCAGAATCTGCAAGCTCTCGGCTTGGGCCGTTCCTCTCCTGATTTCCTTTAGCCTTTGGTCCGTTTTTGGAAGGAAACTGACCATGTTGATTTGTTCAAAATCATCGGTTGCATCTTCAGTCCTGGTTCTTCGGAAGGTATACTCTTGACAATATATCTGCAATGAGCATGTTATTTCCTCACCTCTATATCACAGTTTTGAATACTCATCATCATTCCCTGCAGTCGTCGACGTGCGAGAGATAGCGGTTTCTTGAGAATGGACTCCAATGGCTTGTGGTCGCTCTGGACATTTACTGGCCGTCCAAACGTGTACTGGTTGAACTTTTCAAGCGCAAACACAATGGCCAACATCTCTTTTTCAATTTGTGCGTATCGTGTTTCGGTGTCGGTGAGAGCTCTACTTGCATATGCGATTGGTCTTCCTTTCTGCATCAAAGTGGCTCCCAAACCCTTCTGGCTCGCGTCACATTGTATTTCTAATTCGCATTTAGGGTCATAGTAACGGAGCACGGGTGCTTCTGTTACTCGCCTCTTCACCTCCGCGAGCACCATCTTGTTCGTCAGACCACCTCCATTCCGCGTCCTTTCGTGTCAGCTTTCGAATAGGCTCCATCACGTCTGCGATTTGGAGATAGTTCACGAATCCGTTCAACCTTTGGACCCCCTGTACGCCATCAGGTTTGGGCATGTTGACCACGGCCTCGACTTTCTCAGGGTCGATCTTGAGGCCATATGATGTGAAGACATGTCCCATGAACGTAACTTCTTTTCGCCTCAGCTTCAACTTATGCTTGTGTAGTGCTATTCTGCGCTCCTGACATCTCTGAAGAAGAGCCTCAAGCTTCTTGTCGTGATCTGCATTTGCTTCTGCATCGGTGTTGCCTGTCCCGTATACTAGGATATCGTCTGTGATGTCTAAGATTCCCTACAGACCTTCCAAGGCTTGGTTGACTCGTTTTTGGAATATTTCCGATGCTACCGTATTCCAAAGGGTAATCTGCACCAGCGATATCTACCAAACGGTGTGGTGAACTTCGTGAGTGTACTTTACTCTTTGCCGAGGCCACAGTGCCAATACCCGGATCGCAGGTCGACAGTAGTAAACACTTTAGCTTGTGCTGCAGGATTTCATCTAGCACGGGAAGTTGATACGTTTCCCTTTGGAGGGCCTGGTTCAGTTGCTTCGGGTTTCGTCGCCACGACCAAACTGCTGACCCAGGGCGTTGGCTCCTCAACTGGAGCTAAGCTCCACGTATTTATTCAACTCATTCTTTAGTTGTGTTTTGAGGGCCATTGGTACTCTTCGTGTCGGTGTTATCACCGGCTTGATGTCCGGGTCGACGTTCTAAATGTACAATCTCAATTGATATATTTAAAAGCACTTATACGAAATCGGTAGTATTATTAGCAAAACCTGAGTGTTTGTAAATGCTATTTTTCACCTCCAATTCTAAAACAGCATTTTAAAATATAGCTAGCTTGCCATCTAGCATCCATAGTCACGCCTTTCCCATGGGAATCACGAGCTCAATTAGTATTCAATTCATTCGTTAACGAAGTATTATATTAGCACTTGAGTGTTACCTGCAAAAGGCCTATACGATAATAATAATAATAATAATATTTTGACAGGAAAGCTCCACTCACAATTTGTGATTTTCAGGGAGGTCCTGTATTAAAAATATATATTTCACTAATATATGGAAAACAGGATAGTTAAATGGTCGAAATAAAATAGAAATAGAACAAGGATTATTATGAAATTAAGTTATGTGCCAGTAAGATTTAAAAATTGATAATGTAGTTGATTGTATAACTTCAGAGTCTAAAGAGTTCCAGTCTAATAGTGCATGATAGGTAAACTTCTGCTGTCCCCAATTCCTACGTGCGAATGGTAAATGTAGATTGTGCTGACGGCGTGTATTATATGTATGAAAGTCGTGATTCTTCTTTAAATTAAAGTTGAAGTCCACCATGCTATTTAAGCATTTGAAGATAGTAATACAGCGATGATAGCGCCGTCGAAGGTACAGTGGTTTCCAGTTTAATAGTTCGAGTACTTGATACCTGTCAAAGTTTCAGCCACCTGGGAGTTAGCCATGAAATTCACACTCCGAAATCCAGCAGTCCATTCCAAATTCCATTCCAGATTCACGTTTTACAGTTAAGGGTACAGTCACGTGGTGGTATCAGATAGTAAATATATCTAATATTAAGCGAGTTAGCCATGAAAATGTACAAGGGTTTTACGTCACTACCGGCGGGACTCAGGTAAGCGCGTAAGAACACACACATCTCCCACATGGATAACACAGCTGCTCGCTATCGTATAAATACGTTTGCGTTCACTTTACAGATAGTAGTAGGAAGAGAGGAACCGGCGATGGGACTTTCAAGAGCAACGTCAATTCGAACAGCAATATAATTCCCTATCGATCTTCAATTATTAATTAATTCAAATATCGATTACTATAATCAATTTGCATTCCAAGCATTCCATTCTGCCAACATCTCAGCAAGTGAGCATCCACAAGTTAAACATAGCGCCGTAATGGCAAACTCGTGGATGTAAAGTGTATTTAGCGTGTTCTCAAGAGTAAACATGTGGAAATGTTCACAGTTTAAGTTATTATTGCTATTGTGTAGCCTGTAAAACCTCGTGACCGATGCCGTCAACGTTAAGACATCACCACTAAGTGATTTATGGGGATCCAATACCATGTCAGTCAACATTTGAGCCGCCTTCCATTAATATTAAGCGAGAGAGCCATGAAAACGTACAAGGGTTTTACGTCACAATCGGCGAGACCAATCGGAAGGCAACAGCGTTCTCCCCAGGAAAATACCGCCGTCATCTTGTCCCATGAGCTCGTCAGACGAGATGAGATCTTCGCAAAAATTAAGAAATTAAGCGAAATATATGAACTAGATAAATAATTCGGAATAGCAATTTTTTTTTGGCCGCGTTTGTTTTGAATTTCCTCGATTTAACTTTTAAGTCTGGTGGGACATAGCAACAGTAACTAAGCGGGGCGGGGGAGGAGCTGATTTTACGGCCGTCGGAACTATCCATTGAGCCGTACGCTTTAATCACTGATTACCATAATATGGTAATTACTCAATCTGCACAATATAGAATACATAATTTTGCCGATAGGAGAGCTCTCCTCAAATAAGTACTCCTCCTTCCCAAAAAATAGTTGGAGGGATGCGAGAATGAAGATGTTTTCAAGCCGTACTAATCCAGTCACACGACCAGGCCATATCAAAGGGCTTAGAGCAAGACTGTAATGCATTTTACTTTTAATCTCTATTTACTTTTCACTTAGAAATTACAAATTATATTTTACAAAGAGAAGGTATTTCTCCTGCACCCTCAATGGAGGTGTTGAAAGGCTGTGAGTTAATGCACGAAGCAGCTAGCATTTCAAGACCTCGAAAGTGTATTATTGTTTAGAACATTATGAAAAAAAACAAGATGAGCTCACCCTTAGCGTCACTGGCGTACGGAGGGGGAGCGACGGGAGGGAGGGGTGGGAGGGGGTGGGGCAGTTGCCCCCCTCTGCCCAGTTCCAGAAGAGAGATTGACAGTAGTCATCAATGTAAATATCCCAGAATTCATCATTTTGCCCCACAATCAATGAAAATGTCCCATAATTCATAATTCCCCCCACCCCCAAATTTCCAGGACCTCCCTACACTGTCACCTTTAAATTGTGCCAATGTAACAGTGGTTCAAGATGAACCCGTAATTTATATTAATTGGGTTCCATTATGGAAAGCGGGTTATAAATTTTGCAGTAAAAATAAAAATAATTCAGTCAACTGGCAGCTTGACAAGGATGAAAAAGATAATGCCGAAAAAACAAATCCTTGCCATATATGAGAGCCACTTTTTGCCATACTTCGGATACTGCTCATTGATATGCTATTTCTGTGGGGCAGGAAACACTAAAAAACTTGAGCGCGTACATGAGCGAGCGCTACGGTTAGTAATGGCCGATTCCACATGATGTTGGGAAATAAACATTGGTATAAATTTCCTGATAGTTTACGTTGCGAGCAAATTCGAAACGTTAAACCAGAAAGGCTTCTCTTTGTTAACGATTTTTCATGCCATTATCAGGAGTGTCTTTAGTGACTTATATTGAATTGTAAATTTAACATAGTTTACTGTTTCATTAGAATGCATATGTCTATGTTATTGATGATCTTATTACTTATCTGTTTACTGTTATTTTTCTACATTGTACTTTGTCTTTGATGCGTTTGTACTTTATAGTGTACTTTTTTCTCTCTGTAAAACAATCTTTTTATGGTTTATCTAAAATTCGAGGTAAAATAAAGGTTATGTGCCTATGCCCAAAACCAATCTCGGGAAAATGGTAATGAAATTTAGCGCCTTTATTAAAGGTAAGCCCTGCAATTATCACGCTCAGACCTTAACCAAGTAGGTGAGGATTTTTCTATCTCCCAAGAAGGCAAGTCTCGCGTGCATAACGGCCATATTGTCGAGCACTAGCACATCACCATTCCTCCAAGGAAAACCGACGGCGTACCGCCATTTTGTATCTCGAATGTGTTGAATGACTTCCGGTTCTATCTCGTCTCCGTTCCCATAAGTGGTATGTATCGGATACATGTGGTTTGGTAACTCTACGCCCTGGAAAGATGGCAACGCCTTCATATAGGTATTATGATGAGAGGAGACCTGATTAAACCAAATCAGATCTCCAGTTACTGGATGTGGGATCAGTGCTGGTCGTATATACGAGTAGGTCAAGCTGTTGTCTTGTTTGTTCCACTGATATTCAAAACCGGCGTTGTCGAGGAATCGCTCTGCTTCCTAAAATAAGAAAAAGTGACAATTATCCTTAAATTTGAGATCTCTTTTTTATTGCAGTCAAAGGGTGTAAGTAAATTCGAAGAACGCGGACTGACGAATTATTTAAAATCAAGGAGTAAATCAGTACCAGAGGAGAATCCCAGAATTGAAAATAAGGTTGCCGAATGGTACGACCCAATGGTTTTATAGGACGTGGTTAAACTTATCTGTATTCTCAGAAACTGTGCAGATTATAGCAATACAGAACGCCACAATCACACTTTAAACGAAAAGTCGCTTACAGGACGAATCTCTTCAGTCATTGGTTTTCCCCTTTGTACGTTTCTATGGTCCGTAACCAGAATTCCCCGTGGCCTAACCGCCCTCGCAGACAACGTACAGCGGGATGCATGGTAAACCGTAATCCCCCGCGGATTTTAACCGCTTATACACGTGGAATGCAGACGTGAACCCCAAAATCCGCGGGGGATTACGGTTTACCATGCATCCCGCTGTACGTTGTCTGCGAGGGCGGTTAGGCCACGGGGAATTCTGGTTACGAGTCAGATACCGCTACACATGCAAGGGCGATGGGAGGCCGCTAGGGATTATGGTTACTTCTACTGCGATACGCGAAGGCGGGGGGCGGGGGTGGGGAGGGTTAGATTACTTATTTCGACTATATGTGACTATACTGTTGTTTCTCTAAGGTGGCGTGAGGCCGTGGGAGAATAAGATCAAGGGTACTACCGTTATGATTGAAGGCAGCGGCGAGGCCACGGGGCTTTGTGCTTATTAAGGGGAAAACCGTGCCATTTTAGTTGTCTGTTTGTTTCATTTCTCAGGCGAACGCCCGCTTGGTTGAACTAAAGAATACAATCAAGCCCCTGGAGCAACAATCTAACCTCCAGTCTACGGACAGGGCATTCACGGACCTTCGGAGGCTTCTGAACCGACCCGTTATTGCCATGGTTTGACTGATATGTTGAATTAGATTTGCTCCAAGCCTTCGTTCGCGTAGCTCGTACGCAAGCGCATGAGAGAGCCGATGAGGTTCTGGACGAGGTTTGAGCAAGGGCAGATACCCTCGATGATAGCCAGTTACAGCGTCTTATGGTATGGTGTGCTTGTTGGGTAACGTGCGTGCAAAAATATCCAAAGAAGCAGCTTCCATTTTGAAGTCGATCGTTAGGTCTCCCGGACAGCCGCACCTGCTCCGAGGACAAAGATCAGCCCCTTATGTACAGTGCTACAGATGCTAACGCTGGACGTGCCGGGCTGCTCCAGCACCTCGACCTAACCTTAGGAATGGCTGGGGCCGCCGAATCCCCTCGTGAGCCCTTAAATTTCTAGTTGAGGTGTCGATCTCTCGTTTCTATTTTGTATTACGTTGGCGTGTAACATTAAACATTTTCTTCTACATTTTGTTTTCGGTATCTTTTCGCCCTTCTCGCCGTTGACCTTGGGTGGACCTTCTCAGTGTCTGTATTCTGGACCTAGTTCGGAGCCTAGAGCCAGCGGAGGGTTGGGTTCCCTGTTTGTAGTGTACGCTCGTGCGCTTACATATACCTTTTATTCCATTCCTGTAGGTGTATTAGCCACAATTTGCTTGTCCTTTCAAGGATGCTTGTAACTCCCCGTTGGTCGGGGATATTCCGTTTCGTAGTATCGCACAGGGGCCAACCCTTCGTTGGCACCTCATATGGTCGTGTCGGCCCCGACTATGGGCTTGTTGAGCCAGCTTCGTTTTCGGGACCCGAGTATTTCAAGGCGGGCGAAATTGATAACAAATTGCTGACGTGGGAGTGCCTACTCAAGGACTTTGATTGTACGGAGTTACACTTGTTGGACATCATCCGGGAGGGAATACGGATTGATCGCCTTTTCAAAGCTTTTAAAGGAGACTTCTAGGGCAAATCTTACAATTCCTCCGTGCCCCCGGGTATATTGTTGAAGAACTCACCTTCACGTGCACAGTTTTGCACCTTCATGTGCACAGTTTTGCTTTTAAAGGAGACTTCTAGGGCAAATCTTACAATTCCTCCGTGCCCCCGGGTATATTGTTGAAGAACTCACCTTCATGTGCACAGTTTCACTGGAAAACATTCCATTTTTCCATATTATGTAAATAACATGTAAATTGTTTGTAAATAGACTGTAAATTGAATTTACAAGAAAATTGGACATCTACAAAGTATGTAAAATATGGCTATCTTTGTAAATAGTTTGTAAATTGGCAGAGCACACTTTGTAAATTGTTTGTAAAATAGCTGAGCACAAAGTACAGTTTGTAAATAGTTTGTAAATTAGCAGGGCACAGTTTGTAAATTGTTTGTAAATTAGCAGGGCACAGTTTGTAAATTGTTTGTAAATTAGCAGGGCACAGTTTGTAAATTGTTTGTAAATTAGCAGCGCACAGTTTGTAAATTGTTTGTAAATTAGCAGGGCACAGTTTGTAAATTGTTTGTAAATTAGCAGCGCACAGTTTGTAAATTGTTTGTAAATTGTTTGTAAATTAGCAGCGCACAGTTTGTAAATTGTTTGTAAATTAGCAGCGCACAGTTTGTAAATTGTTTGTAAATTAGCAGGGCACAGTTTGTAAATTGTTTGTAAATTAGCAGCGCACAGTTTGTAAATTGTTTGTAAATTAGCAGCGCACAGTTTGTAAATTGTTTGTAAATTAGCAGCGCACAGTTTGTAAATTGTTTGTAAATTGTTTGTAAATTAGCAGCGCACAGTTTGTAAATTGTTTGTAAATTAGCAGGGCACAGTTTGTAAATTGTTTGTAAATTAGCAGGGCACAGTTTGTAAATTGTTTGTAAATTAGCAGGGCACAGTTTGTAAATTGTTTGTAAATTAGCAGCGCACAGTTTGTAAATTGTTTGTAAATTAGCAGGGCACAGTTTGTAAATTGTTTGTAAATTAGCAGGGCACAGTTTGTAAATTGTTTGTAAATTAGCAGGGCACAGTTTGTAAATTGTTTGTAAATTAGCAGGGCACAGTTTGTAAATTGTTTGTAAATTAGCAGCGCACAGTTTGTAAATTGTTTGTAAATTAGCAGGGCACAATTATTTATAAATATTGTTTGTAATAAGCAGGGCATAATATGTAAAATGTTTGTAAATAATGAGTATATATCATATTGATGGGGGATGAAAACGTAAACAGGGAGGGATTGATAAAACTTCCCAGAACAAAAATAGAAAAAGAAAGACTTAAACTGTTATTTTAAATACATGTATATTAATTTATTTCTCTGAACAGTATTTGTACTAGCATTTGTACTTACATAATTTTCCTAATAAACTTTAAAGTACAGTGAACTCTCTCTACGGCAGACACTTATGGGACCTATTTTGGTGTCCGGCTTATAGAGTTCAAAATACAGAGATTAAGTGGGAATGGATTTTTAGGGAACAAATTTGCTGTCCACCTTAGAGTGTCCGCTTAGAGGGAGTTGACTGTATATGGCAGTCAGCTTGACACTAAGGGTGCTTAACTGGCCAAAAGCCAGTGATACGTTGTGTTTGGCTAGTAGATTGCTTTCATTCTATGATCTTTTTGGCCAGTAGGAATAACAGCACATCAGAACATTTTGTAGGGAACTTCTAGAATTTACATTATATTATTTCAGTTTGGATTGTCAGGCCTAAAATTTAGCCAGTAAGGATTACTACATCACTACAGGCCCTTCAATTATATAGCTACTAGGATTGCTGGGTCCCTTTAAAAAACACCCAGTGAAACCTACATGTACATGTAATTGGCAAAGTAGCAGATGAAGTGATCTTATTTACATTCCTAATGTTACCTGTATAGGGAACCTCGGCTAAAAACAATGTTTGCTCACAAATGATTGTTATGGATGCCTAAGTCTGTTTCTGTGTTTGTCTCATGTATATTGTACACTAGATTGTCATTTATGCACATACTTTCCTGTCGATAAAACTCATTCAAATTTCCTGCGTGCAGCCATCTTGGATATCGTGACGTCAGTGTTGCCCCTATTGTTACACAACAAAATAGCTATTGTTTTCTGACAATAGAGGCAACACTATGATGTCATAAAATCCAAGATGGCAGTGTGCAGGAAATTTAAATGAGTTTTATCGACGGGAAAATCGGTGCATAAATGACATCTAGTGTAAAAATTACTGGAGACAAACACAGAAACAGACTTAGGCATGCATAACAATCATTTGAGAGAAAACATCGTTTTTCAGACGAGATTCCCTTTAAGATTGGCTAGGAGGGGGACGGGGGCTAAATTTAAATAAAATTTCAAAATTATAGTGTTAATATATAGAACTTTAATTCAGGGTAGTCAGTGTTTCATTTAATTTAATAAAGAGATGCAGGGCTCAGAAAAGCTGAAATGGCCTTTTACCAGGTTGTCATGATATACGTGTACCATAAAATCCTGGTTAAATAAGCTTTTCTGGTATGATTAAACCCCTGGCTATCAGGTCCTATCCCCCGTGGCGGCCATATTTGAATAAACCTATTGTTAATGCTTACCCAGCCTCGTTTACCAACATCTTTGAGACCGAAGCTGGATAAGCATTCACAATAGGTGTATTCCAAGATGGCCACCGCGTGGGATAGGTCTATAGACTGGTACCATAAAATCTAATCAAAGATCTCTACAACAAAACATGGCAGAATTAAAATAATTGCAAACTAACTTGCTGTTATAAATTATTTAATATCCATTTGGCATTAGATTTCATGGCCTCATAGTGCACTGGCTCACTAAAACTGAATCCACACATAATTTCTAGCTCATGTACTTGATCTGATTGGCATTCGATAGACCTCTTCTTGTTCAAGCACTTGTGAGTCATCAAGTGACATAAAGTTTGGTGCCTATGATGGAAGACAGTTAGATGTTATAATTTATTGAATACGAGGGTGAATGTACATTGTAGCAAGAGTTATTTTCCAAAATTGTATAGTGTTCTATTTCTACACACTGTTCAAAAAGATTGTAATGAAGTGATGTGAAATATCCCTAAAAAATAAATTTCACGATGTCCATGAATTTACAGACGAAAACTCGAAGAACTTAAAATATTGACTGAGGCAGCTCAAGCTCATGTTACGAAAATATAACTGATAAGGGTTTGTACATGTCAAAAGCGGCATCATTGAGCATGACCAAATAATTAAAATCAACAAAATGTTGCACAACACTATTTACAACTGTAAAAGACGAATGAAGCGATATTTTCGTAAATGCTTTTGTGTTGTTTATTTCCCACCAAAATTTGGCGGGGAAATTGGCAAAATTCAAACTTTCATAACGTTTGATTTCCTTAACCAATCAACATCGTGTTTTCGATTCCTTCATTCTCATCTGGATATTTTAACGATATAGGACATTCCGTTTGTAGAGGTAATAAACAGTTCTAAGAAACATATTACACATGGCTAAGTGACGTCATTGTGACATAGCTTAAATTATCAGTTTATATTCCCTTTACGATTCTACACCCACCTACATGTACCAAAATTCAATCATCTGCGTTGACAACTTTTTAAAATATAGAACTCATGCTGTTTTTATGGTTGGTTGTGCCCACCTTGGTATGGGAAGCTCATATTACGAAATATAAGGGTTTGTATTGGAACGTAACGAACTCTGTTTACTAGCCAGAAATACTGTAAATTTTTCGAATAAAAATAACTTACCGTGCTACAGTGATGTCTTAATAATAATACTAGTGACTTATTAGCAATACATCCACTAGGTGGCTCTTCGTTTGCTAAGAGCTAAATAAAATTACAACTTTAAGAGGAAAAAAGAATTGTGATACTAATTATACTAATAATTCTTATTAACAATACTATGATATAAAATGTCTCATAAGTTACTAACTCTTAATATTAAGTATAAAAATGGCATAAAGGATTATTAGTGTTAATTGGCATAAAAAGTGCTATAATATATAGATAATTAAGCTATGCGTGATTTCGCTTTACATAATAAGACATTCCTAATTGCCTTCAGTGACAAATGCACTATAACCTGTGATACGTCTACACCTTCTGAGAGGCTATTAAATGTGCACGTGGCTATCTGTTGAAAATTATCTGATTCCCTAGGTAGGAATAATCTAGGGCCCAATGATGATCTTAAATTATAAGCGCTAACATAATATAATTCTGGCCACACTTCATTATGTAAAGCCTTATGGGTGAAGTTCTTTTAGAGTGATTTTAGTTGACCCGTGAAACAGAAACTATTAGTTAGTGTGTAATACCAAGATAAACACAAAAGAGAACAAAAGAATTAGAGTGTAATACGCTAAGTACTATATATTTCACGGGTTAAGTAAAATCACTCTATGGCTAAAGTTCTATAACACGATGACAATGTCATTGTTACATGCTATTTAGAAGTGACACATTAGACATGTTACATGTCTTGTGTCATGTGTCATGTTTCTCTCCTCGTTGGATGGATTAAAACTGATTTCAGCAGTTCTCCGAAGAAAAAACCCGGCTGAAATCCACCCAACAATGATAGAAACACGACACAATACATCACAGTGCCAAGGTGAGTCCTTTTTATTAAAAAAAATACAGCATTTATGGCTAGAAAACGGAGTTTGTTACGTTCCAATGTAAATCCTTATATTTTGTAATATGAGCTTCCATACAAACCCTTAATCCCTTTAACTACTAAACTAGTTTCTTTATATAAAGTTTTATATTTTCGTAACATGAGTCATGAGCTTGGGTCGTCTGTGACTGAATTTGTTTGAATTGCAATGTATAAACTCGTGAAATTTCACTTCTAAAAAGCAATATACCCTCAGTTTGCTGTATAAATGAAATTTCTGTTTTACAAATATCACTGACAGTCTTTATAAAAGTGAGACATTTCACTCTCTTCAGTCTTCGAACAGTAGTTCGATCCTTCGCTAAAAGATTTACTCTCATCGATTTGGTCATTAAATGGATAAGGTAAAGGCTTTCAAATAATGAAGACCTAGCCTGAAATTCAGCCGTCTCCTCTGTTCGTTCCTCCCGACAGAGACGTGTCTCTCCGTGCTCTCTTGGGAGGAACGAACCAGTCAAGACCATGAGGCATGATCGAAATTATCCGTTTGAAAACAACAGCTGAACTAAAAGTATGATAACCTAGCGCGACATTCCCTTTTCTCGTTATAATCCACAACAATTGAAAGATCACATCTTACCTTTAAGTTTTCTTATCTCACAAGTGTTTTGAAAACCCTTTGCTCAGTGTGGAAGCCATATTATACAAGAGATCACAAGAGATCGCACATCGTCCCGCCGAATCGAAGCCGTTAGTTTTCAAAATGGCGCGCTGTGCCCGCACAATCACGTCAGCGGTCTTTAGAAAAGCAATGCATCCTGGGATCAGTTCACAGCTTGCTTCAATGGTCTGGCTATATTTAACAATTATTCACCGAAGTGGAGGTGAATAGTGGTGGAATTTACCCCCAATATTCACCACATTCACAAACACTGAAGTGAATAATTGTCTTAGTATATACCACACTCCAGGTGAATAGCCAGTACCAAATATTTATTTTATTTTCTGTCAAATGGACAAAAACTCGCGGGAGATGATCGCTGCTTTGCTCGGAGGTGATTGAGTAGCCAATCAGAGCGCGCGAAAAGTGATTCACTGGTGTGGTATATACTAAATACTAATATAAATATTCGAACTTTGCAAGCGATATATCAGGACTTTGTCGTCTCTAACGGAAATGACATGTAAAGTGGAGTACACTTGAACGATCGCTGAGCATGTACCTCCTCGTACACGTCAAGTTGAAATATACCGCCGGCTAACTCACGCAACTGGTAATTTGTACTTCATTTCTGCATAAATCTCATAATGTTTCAGCCAGTCATCAAAGTTCCTCTTTCCCGGAGAAAGTTATGAAATAGACGTTTCTGTAAGTAACTTTAGATTGTTTGAAAGATGTGTATAAATAAATAACACATGGTTAAATTATGATGCATGTGCTCTATAAGAATAACTATTAAATCGTGAACATTTTGACTTTTGTTAATCAAAGTCTATTGTACGTGTAGTTGTTGACCTAGCTGTTTTATTACTACTGCGTGTGTAGGATTGTGTGGGATTGCTGTAATTACACCACTTAATACTTTATACAGTCGAACCTCCCATAAGCGGACCGCTTACGGGAGGTGTCCGCGTACAGGAGGTTGACAGTAAGGATAGGAAGTGGCAGTCAACTGTGGAAATTGTAAACCATATGCTATCTTTTTATTACGTTGACCTTGATTTAGCTAGAATTCAAAGATAAAACTGCATACATTTGAAAAACAAATGACTTCAATCTCTTCGGGTGTCCGCTTAAGAGAGGTTAATTTTGGTTAATTTTGCCCATGCGGACCTAGAGTTAGGTGTCCACGTCCACTTACGAGAGGTGTCCGCTTACAGGAAGCGTTATGTATTGAGTGTTTTATTAGAGATGGTCTGGACCGCGGAATTGTGTCCGCTTAATGGAGGTGTACGTTAGCGGAGGTTCGACTGTAATTATAATATCTGATATGTTACTCATTGAGTAGCTCATATATTAAACTCACGCACACATTTAACTCACTTAATGGGGAGTTGGCTTAGGAAACTTTTAGTGCCTTCAACTTTCGTATTATCTATTTTCCTATTTTTTCCCTAATATCTATTAGTGTATGTCAGTGTAAATTACCCAAATGTAAAGCTGAGAGTGTGAAATAAAGAATAATGTCAATTATATATATATAGCTGGGATCCCAGGTGGGATATTGTTGTCATACCAGGGATCCCATCTGTCCAAACAGCTATCCCGGTTTTAGCCTTGGGATCCCAGGTGGGATTTTGTTATCAACCCAGGTAGGGATAGCTGGGATCTCGTTAAATTACATGGGTTCAACTAATCCCACCTTCTGTCATACCTCTATTTTTACATGGGTCCTAAATTGCATTTACAAACTATTTACAAAGTTCCACGGGCCTCCTAAATTGCATTTACAAACAATTTACAAACAATTTACAAAGTTCCACGGGCCTCCTAAATTGCATTTACAAACTATTTACAAACAATTTACAAAGTACCACGGGCCTCCTAAATTGCATTTACAAACAATTTACAAACAATTTACAAAGTACCACGGGCCTCCTAAATTGCATTTACAAACAATTTACAAACAATTTACAAAGTTCCACGGGCCTCCTAAATTGCATTTACAAACAATTTACGAACAATTTACAAGGTTCCACGGGCCTCCTAAATTGCATTTACAAACAATTTACAAACAATTTACAAAGTTCCACGGGCCTCCTAAATTGCATTTACAAACTATTTACAAACTATTTACAAAGTACCACGGGCCTCCTAAATTGCATTTACAAACAATTTACAAACAATTTACAAAGTTCCACGGGTCTCCTATATTGCATTTACAAACTATTTACAAACAATTTACAAAGTACCACGGGCCTCCTAAATTGCATTTACAAACAATTTACAAACAATTTACAAGGTACCACGGGCCTCCTAAATTGCATTTACAAACAATTTACAAACAATTTACAAAGTTCCACAGCCCCCTAAATTGCATTTACAAACTATTTACAAACAATTTACAAAGTACCACGGGCCTCCTAAATTGCATTTACAAACAATTTACAAACAATTTACAAAGTTCCACGGGCCTCCTAAATTGCATTTACAAACTATTTACAAACAATTTACAAAGTACCACGGGCCTCCTAAATTGCATTTACAACCTATTTACAAGGTTTGTACACTCCGTATTTACATACAATTTACAGTTAATTTACAAAGATGTGATGTCCATATTTTTCCAAACTATTTACAAGGTACACAAAAGACACACATGTTTGTAAATTGAATTTCCAAACATTTTACATACTTCTTTAAATTTCCATTGTATGGAAATTGTTTGGAAATTGATTTACATAGTATGGAAACAGTTTGTAAATCTATTTCCATACTATGGAAAATTGTGCTTTACATACAATTGACATAGTATGGAAAAATGGGAAGTTTTCCAGTGAATTTTCTGAATTCATTTCTGGCACAATCATCCAGGTCTCCTCCGGGGTTCTTTCAGTTTGGGGAGAGGTACATTCCGTCCCTGCCCCCCTCACCTGGTCCTCCCCACTTACTGTGGAGCCGTCAAAACCTCGTCTGTGTCATGATGAGCTATATTTAAACCTATGGATTGAAGACCTTCCGTTTAAGTTAGACCACTTATCGGATATACCTAGATACGTGCTATCTGGCCATTTGCAAACAACCTTTGATGACAAGAGCGGATATCAGCATGTTCGGCTCCATCCATCGTCCGAGACTTATTTCGGTCTGGAATGGAATGGTTTTTATTTCGTTTTTCGTACGGTGCCATTTGGATGGAAGGCCAGTGCTTTCAGGTATCACAGCCTTGGCCTCGCTGTTTCACACGCCGTGCGTTCATTCGGGGTTCCGCTCTCTCGGTATATCGATGATCGTTACGTGAGGCAGCTTTTTGGCCTTCCGCGTACTGTAGTTTTCCAGCTAACCCGCAGCGGGCCGAGGCAGCGGCGTATTACCTCTTTATAGAAGCGGAATATTTCATCAATATTATATCGTGAAATCACAGAGTGTCCCAACCACGTTAGTTCGTTTTCTGGGTGTGATTCCTTACGTCCGTCCTTTCTGATTCCTCAGGATAAGACTCTGAGTGAGGGCATTTTATCATCTCCTGTTGTTAGTCTCAAGACACTTCAACGCTTCGCGGGAAAGGCAGTCTCATTCAGCCTGGCTATTCATGGGTGCAAGTTGTATGTGCGCGAAGTCTTCAATACCATCTCCAAACTTTCTCGTGGTTCAAAGGCAACTATTAGAGGCAGACATCTTACCGAGGCCAATCTAGATGGTGGTGAGACTCCTCATAGTTTTAGGGTAGGCTTGTCCAATACGTTAACGCTGCTAAGCTGTACCCAGGAGGACGTGCCTCAGTATATCGGATGGCGGAGCAGTCAAATGGCTAACCATTACTCGCGGATGTCGGACACAGAAACCTCTCTAAAACGTTTGGAGACCGTTTTTCCTAAAGCTACGAGCCTAGGAAAGGTTCCGGTCTGCCATCTCGAGAACCTGCAGCCCGTTCTCAGAATGTAGATTTACATAAGCTACTATAGGTGCCGGTTATTAATCATTATTCCTTTGTTACTGTATCACATTCTTTGAGTAATGGGAGAAAGGTACACGAAAGCACTGTTTTTGCTCATCAGTTCCGGTTCTTTTGGCACCTTGCGGGTGTGTGCGCAATCATGGCGAGGTGTCAGAGCAGTCGCGGACACCTCCTATAACTTAGTCTACCGTGAGGCGATAATAGGTATGTAGTGAGGATATATTACTATTTTCATTACGCATGAATTATGAAAATGGCGTTTAGGTGTTGAAAACCTCGGGATTCTACTCGATGCGGCATACTTTGTATAGTGCTGGAGGATATATGAGGAGTGCGAAATTGGAATTCCGCCTCTCCGTGTCTAGATCTCCATTCTGATAGTTACGGTGGTGGAAGTTCGGAGCGGCCCACCGACCCCACTCACTCCACTCCACCCCACCCTGGAATAACTGTGAAAACGATACGTCTCCTTATTGTCGCTTAGCTGTTGTTCAACCCTGTCCTTGGCCTTGGCTGCCCATTTTCTTCCCATAACTTAAATTCTCTTAACGCCAAGCCATTGTACTGATCTTGCGTGATGAAAAGAGTAAACTATTCACTGATTTCTGACAGAAAGGTTACATCATGGCAGTAAAAAATTATTGTCTAAATATTCGGTATAAGACCTTGTTATCTCAAACAAGTTATATAATTAGTTTTCCAGGAATGATGATCGAGGATAAGTTCTTTCAAAATTGTTCTAATTATCATTTAAAGACTCACTCACTCAAGTCCTCATTCACAGCTGTTTTAACTTGTGTTCTTGTTTGAAGCTTTTCAAAAGGACTTATTTTCATCTATATGGCAAGCACTATAATACATCATGTCTAGTTATGAATGTAATCTAAGTATCAACATTACAATCGCATCGGTTACAACATCCAGTTTCTAGGCATGCGAGTATAGATATATACTCATTTTTCTAAAGTTAGTACCTTAGGATAGCTTGTGCAGAAGCATTTCTGCCATGAACTGTAGGTTTTTTTCGACTGGTCAGGGAGATATACCAAGTAGCGGATCTTTTTCTCCTGTAGCGTATCGACGATGCTGCAGTCGAGTTTGGCGAGTACATCAGAGTTTTTAGATAATGGCGTCAGTCCACCAGAATCCGCGTCAAATGGTGCTTGGTGACAGAAGAAAACAATCTAACATAGATAATAAATCAGGAGTAGTCTATTGCTGTAAGACTATTTTAGTTAACTGAATTTTGAACACGCTAAGGTCTTTGGAGGAGAAATAAGGTCAATTCTCGGCAGGAGCCCATAACCAGGAGCGTCCATATCTCCTATATATGTCACGGCGTTTTCACAAGTTGGGCTATTTATAGATTATTTTCCCCGCCAATTAGTAGATTGCACCAGTGGCGGAACAAAAGATGCCTCATTAACTACTTTTGTTATACCAACAACATGGCTGCTACGCTTTTGTGATTTTATTCCCTTAGGAATGATTGCAACCCAAGAATAGCGGGAACCGTTCTAAAAATAACCTAACTTGTGAAAACGCTGTGACAAATGCCTACTGGGATGGACGCTCCTAGTTATGAGCCCTTGCTCTCAGTTAGAAACCTGGGGGATTATGCATCTTCCTAGTAAGGTATTTAAAAAAACATATAACCGACTGAGGATGGGGTTGGGAGCTTGTTGGTTTTGGAAATAATTCACATTAGGGTACGAACCTAAACGTAGTTCAGATGCGTTATACTTCGGATTTGAAATCATCTAAAACATTGAACTAAAAATGGTTTGTGATAAGATGAGAGTGATCACCAAAATGGACTCCCAGACTGGTTCATGCCCGAAGAATAGTCAAATTAATACCTTTTGTGGGTAATTTGTATAAGAAGCCATTTCGTTGTGTGGCATTATGTTAAACTCTTTTGGTTCATCAGATGAGGTGAACACGTTGTCGATACTGTCAACAGCTGATCGATTTCCTAAACCTCCCTCGTAACTAAGTGGCTGGAATCCCAATCCACTTGCGAAGTCTGCAAAACTGACTGCACTTGTCAGCGGAAGTCCTCGGAAAAGTACTGCGCCATAAAGAGGAAGTACTTCATCAATCACGTCACGGCATTTCTCCGACAGATCTTTTAGGGGAAGCTGGTGTCGGTATGCTACCCTAAGGGTATAGGGTAGATCATCTCTTGGTGAACCCAGGAATTTTGGGAACCCCTCTCCCTGGCTACCGGGAAGAAATTCTCTTCCAGCTATTTGTACGGCGTTTCTCGGGGTAATTTCGTTTGTTGGAATACGGGTGAAAAATGTTGAGGTAGCAGATATATCTGAAGGTGAGTGGGTCGTTAATAAACGACGGGGAGAGAGACTCACGTTCCTGAATGGAATCAACGGTCTACGGAGTATTAGAAGCATCCTCGAAGACAAATGACTTTAATAACCTGAAATTAAACGAGAACAATGTTACACTAATATAATATTGTCTTTGATCTTTAAGATTTCATGTTACACTCGTGACACTAAGATAATAAACATCATTTTACAAAAATCTCCACTTTGGAAATATTTTTCAAAAATATTTTGTTTTCGAACATTTTGAGGAAATTCTGGTAAATATTCCTAACTCTAGCCAGGTCGGGCTCTGACACATGACGACAACACTGACCTCATATACGCGGTCAAAAATACTGTGTTTCTAAGGTCACGTTCCCGCATCCCCACGTCCCCGCGTCTATGTCCACGCTTTACGACCACCCGCAAACTTGGTAGCGCGAGCCATTGGTGTGAGAGTAGATTCAAGTATTTTAAAGTTGCCTGAAATTTTTTTTAATGCATTTAAAACTGGAATTTCATATTCAGCTGCGAGAGTTTCTTTCAGTTTTTTTTTCAATTAGAAAGTTTATTCTTGGAGATGTATAGACGACAAAGTGACAATAGTTTCCATAGTTTGCTCCATGACCTGAAATCAACCTTCGCTTTTTGCTGGTAACAGTGTACTTGCTCCAAAAATGATCTTTTGTTCACAGGTTAGAAATTTGGTATCAGCTCTAGATAGTCGATTATCAAGACTTTATTTGAGATTTGGCTGTTCAATTTAATAAGCTAAATTATCTGCCAAGCGCACACTTACATATTTTCAAGTTTTCATTTGAGCAAAAAGAAGTAAACAAACTCGGTGCATCCGCGGCTCGTGGCATTACGAACAATTTAGAAATTATTTATGCCACACACCACTAAAACCCATTGCATTCATAGAAATGACAGAATTGATTGTTCCGAAGAAACTCGTTACACTAATATCATCGGAACCGGCAGGTGTGTACTCACCTCTGGAAATTGTGGACCCCAAGTAAGTATAGTCGAGAGAATTCGTAATATGTGAACCGTTTAGGATGATTAGGATTTAGGATTTCTCTAAACTAGATTTGCGACATTGCTTTTTAAAAATTACAGTATTTGTTTTCTTTTTATTTATGGTTAACATCCATTGTTGACAATAATCTACCCTGGGTACCAGAGGTTCTACTGTCCCATTCGCGAAAGTTAGGCGCCGAGGAGCGAAGCGACGAGAGTCGAGGAGCGTCGTCGCTTCGCTCCTTGACTCTCGTCGCTTCGCTCCTCGGCGCCTAACTTTAGCGAATGGAGACAGTAGAACCTCTGGTACCCAGGGTAACAATAATCTTGTAACGTGTTAATGGTATTTTGTAAACCTGCAGCACTAGTATATATTAAGACAAGGTCGTCCGCGTAGATTAAACTATTTAGAGATGATCCATTTGGTAGAGAAACTGGATCAAGCTCAGGAGTATTTTGTAAGATAAAAGGTATTTCATTCAAATATAAATTAAATAAAGGAGGCGTCACATATTGAATTTTCCACGAGAAACATCCAGCGAAGTTTCTTTTTCAATCCCCGCCACCCCCCCTAAGAAACGTCAGTGATTTATCGATTTTGTTTTCAAAAGTCACACACAACCTCTTTCCATTCATGTTCGCCTTTTTATTCCAACTTAAACAACTTGTCACAACCTCTGGGTCCCATTTGGTGGGAATGGAACGTTGAATTCATCTTGAAACCTTTGAATTCACTGCTATCTATTGTCGGTGAGTTCAGTCAAAAACTTAGGAAATTAGATGTGATAGCTTCAGTGGGACAACTGCAATCTGCCATTTCTCTTCAGGAGTCTTTCTGATATCGTCGCAGAGATATGTGATGTGATGTTTCTGAAAACTATCGATTTTTCCACAGAGAAACGTCACAGGTCAAAACCCCCCACCTCCAAACTTCGCTGGACGTTTCTCGTGGAAAAATCGATATGTGACGCTTCCCTAAGAGTGGGGGATAAAACACACCCTTGTCGAACACCTCTATCGAATTTGAAATAATTAGTTCTCTTATTTCTTAAGGGTACCGGATACCTTCAGGGTGCGTTTCCAGTCTAAATTATGTAGCGCCTCGAGGAAACATCGTAAATAAATCATCCATGTATCATTTTAAAGCTTATAAAATTGGCTACAAGAATACATAAAAAGTTTTGAGTTCTTTGAAAATCTCGAATTTTCCGCGATCCCGTTTCTCCGATCTAGTGAGATGGCTTTCAGAAGCTCCGACTCCGAAAATATTTTAAAGTTTTAAAATCTGTTTGCTTTGTCGCATTTCAGAGGATTCGTATTACAAAGGGTGTCGGGGAATTTCAAAATTCGTTTTAATTCAAAAGTTATCATGCTCTTCGTGAAAAGGCGAAAACATAGTCCGAGTAGATATGCGAGAAACGCCGTCAAGAGCTCTCTTTTTAGAATTTCCTAATTCCCCGACTCCTTTTGCAGCTGTGATATCAATTGACATTTTGTGAAAATTTCACACAAATCGAATAAATTTCACTTGAGTGGGAACATTTTTTAAACTATTTTGGTTGAAAATCGAAAGCGTAGAAAATAGCACTTTAAAGAATCTAGCCATCTGTCGTGCGTGAATCTGAAGCCCCGCCTCTCCAACAATTAGCGAGCTCTTGGCCAATCATTTCTCATCACAGTTCAACTATCTGCCAATATTTCCCGCCAATGCTGATTTCCGATCAAAGCTACGCGCCGCATCGAGAAAATGTTAACATAGCTGGTTGTTCTAGTTCTCTTGTGTGACTTGAAAAATGGGAAAGACAAAAAGACCTCGAAGGACAAAGCCAAGGTGACCAACCTAGAGACGCCTTGAATGCCAGCATAGTTAGTAGAGGAGACAGCGATTTGCAGGCGTCTGAAACAGCACGGCAATAGCGAGATCGTTTCAAGCGATTCAGAGTCACCGTCAGACTTTACGTTTCCATCTAAGCTTTCTTGGCCCGGGTTTCTTGGAAACAAATATTCTCTCGGCTGGCTCCTATCAATTCTTCTTTTATTATGTTCAGATGTGGACCACTCGGCACTCTGTCTGAAAGTGAAAATACGAGCCGTTGTCCGGCGGGTGTAAAGTACAGGTCAGGTTACAGGTCAGGTCACAGGTCAGGTCACTTCTTGTTTACCTGTGAACCCTAGCTCTAGGTAAGTGAGAACCCGTCGTTTACCTGTGAACTCGTCCGATGGTTAGGGTTAGGTTTTGTCTTAGAATTAACAACCTGACCTGTGACCTGTACTTTACACCCGCCGTCCCTTGTCTGGTTTTGCGAGGACTTCTATTTATCTATTTGGCTCGTAGTCGTATGCATTGTTTGGCCTTGTTTTGCTTTTCTTTTTTCTTCGTTTTCTAAACTAAGGGCATCCTGCTTGCTTTTTGGAAGACATAAGGCCAACAACCGATGGAATTATGGAATCGTGTGTGGAAAAAACACTTTTACCAATAAACGTAAACATGAATTTAATATGCGCTAGCTTTCCCCACACCGTCGTTACGGGCGAGTGAGCACTTGTCATGTGTTAATTGATCTGCTGTCAATCAAACAGAACCTTTTACTTTTTTTTGGTATATGAGACACTACTTAAAACTACATTTCTGTGCGAAAAAAATGTTTTCCCATCTTTTTCGTTTTGAAGGTATCCGGTAACCTTAATTCGATACTACATTCAGTTTTTGCATACATGTATGAGATGGTATTGAAGAACTTCCCTCCCACATTATAATTCAATAGTTTCGTAAATAAACCTGGATGCCATACCGAATCAAAAGCTTTCCGGAAATCAACGAAACAACACAATAATTTACCTTTGTTCGTAACATCGACACAGCCCTCTATAGTAAGCCAGGAGCCCATAACTAGGAGCGTCCATCCCACATACTAGGTCTTTGTCACAGCGTTTTTACAAGTTAGGTTATTTTTAGAATGGTTTCCCGCTATTGTTGAGGTGTAATTATTCCTAAGGGAATCAAATCACAAAAGCGTGGCATCCATTCTATTCTATTTCTATTTATTACTCGGTACAGCTATGCGCATTTAAAACCGAGGCGGTACTAACAAAAAGGAAATAATTACATAAATGATAAATAAATAAGTAAAGAAGATACCTAAGGTTAAATAATGAATAAATAAATAAATAAATACTCAATAAATAAGGAGGTGTAAACTAGACGAATAAACAAATTTAAATAAACTAGATAATTAGTTGCCAAAACCTGTTTAGGCCATTAAGTGGCAATAAAGCTGCTCATTAAAGGGGCTAATGGAAGGCGCTAGTACGACATTACTTGGTAAGTCATTCCATTCTGGGACAGTTCTAGGAAAGTAAGAGTACTTAAAGCAATCAGTTTTAGGAGAAAAAAGGTTGAACTTTAAATTATGCTTGCGTCTAGTAATAGTAGAAGACGAAGTAAGATAATCCTCGATGGGGATAGCGCAGTGATGGTTTAGAATTTTATAAAAGAGACTTAGTCTACTATATTGCCTTCTAGATTGGAGCGTAGGCCATTTAAGGTTCTCTAACATGTTAGTAACACTAGAGTATCTGGAATAGTCATTTTTCACAAATCTGGCAGCACGCCTTTGAATCATTTCAAGCTTATTGATATTTGACAAAGTGTAAGGGTCCCATACAGAACAGCAGTATTCAACAGTTGGTTTAACTAAACTAAGATAGGCAGTTTCTTTGACAGCTGGTGGGCAATGATACAAGTTTCGTCTAAGAAATCCCAAGGTGCTATTGGCTTTCTTCGCAATTTTTGTACAGTGAGAGTTCCAGCGGAGATCATCAGAAATTTCAACACCGAGGTAAGGGTGAGTTTTTGTGAAAGTCAGAGGTCTATTATACAGGAAATATGGGGTAATACAGGGGCTGCGCTTGCGAGAGACGTGCATGATGTAGCACTTAGCAGGGTTGAAACGCAATTGCCATTTCGTGGACCAAGAGGACAGTTTGTCAAGATCAGATTGGAGTTGGAGGGATGACGAAGGAGATTGCAGTTCGATATACAAAAGACAGTCATCAGCAAATAGGCGTATGTGGGAGCAGATATCATCAGGCAGATCGTTTATATATAGGAGAAATAGGAGAGAGCCCAGGACAGAACCAAAGGGACACCAGATATGACGGGGCAGACATCAGAATTTACGCCACCAATAACCGTAGCTTGAGTGCGTCCAGTGAGAAATCCTTCGATCCAGTGTAATATACTGCTATCAATACCAAAATGTTTAAGTTTAATGAGTAGTCGTTTGTGGGGAACAGAGTCGAAGGCCTTTGTGAAGTCAAGGAGGGCAAGGTCGACTTGATGGTGATCGTCGACAGCTTTAGCAAGGTCATGTGCAGTGATTAGAAGCTGAGTTTCACAGGAGTGACGTTGTTTAGTATAACAAAAGTAGCTAATGAGGCATCTTTTGTTCCGCCACGGTGCAATCTACCAATTGGCGGGGAAAATAATCGAAAACAAGAGCCCATCTGGGCTTTCACTCGGGCCACTATATAGCGATACTTGCTGTGTCGTCACACAGGCCAGTCTCGCCACATTTGTTGTATTCTGTGGTTGGCAGAAACGAAGCGTGAACGCAGTCAGTTGCTTATAAAATATCACAGGTCCGTGCTTATTCATCGCCAAATTACTTTCTTGTTCTTCCAAAATGCAAGCAAGCCCTTTCATCGAAGCTTATATGCTCTTAACTTATAAGTCTTATAAAAGAATTAGGATATGGAAGCAGAATTGAGACTTTAGATGTATTTCGTGAGGCCCAAATCGCTAGATACAAACACATGAGGTTTTTTGCCAACCACATTATATATGCAAATATATAAATGACGTCAGTGTTTACAAACAGTAAGTTTACAAACAGTATGTATCGCTATATACATCAATGCAGCCATTTTGTTTGGCCACTTGTTTGTGCAAGGCAGGTTTTTTTCTTTTATATTTTGCGTTCCAGGATTTTTATTTTGGACGACTCTTCTTCATATTTCTGATGGTGTGTTCCCAATGCGATTGAAGATGAAATACGCCTTCATTTGAAATCCTTTTAGTAAAATAACCAATGGGAAGAATTATTAGCTGAATTTAGAAGTCTTTAGGAGTGGCCGGTAGCGCGGTGACTTTCATTCTCTGCTCCCCTATTATAAATGTAATTTAATATGTTTGTTTTTCTCGTATGTAAATTAAAGAAGTTGACCTTTTAAAGAGCCGCAGGGTAGAAAGAACAGTAGAGAAATATAGTGATAGCTCCATCACAGGATGGACAGGATACAACTTATAATATGGTACAAATATAAACATACATTTGAGACAATCATCTAGCAGACTAAATTGTAAACGTGTGATTACATGAATAAGTAGTGTTTACAGTATCGCAGCTCGCTGATCGCCGCCTCGCGGCTTTCTCTCCGCGGCTGTTCTCTCTAGAAAACCTCTGGAAGTCATGTTAATTGTATTCGTAGTCAATTTGTGTGCCTCTGTGTAACTTTATCTGCTGTTCTTACTCCAAAACTTCAGTCTGCTCATTATATTACAGAACTATAAAGGAAATTGTTGGAAGCCTTTAATTTCTTGAACCAAAACCTCGGCCGTGAGAGGTTTCTTCTTTAAGTTTACCTTGAGAGTTGAATTATATTGCTTGGCTCATCAGAATTCTGCAGAATTCTGTGCTGAGTGTGTATTCTGGCTTCGTGTTGGCGAGTGACAGTGTTGCTCTCACAGTTCAGGAGTTCAGATGTCTTCAGACTTCGATAGAGGAGAGTAACCCATAACTGCTCAACCACAGTATACATATTTGCTAGTAAATCGCTATATTTAGCTATAAATCAGCTATTCAGTATACCTGTATAGCTATAGTATAACGTACACAGGTCTCGATAAACCAGCCAAAAACACGGTCAAAATTATTTTAGATCGAGAGTAAAATGAAATGTGGCATGAAACCTACGAAACGTACCACAAACAATAATAGCGTCCGCAGAATTGCACTGGAGAAAAATCTATTAGTGCCACGAGTGCGCGCATACAATTAATGCATAATTTAACGCATGCGCAGAAATTTTGCTGCATGAAACAAAAAAAAAGTAACGGCCTGCAGATTTAGACTCGTGCCTGCCACAGGCAGCCCGAGTAATAACGGCCTGCAGATTTAGACTCGTGCCTGCAACAGGCAGCCCGAGTAAATAGCCCAACTTGTAAAAACGCTGTGACAACTATATAGGAGATATGGGCATCTTGTCACCCTAAACACACCAAACGCGCTATTCCTTTCAGTCTCGTCCTCAGATTACGCCGCATCTGCTCTTTCAGACGAAACCTTTAATTCTCGCACTAACGAACTCAAATCCTACCTCAACAAACGTGGCTATAATCGCTCTTTTCTAGACAAGGAAACAGATCGCGTTCGCAACATCTCTAGGACAGAAGCACTTACACCTAAGCAAACTAACAACCAACCCCACCGAGTCCCTCTGGTCATAACATATAACCCTGCTCTAACACCCATATCTTCAGTCATCCACAAACACTTTAACATACTTTTTTCATCTCATCGATGTGCTAACGTGTTCACGGCTGCACCTTGTGTAGCCTACCGTCGCTGTAATAACTTACACGACATCTTAGTTAGGTCTAAACTCCGCATTAACAAACCTAATAACCCCTGTGGCTCATTTCGCTATGGTAACAATTGCGTAACCTGTAAATACATAAACAACGGCCAAACTAATTACACATTTCACTCTACTGGCGTAACCAGATGCATCAAAGATCACATTAACTGTAACTCTAAAAATCTCATTTACATGGTACAATTCAAACGCTGTAACGCTCAATACATCGGAGAAACGAAACGTCGCCTTAAAGATCGCTTTAACGAACACCGCCGCCCCGTTGATAAACCTTCTAACCAGTCTAACAACTATCCTAATGACATGCAATTAACTCCTTTAGAACTAATTCATTCTAATCGAGAAAGTGTACGCAAAGCTCGCGAAGCACATCTTATTGATAAAGGTCAAACACTAGAACCTAAAGGTATTAATAGAAAGGAAGAACTGTAAATATCTCAGTACTATATATCATATTCCTTAGCTCCTGTATTATTCCTCCTTCTATCATCACGCTCATGACTCATGTAATCACCATGTTTGTAATTTCGGTATTATACTTCATCTCCCTGCAGTTTTACAATATTCTGCCATATGTGAGTTGAGTTTGTTGGTATTTGGCCCTTGCTCCGAGCGTTTTTCTCCGGGTTCTCAGGTTTTCCTCACTCCACAAAAACCAACACGCTAAATACAATTCGATATGTAGTATAACAGGGACCTGGCTTTGATCAGCCCCCATGGTTGTTTCAGGTCTCGTTAGAAATTCAGAGAATATAGACTCTTGAGCTTCCTAGAGTTTCTCTCCTAAGGTTAAATGATCTTAGAAATTGTAAACCTAAACAATATATAAAGAGCAGAGTGTTGCTAACCTGTGTTCTTGTAGGACACGAGATCCCCAAAATGAATACCCTGGATCGACGAGAAGGCTGGGAGAACCTGCGCGAAGTATGAATCTCACTTCTATGCCAGACTAACCCTTTTAATTGACACCTGAGAAACCTTTTTCTAGCAAATGAATTAAACCGGTTTAATTACCAACGGTTTATGAAAAGCCAGCACTTGCGGACAGCTGAAATAAATTACACTTTCCTCTCCCAAAGGCCGAAGCACTACACAGAACAGGTCAGCTGGTTTAAATGGTCTTTAATTCGGCCGTTTTCTGGAGTGTTATAGAGCTCGAGGGACTCGTGCGAACTCCAGCGACGCGACGGGTTCAACGACACGGAACGGGTAAACAATGGCGCCATTGGAAACTGCTATGGCGTGATCATAGTCCCCCCCCCCCCCCCCCCCCCAAAGCCATAAATAATGAACACTCCCTAAGCTGCCAGGAGTTAACGCTGGATGAACCAAATGGGGTTATAGAACTAGCTTGAAATAAGACTTATCTAATTTGGTAAACTTGCCGGAGTCGCTAGAAAAAAATGAGTTCTATATCCCTTAATCGCTCAGGCAGACTAAGCTGCCAGGACTTCCCGCTGGATGAACCAACTGCAGGAGCCCATTACCAGGAGCGTTCCTCTGTTATGGGTTGGGTCCCCAGCACAGAGGTAGATGATGCTATTTTTAGATTCGAAATTCCCGCGAAAAGAGGTTGCTGCCATGTTGGTGCCCTTAAACAATAGATTCCTCGTTAGCTTCTTTTGTTGGGGCACCAACATTTGAATCTCTGGGGATTGAGTGAAAACCAGCAATTCGAATTCCCGCGTTGAAAGTGAGAAGAATGATAATGAGAAGTGACGTTAGCTATCTGATTGGCTAAGAATAGCCTACCTTTGTTCTTTTTCGCGCGAAACGCAATGCTAAAAATAGCCTCATCTACCTCTGTGCTGGGGTACAGACACAGTGGGGAAGATGGACGCTCCTGGTAATGGGCTCCTGCCAACTGGGGATATAGAACCAACTTGAAATCAATCTTATTTTGGTAAACTTGCCTGAGTCGCTAGAAAAAAAGAAGAACCAACTGGGGATATCGAACTAGTTTGAAATAAATAAATCTTATTTTGGTAAGGGAGCGGTCATTAATTACTGGGGGGGGGGGGGGGGGGCGAGGGGGGAGGGCCGATAAATTTAGGGGGAGGGCTAAGATTTTTTGGGCTTCGATTTGGTGAGGGCCAAATTTTTTTGGGCCCACGCTTTAGGGGAGGGTGACAAATTTTTGGACGCCTGTTTTAACAATGAAACTTTTACAATATTTTTAGGCTACTTCAATCGACCATTCAGCTCCACCTTGGAAATGATGGAACAAATTGACCGATTGGAAGGAAGCTATCTCAAGGGAGGGTCATAATTTTTTGGGCTGATGTTTTGAGGAGGGCCAAGATTTTTGGGTCCTCGATCGTTTTAGTTTTTTTACCGGCCCTCCCCCCCCCAGTAATTAATGACCGCTCCCTAAACTTGCCGGAGACGCTAGATAGAAATTACTGAGTTCTATATCCCTGAAGACAAAGCTGCCAGGACTTCCCGCTGGAAGAACCAACTGGGGATATAGAACTAGTTTGAAATCAATCTTATTTTGGTAAACTTGCCGGAGACGCTAGCGAAGAAATGACTGAGTTCTATATCCCTGAAGCGCTCAGGCAGACTAAGCTGCCAGGACTTCCCGCTGGATGAACCAACTGGGTATATAGAACAAACTTGAAATCAATCTTATTTTGGTAAACTTGCCAGAGTCCCTAGAAAAAAATAGTTATATATCCCTGAATTAAGCGCTCAGGCAGGCTAAGCTGCCAGGACTTCCCGCTGGATGAACCAACTGGAGATATAGAACTATAGCTTGAAAGAAGTCTTACTGGATTCTCTCCTTTCTAATGTAAATATAAGCATAATAACTCAGTAATAGTTAGGTTTAAAAAAAATGGTGTTTCGGTTTCCACTGTCACGTTTCTCTGTCTTGTTTAGCTTTGGCGGCATTTTTAGTGGGTGTCTAGATAACAAAGACCCGAAAAACGAAGACCCTAGATAACGAAGACCCGAAAAACGAAGACCCAAGATAACGAACACTGGAAAAGGAAGACCCAAACAAACTACCAAATTTCTAGCATTGCATTTACTCCTGCGTGAATTTTGCAACAGATGGTCACGTGACTTGTTGGCCCATGGCAACGCCATACTTGATTGCAAGCTTGACAACAACAGATTTTGACTGACCCGTGGTATTTTAGCTGGACTTCGAAGCGTTTTTCTTTCTTTCTTACTAAATTATTCTCGAAATAAGTCTGATACAGAAGAATAGTAAAGGTTTTTCTTTACTTTTGATCCGGTATTTTGTCAAATATGCCGGGCAAAATAGAGTTTGGAGTCAAACGAATTCACCTCGAATCTCTAACACTTAGCAAACATGCATGCGGCCGCCGAACACAACTGCCACTCTATGTCCAGTATGTCTATGATGAACTCTTTCGATTGCTTGTTTTAATGCTAGTGAATAATCGGACAAATACAATAAGCTTTTACTCAGGACTCAAAAGAATATTGGGATGAATATTGTTTACTCTAGGCGCTCGTAATAAGAATATCCGGTGTTTAACTTTAAATTCAGGTCCAGCTACAAAATATTGATTTCATAACGGATAGGGTATGGTAGACGACATTTTTAAGTTTGGGATACACCCCTACCCAAGAATCGGGCTCTAGTTGCTGCCGCAGCGAGCGAGCCTGAAGCGAGCGAGCAAGGCAGAAGTTCTAATCTGTATGCGGGTCCAAATCTCGATTTCTTTTTTTTACCACAATGCATCACTTCTATTATCTTTTTTAACCACAATGCTTTGCACGGATCTGATCGTCACGTGCAGGTGGAATCTAACTACGTTCAACCGTTCTTTAATGTATTTCTGTGTATGCGATCCTTGTGTAATCATGAATTTGTTGACGTGTTGTCGTGTAGGCGTACTCTGTGTGAACTGTTACGCGACAATAATCACGTAACATATTATTATTATTTTTATCGTTGAAGTCATATCCTAAATTTAATCTACTACGAATATCATGTTAATTAATTGTAGACAGTCTTCAAGTGCTAGTGTCTCAAAATGAGCAACATAAAACTTGCTGACTATGCTTAGGTTGTACTTAATTTACACTTTTGGCTACGCAGTTGATTTTGAGCGCTTCGATGAGGTTTCATAATTAAGTGAGTCCATTTTGGGATACCATGGATTACTAGGAACGTTTATGAATTAGTTGCCTATTCTTGATTACGCTTTTTATGTCTATATGAAAAAGTTGTGAATCTCGTGATTAGTTAAACAAATGAATGATTGACACTTGGGCTTGTAGCCTCGATATCAGGATTGTAGCATTGGCTGTTTCACGAACAGGCAGTATCACACCAGCGTGCGTACCTACATTAAATTAGCATCGTTGACAACTTTATCAAAACATCAAAACTATGCAACCTTATTTGGTAGAAATTATGAAAAGAAAAGGAGCTCCTCAAAAGTTACCTAATCTAAGGACTCCCGCAGGTATACTGTCTGGTCAGAGAACATAAAAGAAAGCAAAAAGGTTCTGTAAAATATAGTTAGTATATAGTTAGTATATAGTTAGTCTATAGTTAGTCAGTAGTTAGTCCGTAGTAGCAGTGTAATGTCATGTGCAAGACGAAAGTAAAAAGAAGCCAGAAGTGAAGATCCCAGGTCGTAATACTCTCGTAACATTGGTGGAGAATCGGACTTCATTTGGCAATGAACAAGAAAAGAACAGAGAGAAAAAGAACCTGCAAAAGGTATTAAAATACTACTAAGGGGGGTTGATCTATGTTTGCATTTCCTTGGGGTACTAGCCATTCAGTAATGCACTGTTTTAGTTATGTAAAATCTCTGTAATATTTAATCCTATATAGAATTGTTTAAGTAGTTAACGTATAGTCTCTTACGGGAATGTCGAAAATTAATAGTATTAAGTTCATTTAAGTTCGGTTACAGGTAATAGATGTGATGATTTCTGAACTCACAAGCTAGTCCAAATCTATCCAAAATGAAAGATAAAATTAATACTTTTTCATTCCTCTAATCCCAAATTCACATCCTGTAACACAACGACTTCAAACTCCTGTGCACCAAAAGTAAAGCTAGAGCGGCTGCGGCCGAAGAACCTGAAGAAACCATTTATTCATGCGAATGCCCTGAAAACTCGCAGTCCAATCAAAAGTTTCCTTCATTCAGCGTGGAGCAATATAGAATCTCGTGCTAGAACTGAGTACACGAATTTTGACTCGTCGGAATCAAAATTTAAGTCGTAATCTGATTTTTGTTCTGAAATTACAACTCAATTAAATCAACTTTAATAGTTCAACTGCACGAAAAACTAGGAACTTCCCAAATTTCAATTGAATCTCAATTACCTGATAGTTCACACATCTAGTTTAATCGAAGCAGAAAACCATTAAGTCCAATTGGAAATTTACCACAACCGTCGAGAGAACCTTTAAAGTGCCTATCACCCTTTTGTAATTGTGATAGCTTATGAACCTCCGTAAAGGTTTGAGTACTTCTGTGAAGAAAGTTTTGGTTTAAAGTGAATACTTTATCTTCTACGCTTGTTTGAAATCACGTAAATGTGACCTTTCCTGACCCATGACCGCGTAAGTAAAAGCCTGGGTCGAAACCTGGGTAGACGTCATCTTGACGTCATATAATTAATTCGGCTTTGCAATCATTTGAAGAAATACTTAACACGTTGACTAAAATGACTTTTTTCTTTACTAACAACTCAAAAACTGTGTATATTTTCTATGCATCGATGTTGTTGTGATAAAAAGGCGCCATGGAGAATAATGCATTAATGAGATGACGTCTACCCAGGTTTCGACCCAGGCTTTTACTTACGCGGTTTTGGGTCAGGAAAGGTCGCATTTACACGATTTCAAACAAGCATAGAACATAAAGTATTCACTTTAAACCAAAACTTTCTTCACAGAAGTACTCGAAACTTTTCGGAGGTTCATAAGCTATCAAAATTGCAAAAGGGTGATAGGCACTTTACAGAAAACTGAGCCATCAGAGCCAGCTACAGAACTTTTGTACGACATTCCTCTAGTAGTACAGTAAACACCCGCGTATAAGAACCTAGAATTTTTGGGTTCAGGCTGAATGGGTTCTTATATTTTGGGGTAGTTTTTCCGAAGTCAGGCTGATTAGGTTCTTAGTAGGTTCTTATTTGTAGGAGTTGTCATAGTGATACCATTCAGAGAACTACTGTAGTACTAGTATGTCATAATGGTTGAACATTTGTATTTTAAACAGCAAAAATGCCAAGCCTTGTTTTTTAAACAATAATAAATTCAGTACCATAGGCTACCATGGTATTTCTCAGAAATTTCACAATTTCTAACAATTAAAATCCAGTATTTTGGCTATAAAATAAGAGTGTTTTTTTGAATAAGAACCTATTTTTCTTTGCCAGGCTAAATAGGTTCTTATATATTTGGGTATTAAAATGGCCAATTTCAGCCTGTAGGTTCTTAAATCACTAGGTTCTTATACGCGGGTTTTTACTGTATCTCACTGAACCTATTAACCATGTAAAACCTAGACATCAGACAAATAATAAGAAAAGAACTTAGAAATCAGGAGAAAGCACAATTTAAATCGGACCAACCGGGAACGCGAAACAACCCATCCCAGGAAATTTCAGTAGGGAAGGAAGGACATCCTTTGGTGTCGTAATATGTAATTACTACAAGTCGAAACCGGGACCCAAGAATCCCAAACCAAATGTACACTGCCCACTTGATCTGTAACATATTGAAACCTATTAAAATAATCAGTAAAAAGCCAAACCTGTGTCCAAAAGAAAAAGGAAAACTTGAGAATAAAAGCCTTAGAAGTGAACATTTTTGAAAGTTCAAATGAGACTAAAACAAATATTGAGCCAAAACAGTCTAAAAACCGAGACGGCAAACAAAATACCGTACAGTTACAAGACAACCATTTACAGAAGGATACACAACTAAAATTTTATTTTTTATAATACTGCCAAAGAAGCAAAACTCCAAGAAAAGGAGTATATAGCAACAAAACAATGTGCAGAGCAAACTATATAGAGTGAATATAACACAGTCGACAATTTTCAAGAAGAAACTACATTGGACATGCCAAGTATACTCTTAAAGAAAACGAAGCTGTACCGTCGAAAAATCAGTTTCAAATTTTGAGAGATACGAGCGAAATCCTTTCAAAGGAACATTTTGAAGAAAAATAGCACAAGCCAAATTGAAAGTGATATTTAAAATCACGAGCACAAAAGAGAAACAATATTGATACAGGCTCACAACCAGAAAACTAAAAAGAAGTAAGTTTCCAAAATCAAACAAATAAATGCAGTTGAATTCCATGGAAATCCAACCAATTTAAAACTTTTTCAAGGCAAAATTGGCAACACCTGAATTAAAGATTTCAATTTTAATTGACACACGAGTAACCTGGGTGCCAGAGGTTGTACTGCCCTCTCTAAGCCAAAATTGTTACTATGATTAGTGGAAACGAGTGGGAAAAGCTCAACCCAAACAAATACCATTTTGTAAGAATTAAACGGTACTTTTAAATTAATGTCTCGTTATTCCAGAGGGAATTAGCCAACCCCAGTGAATACGAAACAAATACCATTTTGGAAGAATTAGAGTACTTTTTAATTCATGTCGTTATAAGCCAACCCCAGTGAAATTTCGGCTGGAAAAGTATTCCTAGCACCTCAATTGAGCTATCAACCGCAAACAGACGGATTAGTAAGAGCGACCTGAAACGACCTTTGGTATGGATCGTGTAGAGTAATCCAGTGCAACATTTTCCTAAAGATAATCGCCGAATAAAACTTCCTGTTTACATTAAGAGAATGAAATTATATATCTATCCAAACGAGAGACCAATAAACACACCAAAACAAGATGACCTCGATGACCTTTATTTAGACTAGAAGATAGCTTTGGCAAGAATGTCAATATACCGTCCGCTGAAGACTCAACTGTGCTAATTAACTCTGATAACTAGAGTGTTCAAACCCAAACAATTGAAACCCATACTGATGTTAGACAAACGGAATCGGGTCCATGTCATGACCTTCCAAGCAAAGAGATTACTATTGATAATCAAACAATTTGTAATGCAGAGAAGCTGCTCAAGCAACGAAAACGACAGGGAAAGACAAATGAGTAGGGTATCCGAACAATCTGTCGACATGGGAGACAACATCGAACATTTTGGACAAGAGATTGATCGATAATTTTAACCGACGCAAATAATTTCACTTTTCGATTCAAGCAATACTCGGAAACATTTACTGACTTAATTGGACTGTTTCTTTTGAGATCTAACCAATTTTTCATCGGATTAAATTTAAAAACAAAATGTTATTTGGGTTATCTGATTTACCTAGATTCATGCCTTCAGAACTTATCATTTTATTAAAGAGAGATGATGTACTTACGTTTACTGCAAACGCACTAGATATATCTAATAGTGAATAATGATTTTTGTACCCCGAACACTTGACCCCACTTAAGCCTAATACAGTATTCAGTATCTTGAACTTGTGTTACACTAAATCTGTAGGGAAAGCTAGTATTCCTAATTGCTTGCTAAATAGTCTAAATACATAATAATTTCTTTTATATAAGTAGTTTTCTTTAAATGTTGTATTAAAAATGTAAGTAATATTGAATGGCTTACAATGATTTTTCCAGCGAAACCTGAGCTCACTTTGAAAGGCTGATGAGACTGGCAGCACGTGATCCCACTTCTTTTGCAGTACCTTGGCAAGTTCAGCTGTGCTTTCAGAGGTCTTGGAAACGATTACTGTAGGAATGAGAGCACAAAGCTCATAGTGTGCTTGTTTTTCCTTGCTGAATCGGAATTTGATTTCTGAGCAGATGATGTCCACTGTTCGCTTCCAGTAATCTGCAACTGACTCTGTTGGGGTATTATCTCGGTTCCGCTGTCTACTGCACACACGTGGACGTTTTTTACTAGAATTGACCAGCTCGGAAAGATTCAATACTTTCTGGTACATGCTCAAAAACCACTCGTCTATTTCATTGCGAATGTCACTGTAGAAGCTTTTGACGTCTTCAATTTTCTGAAAGTCAAAATATACGTCTACAAAGCGACCTCAGTGTAGGGAGGAGACTAGTGGTCTCATTGGCTCCAACATTTCATTGCACATACAAAGTTAAAGATATGTCGAAAGTTCGTCATAGTATGTCGCAGTCCATTTGCAAGTGTCTTAGTTTTAGCGTCCCAGCTCCATTCTTCCTCATTCGGGTAAAACCGATCGTCATCTGTTGGCTCACAGATTTCATTCAGGGTGGTGACTATGTACTCTTACATTTCAAAGATGGTTTCAAATGTGGAGTGTCGCTCGACCCATCTCGTTTGGCATAAGTTAATCACCTTTCGTTTCTTGCTCTCTGGAGAATGCGCATCGATGACAATTTTCACGAAGCTCTGTCGTTTCGGAGAATTGTCAAAGAAACTGTACAGTTCACGACAGCAATCCATCATGTTCTGAATTGACTTTATCTGACAAGCATGACAGATAACGAGATTTAGTGAATGGAGGCAGCAACATTGGTACTCTGCGTCTGGTGCATACTTGGCAATTTCCGCTTGAACTCCTTTCTTGTCAGAACTCATCGACGCAGTCGTGTCGTACGCCTGGCCACGACAATTGGCAACGTCGACCCTCTGTCTTTCTAAACTGTCCCGTAATGTCGTGGCTATAACTGATCCAGTTGTTCTATAGGCATGTCACACAGGTCTAACAACACCTCACGCTGTACAGGATTGGACGCGTCAGCAATAGAGTCAAGCAGTCGAAGACATACTGACAATACTTCACGTCCCTCAGATGTTGTTTCGTCGGCAATCAATGCAAAGTGGGGGGTGTTTTCAAGACATAGTCGGAAATAGTCACGAATCAAGTCAGCCATGACTTCAATTATTTCATTTTGTACGGTTTTGCTTGTGTAGCGTGCATTTTCTGGTCCCGATACGAGTTGTTTTTTAATTCAGGGTTGCTTTCTGCCAGAAGACGTAGGACAGCGATGAAATCACCTTCATTTTCCGTGGATGTTTCAGCAAAATCTATATGATCATCTCTGTGCCCACGCAAAGCAATTTGCTACTTCGCACACAACATCACAGCATCTACAATATGAGGCAATATTGCTTTATTACCCTGGATATTCTGCATTATCATCGAGGTGATCTGTGTGTCAATGCGTTTTTCTATATTTGTCACTTGGGCTCGTATAGAATATGCACGATCTAGAGCTCTCTTGTGGTACTCTGTGGTTTCGTGGCCATCAAGTTTCTCTTTGGATTTATTGTAATTTCGAAATGGAGTTTTCACAAAGGCTCCTAGTGACTCTTTTTCTTTCTCACTTAAGTACAGCAGACACGACATGCACCATCCCCCACTATGTTCGGGATGAGCACTATAGGCTAACCATTTTCGTTGATCAAGCCATTTAACTTGAAATTTGATTTGCTTGTTATTTCCAAACTGTTGAGTGTAAAGATCGATTGCAGGGTTCGCAATCGGTCGCCAACAGTTATTGAGAAACTGCAATTTATCCATGTCACTTAACGTGTCTGTCGATATCTGACCAATACGACTAATGCCATACGGCCCAACAATTGAGGCTAAATCATTGTCTGGAACAAGGTTTTCCTGACCACCAGTATCATTGTGAGGGTCTATTAAAAATGGGAGATAAGCGGATTAAACTTCACAACAAACGACACGTATGTTCACAAATCAATATTTATTATATATTGGCTAATGCGTACATAACCCATTTTTATATAAAACTTTTATCACATACGAAAACTAACAGTGCACTCATAATAGACGTTTTGATCTAACATCCCCAAGTCACACCAAATCGTACTGAACTAGTGGAAGAACTGGATTGGTAGTTTACAATGCATATTCTATTAAGAGCAACGTAGACTACGTTGCGCTTAATAGAATATGTAAACTACCAATCCAGTTCTTCCTGCTCGTCTGCATATAGATAATTTGGCAAGTTAATCCTTTCCCATTGTAACATGAGATACTCTCCAAATTTTACATGTTCATACTGCCTCAACAATTCAACCCAAGCAGGTGGAGGCCCCCATGCTGGAGACACAGCAAACTTTCTATTTTTTTTTGGTTTGTAAAATTTCCCTAGCATTTTCAACTGTAAAGTGGCAGGTTGATTCTGCATTAAGCTCCTCGAGACATGTAACAACTTTAAAAGTTTCAACTAAAGTCGAAATGTGTTTCTCTTCAAACTGAATACAATTTGAGATATCTATGGCTCTAAGTGCTTTACAACGTTTAAGGTATATCATCATGTTAACTGGGTCGATGCTGGTGCATCTGTCAGGGAGGCTTTTCCTGAACTGAGGGGATTCTCGTAGAGCTGACGACAACCAAGGTTGGATAGTAACGTACTTTATTACTGGTCTTAATGACTGGCCATGACTATATAAGCATTAAGGCTGACCATGAAGAATCATGGACTAGCCATGACGGCTCTTTCTCAGTTCTTCCTCTATCTTCTCTATGTTACAAGATATTCGTTCTGTATTTATGTCATTTACAAACAATAGTTATTGAGAACCAAACAGGTGTCTTTACATGGACCCCTATTGTAAGTAGGGTCGTGACCTGAACAAAGGAAAACTGATCTTGAAAGAAAGATGTTTCAAACGATCGACAACATAAATAAGATATGTCAAAGCTGAAACTAGAGATCAAATATCCTAGTATGAGCGTAAAACATTATATGAGATATTTTCCATAGAAATCCAACTTGAAGTTAGTAACTAATTTGCATTGACGGAAAGTTCAATGGATTTGTTTAACTGACAAAGTACGGAACTATAATTAGAAATACTCAAATCTTATTGGCTTGTTGTCGGGATCGCTCGGTACCGATAGCTTAAGATATAATCAATACTTAATTAGTTCCCTGTAACAAACACAGGTTATTGGAAAATGAGTTCTATTCGATGTTGTCAATGGATCGAAAATGACCTTAGTAAATACAGGCTCGTGACCAAACGAGTTTAACAAAAGTACGATTTGATTAAAGTAACTCGACTTTGGATGCGTCGAGCGTGGGCTCAACTAGAACTTGTTAATTTATTATATGTTTCTCCTAAAGTAGAATTTTGTCTAAAATCGTAAGATCTCTTTTCTTAACATGCGTCCTTCCTCAGCCTCGAGCTCCGCGAGAAAGAAAGTAGTAACTATTTTTTTTATATTACATGTAACCCATAAGAAGATAAATCTATTTAGCTGTTGCGACATCGTAAAATGTTGGACAATTACCATTATTTTGTTGTTGTTGTTGTTGTTGATTAGAGATTAAAGTGAATAAATATAACAGCTAAAATGGAAATTTTGGATAACACAAGTGTAAGGTTAGAGAAGTACAAGTAAAAATAGAAACCTTTTTACGTTCTTGCGTGATCCCAAATTCCATGGTTGAATAATAATATAGAATTGAATAAATGGTTAATAGTAAATATTAAATAATAATATATAATTGAATAAATGGTTAATAGTAAATATTGTTAAATATTGAATACTAATGCTGCATAATACTTTTAGATATTTTTCTTTTGAAAACATCAGTTCATGGAGGATTTAAAACCTCAGTCCTTGTAAATCGTAATCTTCGTTTCAGTTCGGTTTAGTGAGATGATTAAAACTAAATGTTCAGTGTTCACTCAAACTTTTGTAGGTACATCATAGTCCAAAGTCGTGTTGCAATCAATACAGAGTTCGTGCAATGATTGGATATTTTCTGGTTCAATTGTAGGAAGTTTCTCCTTCTAACACCAATCGTCAGGCAGCTTTGTGTGTGAAATAGCATGCGGACGAAATCAGTATAATGGTGTTGATCATCATGTAGTTATTACTGTGATTTGGTTTCAAAGTCACGTCATCTCAGGTTGAGAGCCATGGTACATACTTGACTGAGTGGCGTGTAAATATTTGCATGTTGACAGTAAGGGAATTGGGACATTGCCCAAGTCCTATTTCCATCGTTGCCGTAGTCAGATTGCATGGTATATTATATATAGTCAGTGGTGTCAGAGACAATGTTTCATTGCGCAGTTTGAGCGTTTGGCGTTTGGTCGACAAATAATAGCGGTTACCATGATGAAGTAGTGGTTCTAGGTGTGCACATGTAGTTGGCTTGTGGTTGCGTGAGAAATCAATCTTGGATCCAGGGTACCATGGTAAACCAAGCCACTCAATATTTTTGACTAGTTTTAGTACAATAGTTGGATAGATAAGTGTGCCATAATAACACCTAGTTAGAGCGTTAGCTTTAACAATAGTTTAAGTACTCTATTGTGCAAATCGAATTTCTAAAATATTCAGATTTATTTGTCTACCAGCGCGATGTTCATATTCTGTCACTGGATTTATAAGTAACGGGTACACGTTTGTATTGTTTTTATTTGGCGGATAATGCGGAGAGTAAAAATCTAGGTAAATCATTGTAGCCAGTTAATTCCTTATCTTGAAAACTTGAAACTTTTTTAACGGTATTTTGAATTTCAAAAAGACGTAAGAGCAAAGAAAACACTTTGTTTGATTCAAAAAAGTTGAATTGTAATGACATTGTTCATCTTTTGGCAAAATGATTATTTATTTATTTTTAATGTGGTACCTAAAATTCTCGTGTTGTGAGGAACGGACTGGAAAACTACGGTTTTGATTACCGTTTTGTTGGTCTTGAGAAATGCGGGGTTCATTGGAATGACGAGGAGATCTACAATTTCTATAGTGGTGACCAATCTTTCTGCAATTATAACAAATGATCTGTCCATCGGTTGAACATGTAGTTCTACCGAAATCTCGCCTATCATTAAAATATGGCCTGTCCCTAGGACGAAAATTGTAGTTGTTTTCGCGATTACTGGAAATATGCCTTAGTTCCTCACGGATGATTTGGCTAATGTTAGGCGTGTTGCGCGCGTCGTCTTGTTGATAATTACGAAAGTTAGGGGTAAAGGTTAACTTATAGGGGGCTGATAAGACTGTTGCGGGGCTTCGTAAGCGGCTACTGAACGTGGAAGTAATTGTTCGGTCTTAAGCCTTTGGATAAAACCCTCTTGTAATGCCAGAATATCAGCCTTAGTTACTGCTGGCGCGATTTGGGCAACTATGGTTGACACGTCGTACTATGGATAGTACGACGTTTGCCGCAATTGAGATCGACCTATTCAATAGGTACGAGTCCAGTATGAGGTTCGAGTAGCCAAGTCGGGAATTACGACTCTGGTGCGACTTTGCGGCAAACATCGTTCTTAACACGCGCCGAACTAAATTCATAAATTATGTCAAATAATAAATGAATCATGCAAAACGTACGGATTGTGCCAAAACCGTCTCCCAAACACTGCCCCCCCTGGTGAGCATGCGCTGTATAAAGGGGAAATGGCGGCATATCAGAAGTCATTGTATACGTACCTGTGAGCTGTAACCGCGTGATCGCGTTTTGGAGAGGTGATATTTCTAACCTCACTAAATTGTAAACAAATCAGACTTCGGTGGCAATGATACTTAGTGATGTCGCGAAAAATCTGACAACAAACCAATGACAACTGACAAATTTGGGAATAAAGCGAATGAAGTTCTTGCAAGACAAAATATCAAATGACCCGAGCTGCCGGACAACTAAACACGAATTGTATGTTTAATAGAGTGTAGTAATTTTCTCGCAATTGGCATACAATCATTTTCCACAGAAAGGCCCTTCTTAGATTCGACCGAGCGCGGTATTTCGCCATATCACTAGCCGCGGGCGAAAAGTGAAATGCGCCAGGACATGTTTTAGTTCCCGTGATTTAATTAGGCGCGAGTGAATTAAGATCGATATAGGTTCCTAGTTTGCTGCCACGTCGGCCCTAAGTCGATCTTCTACCGAACCTATTTTTAATAGGATCGGCGCGACTTAAGTTCGACGTTTGCCGTAGGCCTAAGATTTGTAATTGAAGTATCTCCAGTAATATTTTTCCAAATTAACGTATGGAAATCAGGTCGTGTCTTTCCTTTATTCAAAGCAGACTCACTTACTGATCATAATAATTTTCGGCCTATCTCTGTGTTAGCAATTTTATCCAAAATATTAGAGAGCCACGTTTTTGTTAAAGCACAATTCCGGACAATTTGATATTGCCTTGTCAATTTGGCTTTAGATGGAACCATTCCTGTGAAACTGCACTGATAACTATTTGTGATTCAGTCTTGGATGCTATGGATAAAGGTGAAATAAGTGGATTATTACAATTGCATTTTACTAAAGCATTTGATTTAGTAGATCGTGGAATACTTTCGGAAAAATTGAAGTTGTATGGTCTGAGCCAGAACACATTCCTCTGGTTCCACTCATATTTAACTGATAGAACACAAAAAGTGAAATTTAAGAAAGCTCTTTCTGAGTCGCGTGTGGTTACCAGTGGAGTGCCGCAGGCTCTATCTTAGGGCCACTTTTTACTCGGGTTGCCTGTGGCAGGCCGAGTCAAGAATCACAAGTGTCTTTTATTTTCCGTGTCGACCTTTCGCGCCGTTAACCAATCACATTGCACATTGCACACGTGGCCGCCATGTCATGTGACATGTCTTTTCTTTGGCATGTGAAGCCATGGATCGTAAAAATCGAGTGAAGAGGAGGACTGTGGTATTCGTTCTGTTTCTGCTCCAAATAATCCACGGCCAAACTGAAAGAAAATGTACTGTTACGTCTAAGTGCCATAAGATTGCAGTATTGCATTGTTGGAACGCCCTTCTTTCCATCGCACACTTTGCGGAGGTCAAATGAGGGATTTTGATTGTTAAATTTTTAGCTGTTTTATACCGCCGAGTACTCTCGAGATTATACAACTGGGAAGTCTCGACTATTAAAGCCAGTCAAACGAATACCGAACTTTACTAAGACTTTAACTCAAGAGTCGCAAAAGCTGGAAGTGAACAGTGATTGACCCTTGCCTTTGAACGCGAACGGAAATCTTAACTGGTGAGGTTGAAATTATGTGTTTATAACTACGTACAGAAATCTTACTTGTCTAATGCGGTAATGGTTAGTGTAATTCGAACTGGACTTTTTAGAGACCAAGAAGAAAAAGTTGAAATCGTCAAAAGAATATTTAAACAGATTCACTGAACCAGTCAGAAGACCGTGCACTGAATTTGTTCAAGCCAAGAGGCATCCGAATTGACCACGATTTTAATACCCATAACCAGAACTGAATATGGCTTACAAACCGAGAATACCGTAAATTGCATTGGATGTGACTTAGGAAACCCTTGTAGTTGAAAGTGTCAAAAAACGTATGTAAAACGTCGAGTTATATAAGTTATGGCTCTATCAATTCCAAACCTGCCCATCCCCCTCTCTCCCCCGGGGGGCATTTGTGGGCATTTGACATGTTGCAAATTGATAGGGGGGGAGGGGGGGGGGGGGGGGGTAGAAAATGAAATAAAAAAGTCTAAAACCCAGACAAATAACCTTTTTTCAGTTGCCCATGTTTTATGACCCTACATTTTTGGGGGTTAAAAAATATGACCCTCCTTAATTTCTAACCAGTCCCTTCAGCGACCTTCCTCATGAAACCCCGTTTTATAATTAATTATCAGTAAAACTCTGTAATTAGAAGCTCCCGCGTAAGCGACCGCGACCACCTTTGGGGGTTGAGAATTTGAATTTTTCTTTGTTTTTAAGCTCTCGTAAGCGACCACCCCAGAGGCATAATACATTTTGTACATTTTCTTTTTACACAAGTATGCAACGTACATACTCTATCGATTAATGTATATTGACCAACGCGTGCACTGTAGATTCATGACATTCACGTTGTTATAGTACTGTATACTGTGATATCAGTCACACGTAACGTAAATACTGTATCGATTAACGTATATTGACCAACGCGTCAGTGCACTGTAGATTCATGACATTCACGTTGTTATAGTACAGTAGTACTGTATACTGTGATATCAGTCACACGTAACGTAAATACTGTATCGATTGACGTACATTGATCAACGCGCACTGTAGATTCATGACATTCACGTCGTTATAGTACAGTAGTACTGTATACTGTGATATCAGTCACACGTAACGTAAATACTGTATCGATTAACGTATATTGACCAACGCGCGCACTGTAGATTCATGACATTCACGTTGTTATAGTACAGTAGTACTGTATACTGTGATATCAGTCACACGTAACGTAAATACTGTATCGATTGACGTATATTGACCAACGCACACTGTATATTCATGACATTCACGTTGTTATAGTACAGTAGTACTGTATACTGTGATATCAATCACACTATATACGTATTCCCTTGGGCATGGTGTGTGCAAGCTCTCGTAAGAGACCGACTACTGATTCCGCGGGTGATCACTTGCTATAATGAATTCTTGAAAGGGACCAGCTGTCGTTACAACCACCGTTTCTTGATTCCCATGGTGCTCCTTTACTAGAGCTTCAACTGTACTTCATTTCAACTCTCCAAACAAACATCCATGTATATAGCCCGAGTTCAGGCTGCACGCAGCCTCTTGTTTATTTTAAAGTTCGATTAATGATCTACCCTTGCATGTTAAAAATACTAAGACTATTACGTTTGCAGATGATACTACTTGATATGCTAGCGGCAACGACAACTTTAGTATTGAGCATGATTTGATGAAATTGATTTAAAGGTCGTATGTAATTGTGCTCAGCAAAATGGTATGGCTTTGTGAGGGGATTTCACAGGGTTTTCCTGTTGTGTTTGTTCTTTCAGACACAGGAAAAAATTCTTCAATGAAATCCTTGAAATCCTGCAGTTGGCAGTCTTTTACCCCTGCTCAACCTATTAGGATGTGTTTTTGTCACTTTAAAGCAACTGCTTGAGTCCAAATCACCGCTCTTGGTTGTAGGGGTAAAAGACTTATAAAAAAAAACCTACTGGAGTCCCAGAGAGGGGGATCCCTTGTGAATTTTTTCCATTACCCAGCATGCAATTGGAGGTGGGAGCAGGTAAATGTGGTCGAGTGAAATGCAGTGACAAGAATAGCGCGGTTCACAGTCGCTTGGTGTGTTTTGTGCAAACAAACCTGGTGGTTCGAAAGATTAAAGAAGGTACAAATGTACTGTAACGACTGAGTGCTGATTTTGTGTTTGCTCTTGATTTCAAGTGCGAATGGGAAGGATGTTTTGAGCCGATTTTCAGCTCCTTAAAATTCGTGAAAATCGAAGAAACAAAAACGATGGCCAAAACAAATGAGCTTTTCTCCATAGTGAAAGAGTCAAGCGATCCCTGTTATAGCTCTGACTTTGAAGCCATTCATCCCTTCACATAATATCGCAACATCGTCTTTCCGGCATGTCTAGATGTGATGTGATTTTCTTATATAGGTCTCAGGGGACCTATATTTACAGGCTCGGACCCGAAAGTGTTAAGATACGTAAATTAATGTTGATTTATAAAGTCATCAATGATCAAGCACCTGAAAACCTAAAACGCTGTTCTGTTCGAACTAATGTGCGAAATACAAGATCTTCAAAGGTAATTTTTGTCCTTCCAAGAGCACGCACTAATAGTGGACAAATAAGGTTTTGTTTTAGTTAGTCTCTTCAATTCTCTTCCGGTCGATATTAAAAATGTTGTTTCTAATGTAAGCAGCCTAACTTTCAGAAAAATGTTAAAGAAATTGTTTTTTTGATGAACAATGTAAGACTAAATTAACCACTTAGAAGAAAGACAGTGTAATTTTTTTTCAAATCCCAACTCTTTATGAGCTGTAGATGTATCTCTCGGTAGGCCTTGTAGCCGTCGTCCTATTTCTAATTTCATGGATTTACTCGTAATTTGTAATTTTGTACTTGTAAATTTGTATTTTTATGCAAACTGATTGTAAACTATATTGCCAGAGACCACGCATTAAATTACTCTCTTGGGTAAGCGTCAAATCCTCACTACTAAGCGTGATGATGACACGCGTGTGTCATCATCACGAAGCCTCACTTTGGTGTTGAGAGGAAATGTTGTGTCAAAGTGAGACTTGGTGGTGAAGCCTATTGAATGTTTGAACACAGGTAGCCCAAGCTTACGATCTGTATAAGCGATTAAAAGAGAGTGTATGAAATTGTTCCTGTTATCGCTGTGATGCTCTTAAATCTAATCATAAACCATAAACCTTCGCTTTACCTTGTAGCGGATTGCCTTTAATGTCTATAGCGAATCCTGGACAGTTTGCCCTTGATGTTTTTGATACGTGAAACATTTTAAAGAGCATTAGCAGGAGCCCATTACAGGAGCGTATGTGATGGGTAGCGGTAGCGCCCATAGCACAGTGGACGATGTGGCTATTTATAGTCGTGAAGTTCTGGTATGCGATTACGTTGTCTTTTGTTCTCTTGCGCTTTAGTATTTTTTTGCAGTTTGAACCGTGTTAATTACAATTTTGCAGTGCATCCTGATAGGTTAAAAGGGGTTGAAAGTGACGGCCTTTGTTTCTTCTCGCGCGCAGGAAACACAAAGCTAAAAATACTAGCTACACCATCTGTTCTGCTGTTGGACAGACCTAATCTGGGAGATGCACGCTGATGGTAATGGCTCCTGGCATTAGTCATTACAGCGATAGCAATTAACAAAGAAAACTTCATACATTCTCTTGTAAGTAATAGATACAGAATGAGTAGCCGTGGCGAGAGTTTGTAAATCCGATAAAGCACGGACACGAATTCTGTACAACGTCGAATATAGAGTCGTATTGTTCAGTTATTTTGGCGATACGACCTATTTCGGCCGAGTAAATCGAAGCAAACGTTTATTCAAATCAGGGCGAAATCTATATCAAGATAAGCGCTATAATCTACAACCTGATGCAGTGCTTTCACTAAAACCACCACACTAATGATATCAGGCTCAAAGTCACTGACCATTTTGATCGTACTAGTTTAGCAATTTCATTTATTGTATCACCTGCACACAGGGCGAAGATTAGGAGATCGCTTCCCTGAACACTTGCTGGATGTTAGATCAGTAGCTATATTTTGGCATGCCTATGACGTCATCGCCTAGCCTGACACTGCCACTGACCTAAATTAATATACTGCCCCCGGGGGAGGGGGGGGGGGGGTTCTACAAGGTAAAAAGGGTAGGGTTGGCTGTCGGAAAACCTCGAAAAATACCCTAAAGAATTCCAAGGCGTGAAAAATTGCTCACACTAATATATACCTCATGGTCTAAAAATCACCCTAAAAATGGATTTCGCTTGGATATAGCATACATTCAAATACGTGTTTTTCTATTTCTTTCTGTATAGCTAGTTGTTTGGTTGGAGGGTTAATAAGAAATAAAAATATATCATTGACAGTCATTCGGTTCATCTTATTTTTAGTTTGCTAAATCGCCGATTTCAACCCCTAAAAATACGACGATCATCCCTACCAGCCGAATATAGCAAGAAGCCCCCCCCCCCCCCCCTAATGGTAACTGCCGTATGCCATATATAGCAAAAGTTCAGTTAAACCCGTCAGGAAACTAACAGCAGTCGTGCAAGAGATTTCGTTATGAAAGAACAATTCAACCGTCTAGTTCTTAGGGTTTATACACTTAGTCCATGGTTAGGATCTAGCCACTGAGAGGGGGTAACCTTTTAATTTTTTAAGCAGTAAGATCCTCATGTGGGGTAAGTTTATTGTCCGGCAACTATCCCCCCCCCCCCCCCCCCCCCGCGTTTGGTTTATTTATTTTTTATTTTCGAACCAATTACACTGGAATTTTCCAGATCTTACTCGATCCCGGTCTATGGCCTCTTTGTGTGCGGAGGAGGAGAAAACCTGGGAACCCGACTGTTTTGTGATAAATGCTGATAAATGAAGTACGCTTGACCGGCATCGCTACGACTCAAGTAGTTAATAACAAACAAACCCAGGGTAGTTCGTTTCCGTCTATAAGTCCAATCATCTGAACATGGAATATGCAAAGGTACATCCTTAATATTTTTCTTTAAAAGAATGTAAGAAACTCGATCCCACTCGATTACATTAAATGGCATTCAATAAGTATGATAAACTACACCAGTTGTACTCAGATCCGGGACTCAGATAAAATCCATAAGCCATAAGCTGCTTCAAATGATTTTTTAGCAACACGCTCAACATTTATAACCATAGATGACTACCTCACAGCCCACCCATGCCATTGTATATGTGCGTGAAAGATCTTCATTTCTCGCCAAATAGTCGTTATGTGTTATCTCGGCCCTACTGAAATGTCTTTGTCGCCCTCCTGTCATCTGGCTTTCATGTTTTGTTATGGTAATATCTGCAGTCTCTGTTCTCCTCTAGAAAGTCCCATTGTTTGACAGGAGAAAGAGAATGACCTTTTTGTGATTCGGCTCTGTTTTTGTATTTACATTAGAAATATCTGACAGTTGACATTAATAGGCTATCTCACATCGACAAGAGGACCAAGCTAGCATTCCGCGACCGATCCTAGTGCCGTTTTATGGACAGCTAGTTTTGAACGTATCATTTCAAATATTTGTAACATCTAGCAGAGTTTAACGTCTCAGAGCCGTTTCTCAGGGCTTTTGAGAATACAGTTTAATACAATACAGTTTAAATTATGTTTAATTTTCTATAATTTGGTGTGACACGATTCAGCCTTCCACGTTAGACTGAACCCACAAACAATTAGTTCTGAGTGTTTATATGAATACTACATAAAGCCGTATTCAGCATAACAGCATAAATCTAAACAGCCGGCCGCCAAGCAGCGAAAAAAACTGCGCTCTCTTCGCTGTGGGATAGATTCGAACACCAATTAAGGTAAGTGAATACTTTTTGAGCATAACATTTTTTTGGTTCACGAGTGTATATCGTTGGATGTTAACTGTATTATTATAGTATTCGGTGAATTACTGTAGCTGTGAATTACTGTAGCGTTACGCTGTTGTAAAACACACTTGTGGCAGTAATGTAGATGTAGATGTAGTATCAGGTTTATCAAAGTAAGCATGGAAAAGGATATTTTGGTTTAATCCGAGGTCGTTGATTTGTTCGTTCTCTTATATAGTGTCTACGACTATGGAAAGCCGAGTAAGTTAATTAACGGACGGCAGACACTGAAGCAAAAGCTGGGTAATAACTTAATGAAACTCATTTGTATATAAAGCCATTGGTGTATAAAGGGTGATTGCTGAAGAATATTATTTAGAGTAATCTTCTGAGAAGTAAAAATGCTTTTCAAACCCCTGTCGGCCTCACTTTATTGTGATTGCAAGTGTTTATGTGAGTTTTGCACCGAAAACTCGTGTTTCACAAAGTCAGTGGTAAAGAAATGCGTTATAATCCACATCAATATCATTGAATTCTTCGGGTTTAAAGCCACAAAAGAAATAAAAAGTCCAACAGTTACTCGTATTTTATGAAACACGTGTCTCATTCATGCCGAAACCAAGCTACATGCTTGAGTAGTCACGTATTCGCGCCGTTTGATTTACAAACGTTTAACCCGAATTAAACCGTATGTTTGAACCATATATATAGGCTTGTAATCTTTCACCAAATCTCTGTTTCACAAAATACTGTTGTATCGAGAACTAAATAGGTGATTAAAGCAGATAAATTATGTCGAAGACTATGTTAGAAGTTAGTTTACCTTGCCCTTATGGGTGGGTATTGATTCAATTTCATTGACATTGTTCTCTTCAACACAGCAGTGCTTTCAAAAACAAAAGTTAACAATGCGAGGCTAAACAATGCGTCTTTGAAATGCTATTTTATGGCTAATCCAGTTGACGAAAGCAGTCTTGTATAGTATAGTACACTGGTGAAACATTGCTCAGTTTGAGCGAGGTGGTGGATTGAAAGTGGACCAGTACCAGTTACTGTGGCACCTGTTCGTGACAGTCGAACACGTGTTGGAACACATGAAGGATTTTGAATGATAACTAGTAAGCACATGGGTGATTTTTTAGTTGTCCCTCAAAACTCAATCAAACAGATCTAGTTTGGGCATTTATTTCTTCTCGTAACCCATTGCCCAGTTCTTTTCCGAAACATACACTTAATAGCTGTGCTGAGAAACGTGCAATCGTGTTTTCAGTTTTCCATACACTTGTCTGTAGTCCGCGGTTAAATTTGCACGCTTCCCAGCTCAGCTACATCCCTCAAATTTCGATCAGTTAATCTTTTACCTATTTCAGAAATTCGATTTTACCGATTTTATTTGGCACCATACATACACTTTATTTCGCGCCATGTTTACACCCCTTTCAAAATGTCGGAATTAACCGCAAACTGGTCTATTGCATCCAGTAGAGACAAATCCGTTTGATGTTCAAATTATTCATTATTAATCAGAAAACTTATTTTTAATACAGCCTTTGCTTAATTATTTTCGTTTACTTAAATACGCTTTCATCTGAAACTAAGATAATATATTGGGCCATAATACCGGCTTAATATGAACCATGGTGTTTTTCGCTGATCTAAAGGAAGCGAAATTTGTGCAAACTTAACAAAAATATATTCAGTCGCCAGTCAAATAGTTGTGTCTGTTTCTCAATCAGTTACAGCGGTGATTTATTGACTTTCGGTTGAATTATTAATTATCTGTTATTAGCAAAACAACGGAACTTGATCCGGAACCGGCATCGCTCATTCTTAGCTTATCAGATCGACCTCGACCCCGCAAGTTACTTACGCGCTTCGCCCTAAAGAGGAATTAATCTATCTATAGACTTCACCGAATATTTCCCCCGCGCTACATAGAAACGAGGCGATTGGGGAAAGTGAGCTATAAAACTTGCGCTACTTTAGTTGTTGTAAATAAACACTGAAATCGAACTCATTCGTTTTACTTACTAAAGTAGCGCAATTGATGTTGAAAGACCCTTTGCTCACTCCCATCTGTATATGATTGGGTTTGTCTCCCTTCCGTATGATTCAGTAATTTTTGGACAGCCAAATATGGACACCCATAAGGCCGTTTTCATATTAGATGCGTCTGGTGGGGACACGCCAACCGACAGCAGAAATGGCACACAACTGCTGTTCTGTTTATGCTTTTTATATTTTAGGTAAGAAAGGTAAGAGAGCTAACCAATATGCCACGAAGTCCCCAACGATGCTTTCACAGCTAACCCAACCCTCGGCCGTAAAACCCAAGACACACCCCCCCCCCCCCCCCCGCCCCCGGTGAAACTTCGGTACCAAAATAACGAGGAGCTCGGCGGTCATTTTGAAAATGACCCCTAAAAGGTACGCATAAATTAAAGGAGGTTTAAAAGCCTTAAAGAGTTTGATCCTAAACGTTACGCATAAATTAACATTTATACACTTCCTTACGTTGTAAAAGAACCTTAAAACTTAATTTCTGAAGCTCTGAAATGTACGACTCGGTTGCGTAAATAACTCGTGCGAACAGGATTTCCTAGAAGGAACGGTTACGATAATTTTACCCCCAAAATGTAATTAGCATGTAATTAGCATTTTGGATATTAAAACCTCCTTAACTCAGCGGCACAGCATTCAAAGCAAATATATTTTACCATTCTACTATTCACTTGATTTAGAATTGATATCTAAAATAAAAAATATTGTTCATAGGCACTTTAAAGGTCAGTACAATATAGGGAGTTCCCCCCACGTTTTTTTTTTTTTTTTTTTTGGGGGGGGGGGGGGGATTGCATTAATTAACTGAACTTGTAAAGAAAAAAATTAGAAAAATACTGAAATACTGTACGCAACTAAATATAAAATACAAAGACGGTAGTTAGCAATAAATAAATGAAATATAGTAAAAGCGTAATGATATGTTTGACTTACCTAAGAACGGGGTTTCGGACAGTTCTTTGTCAAGAGTTTTAACATTTATTTTTCTGTGAATAAGTGAACAAGGGAATAACTATGATCAGGAGCCCATTACCAGGAGCGTTCCTCTGTTATGGGTTGGGTCCCCAGCACAGGAGTAGATGAGGCTATTTTTAGATTCGAAATTCCCGCGAAAAGAGGTTGCCGCCATGTTGGTGCCCTTAAACAATAGATTCCTCGTTAGCTTCTTTTGTTGGGGCACCAACATTTGAATCTCTGGGGATTGAGTGAAAACCAGCAATTCGAATTCCCGCGTTGAAAGTGAGAAGAATGATAATGAATATAATGAGAAGTGACGTTAGCTATCTGATTGGCTAAGAATAGCCTACCTTTGTTCTTTTTCGAGCGAAACGCAATACTAAAAATAGGCCTCATCTACCTCTGTGCTGGGGTACAGACACAGTGGGAAGATGGACGCTCCTGGTAATGGACTCCTGCTATGATAGAAATGATATATATTATATATATGTTATCGTTTCTATTTTTCCTTATCATTTCAATTTATTGTTACCGTGACTTGCTTTCGTTAATAGGCCTTATAATAATAGTAATATTAATGGTTTAATAACAGTGTATCCACAAAGTGGCTCTTCACCTGTTACCTATCTACAAAAACATAACTAAGGTTTAAAACTTGCAAACTATTAAGATGCTCAATGACGAATAGTATTAAATAAGATTAATATATAATATATAATGTGTAAAGAGATGAAACCTAATTATTAATTTTAACTCAGAAAACCGCATTCGTTCTTCTATGGGCAGGTTCTGTTTTTAGGTATACTTTAGTCATCCTTCAAAATATTGAAAAATTAGTATATATTCCCTTGCATGAGACGGTAGACTGTCTACCTACGCCTTATGGGTAATGAGTCATGCAATCACCACCAAGCCTCACTTGGGTGCCAAAGTGAGGCTCAAAAGCGTGACAACATGCATAATTCATATTCAGTCACGCACTCGCACAAGCTAAGAATCGGTATATTTCTCAGTCTTGAGCGTGCGATCACTCAAATCACTGGAATTTTTTTGCAATGTTCCCATTATTAAAAGACTTTCAATACAACGTGTTCAATTCCAAGGTACGATTCCATAAGAATCATGTCAACAATTTTGGAACCGGACCCAGGGTCCGTTAGCCAATCATAGCGCGCGATTTAATTTCAGTGGATTCCGGACCGGAAAAAAAAGGGACATTATTTATGGCAGGGGCAAACGGGTAATATTCATTTGAGAAGTTTGTTTTACATTTTCTGATATCAACAATTCTATACATTATAAGAGTTCCTTTGTGGATTCAGGCATGTTTTAGCAAATTTATGGAACTTAACGGCCGAGCCAAATGGTCAGCGATTTCACCCATCGTGTCGTGAAAACCAACCATTTCAAAATGGAGATGGAGTCACGTTGAACGGAGATCACCAAGAAGATGATGCCCCAAACGATTATTTTCAAAAAAAGCAAGAATAACTGTTAAGTGGTGTCTGTCCTTGGCCATTGGAGTGATTTGACGGAATATTTTTACAAGCCTTGTCTTCAGCAGCTTCTTGGGTCCGTAAAGTCGACAACTCACCGACGATAATTCCTCTTCGCAAATCGATTAGTCCATCCTTTGGCCACTCATCGTCTTACAATCGCTACTAGTGCATCGAATCAAGCGACAGGAATGATAAAGCAGAGTAAAACAAGAATATTTCAAAGACAATTTCACTCAAACAAGCTCAAAGCTGAAACAGCCTCAAACGAGTCGATGACCGTTTCATGGCATTTGGTTCAGCCGTAATAACAGCTATTAACTTGCCTTTATAAATTTTGTCGATGACTAAACTATAATCGGAGTTCGTTGTGTCATAATTTAATGCCGAGTATGCTATGATTAGCACACTGCTGTCGTAACATGGAGTTTTGCCTTCAATTAATTTTCAAGTGCTAAGAATAATCTAGTGATATGTCTTATTTTGTCTAATGCCAAGACTGACCTGATCTCATACGTTGACAAACATTCTTCGAATACTATTTGAATGCCAACTGATACGTAGGATCTTCCCTTGCGGTTAACAGTTATTTCTCTTTCTCTTAATAAAACTGTGTGTCACGCAAGAAGAACGCGCCAGGTTTATGAACTGCAGGCCAAACATATTTGTGGTCACGAGTCTTTATAACTCAACGACAACAGAGAGAAATTCCAAAGTCCACCATGTCAACAGCGATCAACTGTTTTTACGTAATGGAGAATGAATATAATGAATTGGCAATTCCATCGTTCAATCCAGTAGGTTTGTATTCCTAAGGAGAGCGAAGCTACACCTTTGCAAGTCTCTGAAAACCGTAGATCGGAAAATGTGTTGGTAAGTTCTTCAGATAATTTGCCATTCTACAAGAGATTACACTGCTCGGCTTCTGAATTTTTATGTAGATCTCTATTTAAAAAAGAATTGTATGGTTTTAGTTAACGGTAATGAAGCATTACTTGACTTAATACTGAAACCGATATAGTATAAAGCGCTGTTATAGACGCGGAAATTATCCGTTACATATAAATCAAATAGAAAACAGTGCCAGACAAGTTTTGTAATACTTAATTCAGACAATATGTATATTTTTGGCCCAAGAAAACACTCGGGGTTGTTAAATTAATGTTGTCGTTTAATATCTTATGAAACACAAAAGCAGTAGGACCAGTAGTATTTAATTGCTCCGGCATTTTGTGCAGTATTTACTGGTCGTCAAGAGTTACACTGATGCTCGAGATAAACACATTGAACTGAAGGCCGAGCCAAAATCGTTGGCGTTAGCACAAATATTTAGTAGCCCGGTGTTCAGTAAGAACAATACTGGATGTTTTCCAGTGTCGACAATTTGATAAAGTGCACACGAAAGTAGTTTACAGGCGTTTGTGACCGGAGTCTCTAAACCCATGTTAACCATGCAATGTTAACCGAGCTGTCTGTGTACTCCTTCAAAATCAGCGGTTATGAGAGCTGTCAGACCAAGCCAAAAATAAATGATTGATTGGGTTTTGGGATTGAAATGTTAAAATAACTGTCCTGCTAAAAACTTCTCCGGCCTCGATTCACAATATTTTCCCGTCGAGGTACCACTTTAATAACTTGGTATTTATTAGTAACCTTATTTGACAATTGAGCATTTTTAATACTTCGGCAGTAACCTGACACATAGCTCCTTCCCGAAAACATGTATTTTCGCTTCGTACGCGGGCGTCATACTACTCGTTAACAACGTAGGATTTCTAAGAATGATTGCGGAGGAGGGCGTACAGAAGCGATGGGTACTTTGTAATCGAGAAGCGCCATTTCCGAGGCGGGCCAAGCGGTGCTTTGCCCGTGCATGGCCCTAAAGTTCTACATCCGAAACATCTCTTTTTATTTGGTTGGGGCACACAGCGGTCAAACGTCTGCGCATGCGTCAAAGGTCTTCAACAACAACGTTTCCAAAACAAATTCAAAGCGAGCAGGCAGCCGTCACTGCTCACACACTCGTTTGAAAACCTTGAGAACTTTTTTGGTAAATTACGAAAAAGTTGGATAAACTCACAGTTTAAAGTTTGTTCAATTTCCCGTCGACTGTGAAAATAAAAAGCTTAACTTTCACGTATTTTTCTTAACTTTTGGGGGTAGAAGTTCACTGTAATACGTTTTAAGGTAAATTTTGCGCGGGAAAGCCCACCAGACTGACCGTAATACGCACGCGCAGACGTTTGACCGCTGTGTGTGGCTGGGGCACGGGCAAAGCACCGCTGGCCGGGAACCTTGAGCATGCACAAAGCGGGTGCTTATGCGTGAAGAGAGCCGAGCCATGGTTTTCTATGGAATACCGACGAATATTTCACGAGAAAATTGTATTATTATTCAGTTCCTCAGTATCCCGAATTCTGATTGGTTGATTCACCTGCAAATAACTGCGCGCAAATAAGCGTTTGCCTGCAGATATTGTTGTGAGCATGCGCAGTGCTGTTCAACAACAAATCCAACATGGCCGCTTGGTTTCCAGAGTGTTCAGAGGAGGAAATTGCGAGCATTTTGGATGGCAGAGGTAACAAAAACACTGAATAAGAAAACAATTATTGGAACTCCGACTATCGCAAAATATGATGAATTGTCTGTGTCTCGCTACCAGTTATTTGCCTCTGCCTTCGGCATCGGCAAATAACTGCTAGCTCGCCACAGACAATTCATCTGTCATATTTTGCTCAGCCTCATCCAATAATTGCTTATTATTTGGTATACAACGAGCCTTTAACCATGAAATACCATATTATCCTATAAAAACAAATTTACGGCCGGGATACAAAGTAACTATTCAAAATCTTGAATTCTTATTTGCTGATAAAGAAAGGGCGCGAAATTTTCTGCATTTTGATTGGCCTGATCTAGATATGAAATACCGCTCTGCATTTCGTAGAAAAACCATGAAATACCGCCCTGTATTGCATAGTATATATATAATATTTATAGGATAATACATGGTACACCTGATAGGAGGTAAATAAGAAAGCCCTGAAAGTTAGGTAAGCGTAAATAGTCAAAAGTATACGGCAAAAGAGTTATAATACACACTGTTTAAGTTCAAGTATATTCAGTAGCTTTGCGAGTTGTTTTATACGATTATTCGAGTTTAATAACTTGATAATGGTTCATGTCAACCATTAGCGTACTGCATGTCCATGCAAGTTGAACTAACTGAATTTTAAATATCGTAGGCCACACTGAAGATCAGAAAAGAAATGATATTGCCTTATTAAATCAATAGCAGTCTTATCTGATCTTCAGTGTAACCTAGTATGCTATTTAAAATTCAGTTAGTTCAACTCGCATGGGCATGTCTAGTACGCTAATCTTGTTTTGGTATCGACATGTCACTATGCCGAACAGCCGATGGATAATCTTAGGAAAACTCGAAAGAAGTTGCGAGAGATCTAATCTATTATAATGGTCTTGAAATATTATCATTCCACCGCAACTCTACCTTAGCCGTCTACATATTAAGAGGATATATTTTACAAAATCGCGTATTGGGCGTCAAAAACTAACAGGCTAAATACTGAGTTAATGGTTTTTTGGAAATATTTCACGATATGTGTTCGCTTTTTGAATGATGAAAGTTAAATTGGAGTGTTAGTCCAAAGCGAAAATTTAAAACAAAACCTTCTGTCGTCATGGCTTAGACTTGAATATGTAACACCAAACTTCAGGCGGCTCAATGGCTGACTAAATTTACAAAGAAAAGCAAGAAACTAACTTTGTGCCACGCTAAAACAGTTCGTAGTCAAGAGTTTATGTTATGTGTATGTGTTTCTGACTAATACAATAGTAATTAGAGTGCTAATTCAAAGCGAAAATAGTCTGCAGGGCTAGTTTTGCTCATAATAATTGAAAACTCTCTTACAATCGCTGTATTTAAACTTTTAAAGTCTCCTTTTGTCTTATTTACGGATCTTACCAGTTTGGCAATATTAATCTCATACTCATTAATTATTCATGAGGTAACCAGCCAACCATATGCCCAGAATTCGATCACATGACGATCCTTGAAACCCCGGAAAGTACACCCAGAACTCCCAGGACTGAGTACATTCAACCAATTTCTTTCCAGTCCAAGGACTGAATTAATTTTGATCCAGACCTTGGACTGGAACAAAATTAATTCAGTCCTTGGACTGGAAAAAATTGGTTGAATGTACTCCTGGGAGTTCTGGGAGTACTTTCTCGGGGTTTCAAGGATCGTCATGTGTTCGAATTCTCGGCACATCTCAACATCAAGGTTTTCTATGCTTTCTAGCGGTATGTTCAAGCTTGTGGCCTCCAAAGCGACAACTTTGTTCTCTCTTGTCTGCCTCCATTCTTGAAAAATATTCACTGCCCAGTTGTTCTTATAACGGGTTGACAAGGGCACAGTACTTCTTCTTCTTCCCCGCTGCTTTTCACTTTCCTAAAACGTTTTAGAGGTCGGCTTGTGAGGGCGACGAGGAAGACTTCCGCGCTGACGTCCCGGCGTTGTCTTACAACTGTACAAACTAAATTCTGAAATTTGATATTATAATTCACGTACTCCAGCTCAACAAATCCCTAAGGGCGAGAAACAAAAGCTACTTCATTACTAGAAATAGTAGAATGGATCAATCTTCAGTGACAAACAAGTTGCCTTCCAAATAATTAATGAGCATGAGATTCTCCTTGCAATTAGTTCCAGTCTGAGGCGCAGAACTAATTGAAATCGCGTCCACTTTGAAATTTTACATATTGTACGCTAATTTTACCGCTTTGGAATTCAGTCGGTTCTGGCTGAACGGTCCTGAACAGATATCGGATTTTAAATCTAAGTATGACTCGGTTACTGATATCCCATAAGAACGTTTTAGTATGGCAGCCAAGCTTGCATGTATAAACTATTTATTTTTGATGAAACAGATCAGGATGATAAAACGAAATCATATCAACATATCAAGACCGAGCCAGACAAAAAATAATAGAAAATAAAACGTTCAGCTATGAAATGAAGTTTTCAGTCTTAGTTTAATCTATGTTATGTTTTGCCGTCTAGACATTTTGTTTGATGTAGACGCCGATCAATTAAGCATATTATATGTATCACTTTCTAATTTGTTTATATTTTGTGTGTTGTCTACTAAATGCATTTATTCCATACAATATGCTCTGGTTTAGCCGGGTGATTGATAACAAATTAGCCAAACTGTCTCTCATTTGACGCATAGAAACGAGTTCCTTCCTTCCTCTATTGACTTTAATCCGAGCATTTCCTCTTTCTGTAAAGAGAATCTCGAAAGATAAGATATGTTTATAGTTTGTCGAAAGTCTCCATCAGAGAGTCACGATATGAATTCCATTCGGAAAAAAATAATCTGCTTACGCGACGGGAGTTGATGAGCTCTTGAAATCCCCAATCAGCTCTTCTGCCGAGAACGCTTAGAGAGTCATCATCGCAGTTACTGTACTATTACAGCACACAGGTAATTTTCAATATAACTTATAATTGGTTTCTGATGCTACTGATTGGTTGAAGTAAACGAGTATAATGATAACAACATTATATTAGGACCGATTGTTAATGCTCTCTAATCCTACAGAGGGGATTTAAAACAGCTTGTGTTCTACCGTATATACAACTTAAATGATAGTTTTATAGACGGATATAACTTATAGTTACAAGTTAGTGGAATTATTCGCGTTTTTAAGGCAAGATACCCATTAATTGAGTAATACCTTAATGAGAGGTTTCCCTATTTGACCATCATAAGATATAGTCGTGTTGTAACGTTACAATAACTCCAGTTGTCTTTGGCTCTTTATCAGCAATAAAAGGAATACACCCGGCTCTTCAAACCCATTACTAGAGGAGCCGCACAACTACCACAAGTTGGCTGTGCCATCAAACATGATCTCAGTTGAGAAAGTAAAAAATAATACTATCGACAACCAGTCATTGCACGCTGTGATATGGCACGGTACATGAAAAATAATTTGTCTGAATGGAATGGAATGGAAGTTCGCCATTTAGAAAGTTGAATATGTATCTAAAGAGGAATTTTGCCAAAGCAATTACTTACGTAGCATTCTTTTATATATATATCTGAAGTAGTTCTGAAGGCTGCTTAGATTGAAGAGGAATTAATGCATTTGAACATTAGATGTTCTTCCTTTTCTGAACAGCCATGTGGAAGAGATTTCATTCCCTCTCTCGCCAAAATAAATTCTTAACAGCCTAAATTCAAACCACGAATATGTTGGAGTTTACGTGCTGATTCAGCATAGTAACATTTCAACAGAAAAAAATCTTTTTTAGCCTAGCTTGTATTAGTCGGCACAAAAACCTCTTTACAGACAGAAAAAGGTATTGCGAAACTCCTAAAACATCTAGTTACTAGTTGTAATTAGCGCTAAACGTTGAACATCGTTTACTGATAATCATTGTTTCCTCGTCTATTTGGTCACACTAATACCCCGTTCACACCAACACTGAAAACATGTTTAAAAGCTGTTTAATAAAACAACTTTAAAATAATACCCATTCACACCACGTTCTCGCTGTCGCTAAAGCAGTTTAAAACCATGCTTGCTTATATATATAGCTAAACAACCGGTGTAAGATAGTTTTAACACTATGTAACCGCTAAACACATTCAAGATTGATGCCGAATTATTTTAAACAAGCTTTAAAAACACAGTTGAGATAACTCAGTTTCATTAAACAGGTTTTAGTTGGTGTGGATGGGGTATAATTCTCATTCATCGCATTTGTAAGACTTCATCTGAAACATCCATTCTTCTCTGTTTAGTTCCTTTAACATACCCATGCCGAGCTAGATAATAGGGCTCGGCGAACTTCTTATTCCTCTCTCCCAAGTTCGAAACCTCCGTTCCTTATTGTAAAGCAACAGGGACATAAATGCCCTATTACGGTATACAGCCCTCTAAATTCCTGAGTATAATACACTCCAGACTAAGGGACGCACCATATCTTTTTTTTTATGTTTACTAAAAACAGATGCAGACCAAATTTCATGAATGTCTGCAGTTCCAAAGCCCTCTGGGGCGTTAAGGCATGGGTTTCAATACGACCGCCGCAAATCAAGAGTGGGTGGTCCATCTCTTTGTGCTTGTGAGATATAGTCTTGACACTTTGAAAGATTTGTTATTGGAATGTTCGTTAATTCGCTGGAAACTTGAGGATATCATTTTCACACTTGCCTTAAATTGCCTTCCCTTAAAATAACCAACTTTTCAAATTGGAGCAGCAACGTGTGCACTAACCTTGACTCACTTGTATGAAAATACCCACTATATTAACAACTTTTACCGTTCTCCAGGAGGCTTTCCCCAATTTTCCTTAAAATTAGAGTTCATGGAAACTGTCACAAAAATGTGTCAAGGTTGTGACTTTATCAAATCTGTCGAAACAATATCTAACAAGCACGAAGAGATGGACTACCCCCTCTTGATTTGCGGCGGCCATATTGGAATAGTTTGAGACCCATGCCTTATAAATGCTCATGAGCCCTACCAGTTCTAATCAGAAACCACAATTTTTGTCAGACTCAAACAGAACACAACTAAAGCAATCCATTCAAATGTATTAAATGACAAAGGACGCGGAAAAGAGAAAGTTAGGTAACTGAAAGTTTTCATTTATTTTTCTCGTGTGCTTTGTAAGTAATGGCTTTCTGCAGGATTTAATCACGTGGTTAATAATTCTGACTTTATCTATTTAAACACTTGTACGAGATCGGTGGTGTTATTAGCTATTTTATATGCTATTTTCATTTCCACCTCCAATCGAGTGTCGATCTTTCTAAAACTGCATTTTTAAAGTTGTTTGTTCTCCAGAAAAGTCCGTCTATGGCCATGGGATCATGAGCGCAATTAATTAATTCGTTATTGATGCGATATATCAACGCGTGACTGTTTCCTGTTAAGCCTTTCCCATGGGATCACGAGCTCAATTGGCCACTACCAAATTGAAAACATAAGGCCCCTGAGGGCAACTCGCGGATGGTCAGTGAGCTATTTTGTGTTGTGTTATTGTGGACGCTGTTGGCAGAGCCTATTTTTGTGTAGTGTGTGACGAGATTAGTTTCGCTCAATGCCTGTGTAGCAGTTAAAGGTAACATACAGAGAGCGTCAGCCTTGCAGTATATGTCAGGGCATTAGTCTGCTGCCATATATTCTGTCTGTTTTCAATTCTAAAAACAGCCCACAATATGTTTAAGCAAACCCAGCAAGACAGAATGATATAGGAAAGCCATTTATTCAACTGGCCGAGATCATGCGGGATGCATGAACTAGCGATATTTCCTTTACTGAATTTCAAGTAAGATGTCTGTAGTTGTAGTAGAACTACTCGAAATAATTTTATGTATATGCATCCTCATCTAGCTAGATGGTCGGTACAAGTTGCGTATAAATGTTGGCCTGGGAAACCGAAATTAACCGGAATCTTTTAATTTCAAAATCATAAACATAATTTCTATAATGTCAAGCGATTTGAATTGGTGTTATTGTAGTAAATTAGATGGCCCAGCCGGCCGCGCCGCTAGCAAGATTTCAATTTGGTAAAGGGATAGTCGCAAAGCTTTCGATTCACAGCAACAGATACTAGCTGGGATCCGAACTTCAGAAGCATAAACATCTATAATGTCAATCGGTTTGAATTATTATAGCAAGATAGACACAGAGACAGAAGAGAAACTTCACAGCAGTAAATTATAAGTCATTTAGGAATATTTACCTTAGAAAGCAGCATATCTACAGCATGACCAAATCCTTTCGAAAGTTTCGACGCGTCTTCTCCGATAAAAGTTTATTTCCTCACAGTCACAGCGACCAAAGACGGCCGTCGATTTCAAGATCGATTTTCGCTTGTGTTTCCTTCGCTTTGTAAGAGTTTTCATTCCGATGTTAGTTACGTCGCGCGAATTGTTTTCAACCTGACGAGTAAAAGGTTCAACCCCTGCTCACAAGATATATAACTCACAAAATATAAATTATTGAATTCTATCTACTCTACATGCTTTCCTGAAATCTACTATTGCTTACTGTCGCGTAGCTAGATCGACAAATCATCGAACACAACTGCATCACGTTGAACCGCACTACCGTCGCGTAGATCGAGAATTCATCATGCACGTCCAAGAACACAAATCTGCTATATGACCATGCACTCCTTCTGAAAAGTTGAACGCTTCTGTCTACTAATTACTCATTATCTTCTCACGACCTCAATGTCTCAACACCGTGAGCAACCACCATTTTAAAAAATATCTTGGGAGTTATTGTCAACAGTTCTACACATGCGCAGGAGAAATTCTCATATTCCGAACATGGTACGAGCTAACATACATCTTTGGAAAAGGATACAACAGTTCAGAAATGAAAATCCACCTAACCCTAAAAATCACGTGACTGATGACGTCATCATTACATCATCACTACTAAGTGAATCGTGGGAACCCAGTACCATGTCTGTCCAAGCATTAGAAATGAGAGATATGGGCATGTACTTCAATCACGTGACCGATGACGTTATCGTTACGTCATCGCCACTAAGTGATTTGTAGTGACCCAATTAACCTTAACCAAAATGAGTAGGAGACTTGGTACTAGTTTTTCGCGCGGGGCCTGGACCACCGGTTTGGGTAGACAGGACTTGTCTGTCTGTCTGTTGTCAACATGGCGTACAGATAAATATTGATGTTCAATCAAATAACAGATTTGTGAGCTCCCTCGATAAGCCTTGAGCTTTTGGAGCAAACACTAGTTCAAATATGTTATTTAAAAAAACAAAAACAGATTGAATTTTGATGTCCAAGTGAATCTTGATGTCCAATGTAAACGCCAGATCGAGATTACTCCGATACGGTTCAAACACTAATTAGATGTCATTTATTGACCGATATTTTAACTCGTATCGTGTTTTGCCATCATAAGTGTGAAGCTAACTGAAGGAAAAGGTGGAATTACAAATCAGCGTCTGGAGTGTAGCTCGAACAATCGTTCTCATGACTGCTTCCTGTCTTGTCAGGCCCTTTACTGAAACGACCTAGCCTCGTCCCCAGGCTTTTCGTTTACGCTCGGCTCGATATTGTGACGTCACTGCTTTAATTTAGCTCCACGCTGAGAAGCCTGACCAAAACCTCTTGAAAGCGAAATCGAGAGGTGTATGGCAGATTTTGAGAGGTCTATGGAATATACGTGTGCAACCCAAGTCGACATTTTTCGCCGTAGGTACTTTACGAAAGTCAAAAACATATATCGACTCCAAAAATACACATATTTCCCTCTGCTAGTTTTCCCAGGCTTCTTACTCGATTAAAAATAAGGAATTTGTCTTGTCATGTAGATAAATTATACATAGGTTTCATTTTGTTAAAACATGTATTGAAAAATATCCCATACCCCCCGAGGGGGCGGGGTACTCCAAATAATGGACTATATGGAGAGGCTCCGCCCGAAAGGGGTACCTTTTCAGGCTGGAGGTATATAAAAGGGTAGGGATTTCACGAGTTGAAGTATAGAAAAGGGTAGGGAAAACTGTTATTTAGGTATTTAAAAGGGCCTTTCAAAATATCTTGAACAGACGCACCTAACGGGATGTAGTGTTTCTACTGTGGGTATGTGAAAGGTGTACCATTTTTTTATGGAAGGTATATGAAATGGTTACCTTAATTGTCAAAAATGGTATATAAAAGGGTAAGGGTTTGGACCTCGGGGCGGAGCCTCCCCGTATAAAACTTTGTTGAGTACCCCCCCGGGCCCATACCACCTTAACGGCTACCAATCAAAAAATAACGACGAAAGGCTGATTATACGGTAATAGGTATATGTATTAACCAATATTTCGGCTGGCGCGGCCAACCTTCTTCAGGGTTTACAAGTCATTCAGACTTCATACATGAGCAACATCATGACATCGTCCCTTTAAAATGAATCTTTCCTATGAATATCAGTATTTGTATTAAGAATAAAATTCAAAATTTGACAGTGGGATTGATTGACAGAGAATTGAACATTCCTTTTTCCATAGATACCAACCATGAGGAGTACTTCATGCTTCAAAGTCAAATACTTCCTGGCTATGACGTCACTGACTGGAATACTGAACCTGTATTTCCTTACTGCTTACATTGCGATGGACAGTGACGTCAGTTGTTCGGACCATGGACACCCAGCTGTAATTAGACGACAAATATCGAGTATTGACAGTCAGACAGAAGAGGAACGATATCAAGTGGGACCAAACTATGGACATCTTGAGCTTATGAACTTCGATTTAAAGGAAATTATCGATCGATACACAACCTTGAGGAATACGTTTGGTAAGGAATTGGAGCGAGTGCAATATCACTTTAGATGGAAAAGGAAAGACCGTTCTAATGGGGAATTTAAGAGGAGCTTCGTGACACCAAGTTGTGGGATTTCTCAGTTTCTTTTAATCCAAGTTCATTCAAGGCCGCATAGTTTTATGAAAAGGGAGTCCATAAGGTTGTCATGGGGAAACCAAGAGAATGCTATCAACCAGGGAAGCTGGATCAAACCAGAAAGGTGAGAAAGAAGTGGTTGTCATTGAATAAAAAAATATATATGGAAATACCATGGAAATCCAAATGTCAAAATGTTTTTACATATTACTGGAAATTGTTTGGTTTTGTAGTGTAAGTAACTTTTAATTTATGATTTCTATAATATGGGAAAACATACCAACTACGATCAAAAGTACAAAATTTCATAGTTTCAAAACGTGTTACAAACAATATTTATTAAGTAATCAAAACTAATTTTCATTCTCTCTTTCTGTCTATTAATTTATTTATTTCTGTCTAGTAGCTACTTAAAGTGCATATAAGCCCAAATTAGTTATACGTGATATCGATTGTACATGAAGTGAATAGTCCAACGGTAGAATATTTCTTGATTTGGGTGTTACGTCTACGAGATATAAATATTTATATTTCCAATATGCTAATGATGTGACACACTTATTATACAAAAGCATGCTGGTAGAGACAAATTACCTATTTTAAAAATTCTAAGTTATATTTGAAGCTTATCAAAGTGATTTTACCAAAATAAATTCTAAATTAGAAAATATCTTAATTTACAAGCACAAAGAAATTCAGCAAATGTCGGTGATGACATCACATCATTAGCATATTGGAAATATAAACCTTTATATCTCGTGGACGCAACACCCAAATCAAGAAATATTCTACCGTTGGACTAACCACTTCACGTACAATCGATATCAAATATAACTAATTTGGGCTATTATGCACTTTAAATCTACCTTAATAATGTTTGTATTTCTAAACTTAGGCTGTCACCACATTTTTCTTTTTCTTAGGTAGTGGTCAACACGAAAGCTTTGCTACTTTGACCACTACACACCATTCTCTATAGAACACTTAAGCCGCCTTCCGTATTTATTTATCCTTTTTATACATAAACATTATTTATTGTATCAACTAATAATCAGTGTGCAAATAAAATGAACTTGAACTTTTTATTCCGCTGGGGTGGATAAAAAGCTATAGGGGAATGTGGCGTTGGATGGGGTCGGGTTTTTGTAATGAATGGTCCCTATTTCGCCCTCTATATATAAGTCTGAGATGGGGCAAACGTTTTCTGTTTGATTGCAATGTTTTGGTATTTGGTTTCTCTTATGTTTGGCGGGTTCGATAAGAAAGCTTACTGCCGTAATAGTAAGGCTGTACTGCATCAGCGATGATAACGCGAAGCTGAGAGAGCGATATTTGTCAGCTTGTGTAAACAAGCTCCTGTTATCCCCGCTGTCATTTATTATATTCGTAGACATGTTAGAAAAACTATACATTATATGTTTCCTCATGAAATACATTCTTAGTACGAGCGCTATGATTGCCTTAAGGTTGTTTTGCATGAGTCTATGTAAACAGGGAACTGATTTTTTTCTTATTTGAAATGAAATCAAATGTGGCATATTTCTTGAATAATTTCATGTATGAAAGCATAGTTAATAGAGTGGAATGGTTTATGAAACCCGGAAAACTTCAAAGGGGCTACCAACTGCGCTGTGATTTATGTTGGAAGTGGGCAAGACAAAAGATTGTGCAGGGTCATAGTTCATTAGCGTCCCCTGAACGACTGAACTCACACGTTTCTATTGGCTGATTGATTAACACATTGGAATTTCTATTGTGTTTTGTGCAGGGTAGTGGTTGAAAAAAAGCTAACAAAGACATATAACAAAGAAGGTCGCTGGGTTTCATAACCATTCCACTCTATTAACTATGATGAAAGAAATAGTTTATGGATGCTTTAAAATACGATACTAATTGATTTCGTTAACTCGAGTACGAAGGTATGTTATGTCAATTAATCATCTTATCCATGCCCCTATTATGTTTAGGAAGCACGGCACTCCTCACTTGGGCACGGCAACCCAAACAGCCGGGCCGAGACTATACCTTTTCACAGGGTCTAAGAAACCCTAGACTTTCGAGCACGAATACACGGAACATTTCCATTTACACGATAAAAATAAGGGATGCCGTGCCGAAAGATCTTGCGTACCAAAAATGTAGGAGTGCGAGGGGTACATGGATGCTCGTCGTACCTTTTAGGGGTCAAAATCAGGAGTTTGGTACCACTTAGGGTATCCACCATCAAACACAGACATTTCTATGTAAAGCGGTACCTTTTAGGGGCCGGGTGTCAATTGAACAAAAAAGCTGTTATCAATCATTTTAGTACCTCTTAGGGGTCAAATCGAAAATGTCCGACGAGCATCCCTACCCCTTTTATATGGGAGTCACCCCCCCGGGAGTGCCGTGCCCAAAATACTTGTCGTGTGAACCGGGCTAGCTAAAGAAGGGCATAGCTTTCCCCGATGCTTTGGATAATTCAACCAGAATTCCATAACATGGACTTCTGATTCAACGCATAAACAGAAGCATCAGCAATGATTTGTTGCAATATCAAAACGTACTGGAGTTGTAAACACGAGAAAAGCTCGGAGAAACCAAAGGAAAGTGGGGTTTAAGTTAAACTAATCTCTATAAATCCCTATCCAAACGTTAAACAAGTGAATTATGTTTATACATTTTTTAGGTCCTGGAAAACTATATTTTTAGTTGGAAAGAGTAACAACTCAAGAATCAATACACTTCTACAGCAGGAATCACAATTTTATGGAGATATTGTCATAGGAGATTTTATGGACACCTTTCGCCATCTGCCACGCAAAATGTTACTAGGGATGGAGTGGTCGCTGAAGTACTGCAGGCCTAAGTACGTCCTGAAAACAGATGAAGATTGCTTTATTAACATCATACCTCTAGTGATGTGGCTTAGTGATCACCACATTGTGAATGGCTCAAAAGCTCTTTATATCGGGAAAGTACAACATAATATGCAAGTCGTGCGAGACAAGGACCATCGGTATTACGTCTCCAGAAAAAACCATCCTGAAAGCTTTTTTAAGCCTTATGTTTCGGGCGGAGGTTACCTATTTAGCGGTAATCTCCTAAACAGACTTTACGAAGCATCACAAGCGATTCCCATGATTCCTGTTGAGGACGCATCATTCGGACGGTACATGGACTTTGTCGGGGTAAAGGCCACAGATGACCCAAGATTCCTCCCGTTTGTATCATGTGACAATTCATACGAGACATTGTTCGAGAGGCCGTTGTGTCATTTTAAGGACCCGTTTGTTGTTCATGGAGTTAGCGACGTCCAGCAGATCTACATGCATTACAATGTACTTATTATGAACTTCATACCTACTGTATGTTCGTACGTGGAGTATCAGAGTAAACAGGACTATCTCAACAAGCCATGTTAATGATCAGTGACATTAGCCAGTATTAGCAGGATATGCTAGTTATAAAATAGGTAATAAAGGACACTTAATAGTGCACTTACTCGTCGAATTGAACAGATAGCTCAGGTTGAACTGCCAACGCAAGGTGAGTAGGAGCAACGTAAAAAAATAATCGAAAAATATGAAAACAAAAATATCAGCAATCTTGGAAACCATATACCTTCAATTTCATTTACTCGTATTTGTTACCATTTTCTGATAGATCGAGGTGACCACACCTGATAGTCCTAGTTTATACCCTTATCCTAAGAATACGACGATTTCCTCCTCCAACAAGATACCAAGAAGGGGTCCTCTCCCCCTGGCCTGGACAGTATATAAACACTGTACTATTAAATTTAATTTCATGCGTCTGTCTTTATTATAGGAACGATAGTGTTTTACTGAGAATTAAACCACTCATATAATTCATACGAAACTACATCCGGGTATTGAGTGGCATATTTTCCATATCCTCACTAGTGAAAATATCGATGACGTCACGTTTGGCGTCTTTTGAACTACAAAGATGGTGGCAGGTTTGTCAAAATCACAGAGGAAGATGTAAACAGCTTAAATGAGCTGCATGCCAATGCATTTTCCGAGCACAAAAAGCCAATTGCGATCTAAAACTCTCTAAAGATGTTCTCGACTGCAAGGAAGAGACAAGAAAACCCGATGTAATTCCCCAGAACAGTTTAGAAAGATCACGAAGAAGTTTGTACTGACAGTAAGTAAAATGAATAGATAAGAGTTCTTAGAGCAGTTTAATTGTCCATATAATAAAAAGAAAATCACACGGTGGTTTGAAGATATGAAATTTATCCTCTCGAGTCCAAAACTGCGCTCACTCGTGAAATGTTTTGGACTCGAGAGGATAAATTTCATATCTTCAAACCACCGTGTAATATCCTCTATGTATGTATCAGGCAACTGGGCAGAAATATTGTCAGCGTTTGGGATTGGATCCGGCGACGATCGATTGACTATTCAATTTTTATGGCTTGTTTAATTTTAGTCTATAAAATTATTTTCGAAGGGTATAAAATGGATTCCAAATTCTCAGGATTAAAGACGTGAAGTGTTTATATGCGAGAAAAGTCTAAATATCATTAATATGATACTTGGCTTTTTGAGCAACATCTAAGGTCATAAAATACTTGGCTTGTTTAAGTTTAGTCCATAAAATGATTTTCATGGAGTGAGGGATTCGAAGGGTATCAAATGGATTCCAAATTCTCAATATTGAATACATACATTCCCACAATCTTAGGAAATTTCGTCTACTAACCTTTTTATCCCGAGACCTCTAACTGAAGCTGCCAAACACAGCTTCCATTACAGAGGGGCAGTTCTCTAGAACAATCTAACTAATGAGGCAATAAACGAACAAAATGCTAAATAATCTTTTTAAAAAACTTGTACGCAAGCGTATTTGATTATCTTTAAGTATAATAAGTAAAGTAATTTTAACTAGCATTGTACATTAAAGCTTCATTAAGAGCCCATTTTTATCAACTACATGTATTAATATGTAGAGTTGAAATGTGTAATTGCAGATAGTATATTTATTATTATTAACTTATCTGATATTACTTACATATTTTCACACGGCTCCCTGGAAGAGCATTTTTTTCTGTATAATGATGGCATACCGTGTATAATAAAGTTGATGATGAAGAAAACGCATTTTGATTGGCCTTGATCTAGCCATGAAATACCGCCCTGTATTGCATAGTAAAGCTGAGCTCTGATTAGCTGAAATATAATATTTATAGGATAATGATATTTAATATATAATTATCGATGAAATACCAGTGTATATTTCTTTCTAAGTGATATCTTCACACGAAAATATGACTGGCCTTCAAAGATTTCTAGCCTTTTTAGTAAGAGAATGATATTGGTATTTCATCGATAGTTATATATTAAACAGAATATTACATGTAATATCCTCTATTTATTATGGTCTTCTAAGGTGAAAGAGGATTTTTCTTTCTTTCCTTTTTATTATTATTTCCTCAAGATGAACATATTTATTCGTTGTCTTTTCTAGCCTGGAAATCATTTCGGAAAAGGAAGCAAAGCAAGCAAATGTACCTTGTTATTCTCGCTTAGCCTGACTGACGAGACCAAAAGGAATAGACCAGTTTGCGTCCCCCCCCCCGACAATTTGAATGGATGCAAAAGGGTTCGATTAATTAGAAAACATATGAAAAGTTAACACAAGAGCATCAAATTTCCAGTATGATGAGATGCTAGAAGTGTCAATAACATACTAAAATCTGAGCTGGATTGAATTGATCTTCCAAACAAAACAAATGTTAGTTTCCGTGCAATTACTGTATCTTATTATGACGACGTAATTACAAAGGAACAGGTAAGATTTTGAAACGTTCTCCTGATGTGAAAAGTAGGGAAGTAATTATCGTTAAACTTCATACACTTGTTAAAATGTATAAAATATTGACATATGAAATTTGAGACAGTTGTTTGGGTAAATATTCACTACTGGGATAAGGTGCAAAAGTGTTCGATCAAAGAAAAAAAAATTATGGAAATTTTGAAGAGTTTTGAACCCGTATCGGATACGGGTTCAAAACTCTTCAAAATTTCCATAATTTTGTTTTCTTTGATCGAACACTTTTGCACCTTATCCAAAATATCGGAAAAACCGCGAACTGGTCTATTCAATTGTTAGGATGTTTTTTATTCACAAATCCGTTTTTTTTTATCCCTTCCTCTCAATCAATGAAAAGTACAGGATGTTTAACAAGCTTCAATTTTTAACTATTATTACAGTCGAGGCGTGCTTTTAAGTAATTCACATTCATTATGGCTACATGATATATAATTACCGGATCTATGTAATAAAACACATCAACATGAGCTAATAGACCCTTCCACGGTTTCTTTGAACTTTTCATATATACGTATAACAGCAAAACCGTCGATACTGATGAAAAGAGCACCTCGTAGTTAGTCAAAATCCCAAATTTGAGAATTATATCTTGAATAGGAGCAATGTTATAGGCCCGCAAACTCGGAAAATTTTGATTTTGATTGGGGGGCACAAACTTTTAAGCAGAATCGACGGTTTTGCTGTTATACGTATATATCAAAAGTTCAAAGAAACCGTGGAAGGGTCTATTCCTGCTCAGGCTAAGTGTACATGTTTTTTACCGGGATACTTGACTATACTGAGTGGTATTATAGAAAAAGGAACTCGAGCTGGATAATGAGTTGTATAACATATTTAATGTCAATCGAAATCGTTTTTTTTTTTCGATTTAGAGACTGCGAACCGTAGTAAACTGTGCTTGTAATCAGTTAGTGAGATACAAGGAAACCTTACAAATTGAGCAAGTCATGTAAACTTGTTCAAAATATAATTTAAATGCATGCACAAGCAGTTATAAAACCTGACATCTACAACAGCAAACGTTTCTCGTCTCTTTTGTTTCCTATTTCCGTACGTGGGATATTTTGTTTATTTCGCCTTAAATGAAAACAGACATTTCGTTCACCAACTCAGATAGGCGTAACAATTGCAAGCTTACACGAGAACAAAAAATAAAAACCGTCTGAAGACCAAATATCCTGAATTCCTGATTATAAAACCAACTAATCAACTGAAGCTAATAAGGTCTTAGAAGACAACGAGAACAAGAGTGTTATCGAAAATATTTTATTTTATTTTTGCTAGCTGTTATATATTTGCAAGGAAGAACGTTTATATTTATTACAAAATTTAGACCACCCACTAAGACTCGGACAAACAAACCACCAGTACTTCGGTTCGTCCTCTGACTATTCTACCTGTAATGACGGCTTTCCTGTATTATATTTTGAAAGACAATCTGATTATTATACTTTCGAATAGCTCAGACGTTGGCTAAAATACAGAGGGTTGAAACAAAGCGATATTCTTCAAACTAGAATTATTGACCATTATAATGATTTATATAGATTGCATGTGAGCTTGTTTATGTACAAAGTCTATTATAAAACAGTTGGTTCTACTTTCACTGATCTATTTGTCCCTCTATCTCATGTACACCAATATACCAAACAAGACAAGTTTCAAAACCAACATACTTTATTAATCGTTTTAGAATAAATTACAGTTTGTGCTTCGTTACAAGTGGAAAGAAATCCCCCAAGACTTAAAAAGATCTCAATAAAATATCCTTCAAAAAAAAACTAATAGCTCATTTCTTGGAAAATTATCAGTTTCAATAATGTTATCATATTCCTTATGTCTATATTTCATAAATTAATCAAATGCAGATTTTACATCTTACCTTATGTTTTGTAAAAAGTATGTTGTAAAATTGAAAGTTGTGTTCCTGTGTTCCGCCTATTAGAGTATTCCTGACTAGATAGCTTCTCGTTTTTTTTCAGGTCCAGATCACTCTCTTTTTCCATTGTTAAATTCATATTATCATTGTATCACATGTAACTCCTACATCTAGAGTGAAATAAATTTTGTTGTTGTTGTTATAAACGGCAATCTTATCAAGCGAGTTCCACCGAAAGGGTGGTGCCAGCAACTTCATGACTAGCATATTTCCCACACTCTAATATTTTTGTTTGCAAATTTATAACTTTGTAAGAAAAAAAGATAAAGATAGCACCTTAATATTCGGCAGTGTTGCTTATTTTGGTGTGCTCTTTCAAGCCGTTATATTATTTTTGGCATTTATCGAGTTTTCAAATTACCTAAAAGATACCCATTCCGCGCGATATCTCCGAAAGAAATTTTAAAACTTCATTCAGTTGTGTTCATAAAATAAATCAAAGCATTGTAGATGTACACGAGTCTTCGCTTCAAAAACGTGTTTAGAATCCATAAATTCAAGTAAACCATGGTTGAACTGTAGTTCCTTCTCGCTATGTTTACTGGCGGGTAGTGGGACGACAGTAATTTTATTAATATACTTCAGACAAACTCCCGCTTGCGTTTCATTGTACTTGTCTCGTTATTCTGTGCTTTTGAGGTCTCCTGTACAAACATTTATCTAGCGCTGACATTTCTCACTGCATTCCCTGTGAAGGTTTTGGAACGGAAAAGCTCCATCGAAAAGGCCAAGAAAAGATGAGAAACTTATATCATCTCTGAGAGATCATAACTTTGAGGTTTTTTTTATGAAGGTTTTTTTCACATCTAGAGTCACTCTTATATCTCCCCAACAACAGTGCTTGGTGGTCACCATTACTGATATAACTGGGAATCTTATTTAAGGTATTGCTTCTTTTTTTTGATCGAAAAAACTACGAATTATGTCCTAACACGACTCGAACTCACTGAAATACTGTAAACAGCGGCGTTTGTTTGTCCGAGTGGGTCTCGTGTCAGACAATCTATTTTTAGAAACTGTGCGCAGCGCTATTATAGCCTCATATTTATTTTACCCTTGATTGAATAGACACAGCTTTACTGAAACTATGGTAATATATTGCTAAAAAAATTCCAGCTTCGTTAAGATTCCTAATCTCTTTGGTTGCCGGTTTTCTCGGTTACAAACACTCCTTCCAGGGATGATTTCCTGCTCAGGATTTTTTGTGTGTGATTGGCTGTAGTATGGACAGTGTCCTTTCGTTCACCGGATTTTATCATCCCAAAACAATACTTCACAAAATTGAAAGACCATTTTTCTGCACGTTTCACTACCAACTTTTAACAATTCTTAACAGATTCTACATACAGGATGTAGATCAGACCAAAACGGCACTGAATTTTGCAAGTTGACAAGTTTTTTGGCCTAGGGGGTTGGGTGGTAAGCCTGTGCACAAATATACACAAGTACAAAAATCGAATCCAATAAAGTTTCCTCTGTATATTTGTAACTCATGCTTGCATAAGGAGAAAGTGGTTATTTGTGGTCCGTTTTCCATATATAGATAGTTCTCTTTTTGTGTAAACCTGACCGAAAATGGTATGTATTTATTTTAACCTTAATTTCAATTAGCAAAAGGCCGACCAGTAAATTGAACAATGAAAGGCTTCAAATGAGGTTGATAGCTAAGATGAAAGCTTTCAGAGCTGCTACAGTGGTTTTATTTTGATGGAAGGCTAAATTAAGGCTCTTCAACTCTCCAAACGTCAGTGTTCATAGCTCTTATAACTTTTAGCTTATGATCGAAATCCGGCGGCATTTTATTCTATAGACCCTTTGCACGTGACGCCATGTTGGTGTACAGTTAACAATAGATTCTTCGTTAGCTTCTTTTGTTCTGTACACCAACATGGCCGCCATGCCCTTTGTCATTTGAATCTCTGGGGATTGAGTGCAAACCATCTATAGCCTACGTAGACCAAGAGAACTATGATATCATTTGTTTGTACTTATGTTATTTTCAGTATTCCCACCTTATTGAGAATTCCCGGCCATTTGTTTACTATATTCTGTGTTCATGCAAATACTTAATTATGACTTTCCAATACCGGAGACATTTGATTTATGTTTTCCATTTGACTTTCAAGAGGTTCTATATAAAAACGTTACGTTACAAGGGCAGGATAACGAGTTGTGAAGCGGAGTGAAATGTGTTAATAACTAGCTTTCCCTCGAGGTCTTCCTTATAAGCGGCTTTATCAGTATTCTCTGCTGGTGATCCATACAAACTCAGCCAAATACCCGTAAGTGAACACGGTATGTAATGTTCACAATATGTACCCTTAATCCGTACATTTCATGTAGTTTCCTAAAATCTCAAACCTTTGCTGATATAGCGAAACCTATTCGCTTTTCTTTCGCATTTTCTCCAAACTGTTTTTATGGCAGGCGGCCATAAACTTACAGCAGCGGCAATCCTGGTAGCCAATTCAAATTTCAACTTCAGTATGAAAACGAGGTCAAAAGTGGCCGGCTTAACAAATAGTCCAATTGCATTATTGTGCACCGCATGATAAAAAGAGCTGCAGTCTGTCAAAAATATGTTTATTTGCACTTCTATAACGGCTAAATTAATAATCATTTTACAATAGTAAATATAAGTAACTATATAATATACATATGCTGATGTAACTGTTCTACAATATTTACAGATATTTTACAACAATAAAATTATTACATAGTAGATATATAGATATTTATGGTATTTACAGTGGATAAATACGTTTTACAATTCTTGTAGTTTGGAACAAAAAAGGTAGGTGATCTGTGACGAGTGCAGGAGAGACGGAGTAACTATACGTTTCCTAAGCCAACTCCCCAGTAGATGAAATTTTGAGAGAAAGAGAATACATATTTACAATGTTGAGTAAATAAATTATATAGTCACAGTGCAGATATGGACAAAGTAGATAAATAGTTACTATTTAAGAGAATATAGAAAGGGAGAAAATAAGCTTAATTCTTATTGATAGATATAAATATAGGGGGAAAATAATTATAACTAATTTATGTCTGCCAAGTTTAGGTATAGTCAAGTCAAAGTACAGTTAAAAGTTTTTTTTTTAAGTTTACTCCGTTATTACAAATACTATAATACTACTTATAATATGGGCAGGAAAAAGGAAAGGAAAAAGAAAAGGGAAAAAAAGACGGAGGGGAATATCCAAAAGCACCCAAGGCACCATTCGAGGGATATTCCCCAGCTAAGACTAAGTACAATATAATATTACTATTTACAAACCATAAATATATTGTGGAGTAGGACAATAAAAAAAAAGGTAAAACTATTGCAAAATCTCCTTATTTAAAAATGACATAACCTTATGTTTAAAGCTAGTTCAAAAACTCATGAATAATTAATGAGCATTTTGTCCAATCAGATGAAGCAAATCAGTCACGTGCATGCTCCTATATACCTGATAAAATCTCATCATTCTAAAAAGCCCGCGGAGGGATTTGAATTCTGTCCCAGGGGGAAACGGGATTAATGATTGACACAATGGATAAGCACCTTGCAACTCTTGGAATTTCTATTGATGTTTTAGCTTTCTCATTGAAATGCTAATTAGGATGAACGTTTTATATAAAGAATACTAATGAACATGAAATTTTATATAAAGTTTCATCCTAATTAAGAATTCACTGATAAAGACCCAAAGATAGCAAAAAGTACACGGAACATAAGGTACCTAGATAATAAATTTTGCACTAAATTTACTAATATCAGCAGACTATACCGAGATACACAGAGAATATTTTTAAAATGAAGTTATCGAACTACCATTACACTTGTTTACCGAGCCACAGTTTAGTTCCAATTATTAAACCAAACTCAAAGCCGTAAAATAGTATAAACGTGCATTAAACTTACACACATCCTCTTAATATTTTGTGCCGGAGTCAAAAATTTAGAGTCTGCCGTCATGTCAGTCACATCGCTTTCCAAGTCTTGAACTTTATCGATGTCAACCACGACACCAAATCCTTCAAGTGCAGATTATTCTTGCCCTAGCTTGTTCCTTGCCACGCAATGCTTTCAGCATTGCGAAACGCCGGTTCAAACAACATAGCATGGTAATTTCTTCATGTCAATCCCTTGAGATATTCGTAATTGCAGGCGGTGATTACTCGAATATGTTGCATGGCGTTGTGAATACAAAGGTTCAATGGTTCATTAAGTAACCATTATGAGTTTTTGAAGCCGTTTAATAAACTTGCAGCACGTGTTTTATTAGGTCTAAAACTCTCGGGCTGCGCCCTCGAGTTTTAAACCTGATAAAACACTGCTGCTCGTTTATTAAACAGTACTTAAGCTTATGGCCTCTGTTATATTATCTGGTAAACTATTCCATTCATCAATTATTCGTACACAAAAACTATATTTTAAAACAATTTTCTACTATAAACATGATTCAGGTCAAGCGAGTCATTATTTCTTAGGTGGTAATTTACCTTTCGATCTTTGCAGAAAGATAGCTTATTGTCAATGTCAATATTATAATATCCATTAATTTAATTTAATAAAAATACCACATCCCTTGTGAATCTCCTATCAGCTAAGATCTGTAAGTTTAGCTTACTTAATCTAGTATTATAGTCATTGACTCATTGTTAGATTTAAGGATGAATTTGGTTGCTCTCCTCTGTACGGCTTCTAATCTGTTAATATTTCGTTGTGTGAATGGGTTCCATGTTTCACATGAATACTCCATTAAGGGCCTAATAAGACTACAATATAGAGTTCTTAAAGTAGTGATGTCCTTTAGTTCCTTACAGGTTCTCTTCACTAGGCCAAGCACTTTATTGGCCTTTGCTGTTATGGAATCTATGGAATGTGTTATTCTGAAGGGTGTTTAGATGCTCCGTGCTAAACTCGCCGCTCTAGTCTCTTTTTTTGACAGCATTACTTGAGGAGGTTTTTGCTAACCCTTCATTCTTTGGCACCAGGCACTGAGCTGGATACACTTGGCTGACTTCTTCAAACTCCTTTAAATTTCTTTTAGCCAAGCTTAATGAAGGAAGACATTGGTAGTCGAAAACCAAATCCACAAATTCCAACCAAATCTATGGAGCTAGGACGGTTTTGCACATTTATCGTCGCTTTGTAGCTTCAAGTCTGGCGTAGAAAACATGCTAAAGTTTTCGGATCTCAATTTTGTTTTCACTCAGACAATCGTCGAACAAAGCCAAGGCTATATTGTGGTTGTTCTTTTTGGGGTTGTTATATGTATAGTTGTCCTCTATAAGTTTCTTTCTCCGGATGAGAACAAACTTTCCTTTTACCTATTCTTCCGAATCCATTTTCAGTCATGTTCCCCCGCCTTTTGCAGGCGCGCGCGCCGGATCTGACGTCACGTGATACACTGCAGCTTATAATAAGCACTGTTTGAGTTTCCCAGAATGCTTTGTGGTCAGTGGTTGAATTTAGCTTGCAGTGAAGTGCTTATGGAAAGAGTATAGCTTAGTTCTGGGCAAGGTTAAGTGTTCAGGGACAGAAAGTGAGGTTAGTGCAAACATGAAACTCTAAAGTTTATGTGTAACATGCATTTATGTAAGAAAATTTAGAATATGATCGGAAATCATTTCTTTGCATATGCCATTTTGGTCCTTTTCTCTGAAATAAAATAATGGAAAGTGCAGTTAACAAACACAAAGAAAGAAGAATTCAGATGAAACTATTCCTTGTTATTTTGCCTAATGCAAACTCTCAGGGCCTGTGCTATTTAAACTTAGTAAGATTGAAAACCTCACAGCAAGTAATCATTAAACTAAGCACATATACCTAAACAATTTTATGGCCGTTTCCGACTACCTATCTAGCCGTACTGAAAGAACGCTAATAAATGGTATTCTTTCGGATAAAAATACAGTTAGGTGTGGAATTACCTAAGGTCATTACTCTTTCTATTACACATTTAACGAACTACCAAACTGCAATTTAATGTCTATTGTTTGAATGTACGCAAATAATATTAATAATAATAAGCAATTTATATAGCGCCATTTCCACTAAATGACCAATGGCGCTTTACATCACTAATTCAAAATAACCAAAAAATAAAAATAAAATAAAAATAAGTTTAAACACTTTAGGATAAAAGGTTAAAAGCTTGTTTAAAAAGATATAAAAAACAATTTAGGATAAAAGGTTAAAAACTTGTTTAAAAAGATAAGTTTTAACTCGACTCTTAAAAATGTTAATTAACTTAGCATCCCTAACGTCTTGTGGTAGTGAGTTCCATAAGGTAGGAGCAGAAACTTAGTGTTGTGATTGACGAGAACTTAACTTGGGAGAAAGATTTAGAACACATTACTAAAACAATCGTCTCTGGTCTGGGTGCAATTAAAAGTAGTTGTCATGTTTAATACCCAAAAGCCTGGCCTACATTAACATAATTAGCGTACATTAATTATCATACTATCATGACATCTCATGGAGGTTAATTAATAGGGGCACTATACAAGGAAGCGTCAGCGGACCATATCTGTTTAGCACTTTTCTTAACGATTTGAACATCAAGGAAAATACAGGCCTTAACTCTGTTGTGATAAAATATTCTGACGACACTACTATTATATCACCAGTATGAAAAACAATAGTTTCGTAACAGATCACCTAAGGGCTATGTAAAAGCTTTTTTAGAATGGACTGACAGAAATGGTATGTCCTGCAATCCAACTAAATCCAAAGATATAATAATATTTAGAAAGAAAGGCATCAATGATAGCTATGATATACTTAACAATTATTCACCGAAGTGGAGGTGAATAGTAAGCGGCTCGGTAAATAGCCATCGCTATTCACCGACACTGAGGTGAATAATTGCTTTAGTATATATATACCACACTACAGGTGAATAGCCAACACCAAATGGTTATTTTATTTTCTGGCAAATGGACAAAAACTCGCGCGAGATAATCGCTGCTTTGCTCGGAGGTGGATATGAAATCATATTCACTGTTTGAGTAGCCAATCATAGCGCGCGAAAAGTGATATTCACTGGTGTGGTATATACTAATTTATAATATTCCGCAATGTACTCATCTTAGATTGTTAGGAGTAACATTCCAGGCAAACAGCAGGTTTAATACTCACATCAAAGAACGCTATCTAGTGCCAATAATTTCTTATTTATAATAAGAAGTTTAAGAAAGACGGATATAAAAAAGAAGAAGTTTACTATCTTTTTTGATCGATTGTAATGTCTAAGATATGCTATTGTATAACAGTTTATGAAGCTTCTCGGGCAGAATTAACAACTTTTCAATGCTTTATAGACAGATGTTACAAAAGAAACTATTTATCTGAACCAATTAGTATAGTTAGTATGTTAGATAAATATGATATAAGACTTTTCAAGAAAGTAAAGAATACGTGTAACCATCTTCTAAAAAGTAGTAAATACTGAACGTTTTAAAAATACATTTGTAAATAGGCTTATTTTTAATCATGAACTAGAAGTTTAAGAATTGTTATAGTAGGTATTTCTAACCTTTTCTAAAGTAGGATTTCAATGTTCATAGCCTTTTTTAATCTATTGTAAAATTTGTAATGTATTTTAACAAATTGAAATAGAGCTCTGTCATCTTATTGCTACTAGACTTATCAGCTGCTTTTGATACTGTTGATCATTATCCTTTATTACTGAGATAGTCAACTCATTTTGGCATTAAAGGAAAAGCGCTAAGCTGGTTCCAGTCCTATCTCCATGAACGGAAGCAATTTGTCTGTGTGGAAGGGGAAAATCCGCGAGCAAAGATCTTGAGTGCGGTGTCCCTCATATCAGTGCTGGGGCCCCTACTATTCTTTCTATACACTTCGCCTCTTGGCGATATCATCGGACATCATGGTTTATCATATCATTTCTATGCCGATGATTCCCAGATATATCTTTCTTTCAAGTCCACACCAAATGGTCAAGCCTCCGCTATAGCTAATATCGATGCCTGTGTAAATAACATTCACGCATGGATGCTCTAGCTGCGATAAACTGAAATTAAATAGTGATAAGACAGAATTGTTAATTATAGGAGCACAGCATCGTCCACGTCCTTCAATAGACAGTATTACAGTTGTTGGTGAATGTATATAACCTAAATTCCGCATCGGCAAGGAACATTGGAGTAATATTTGACCACAACATTAACTTGTATACGCACGTTGTAAATGTATGCAAGATAGCTTTTTACCACAAACGAAAAATTTATAATTAAGAAATGTCTGTCACAGAACGATGTTGATACACTAGTTCATGGTTTTATCTCACCCACAATAGTTGTAATTCGTTATTGTGTGGCATACCTCAATATCTCAGAAATAGACTACAGCGTGTTCAAAACTGTGCTGCTCGACTAGTGATGGGTGCCCATAAATTTGACCATATAACACCTATATCCTTAAACAGTTGCAACTAGCTACCGGTTAGGGAACGTATTACATATAAGGTATTACTGTTAACATTTAAAGCTCTAAATGGCATGGCCCCTATGTATATAACAGAACTTCTCCAACGTTATGCTCCTGAGAGACGCTTAAGATCCTCCTCAAAGAACGTCCTTAAAGGGTTCCTACTACAAAGCTCAAAATATACCGGGGACAGAGCCTTTCAAGCGGCGGCTCCAAGGCTGTGGAATGCTCTCCCAAAAACATTTAGACAATGTTCATCTATAGGGGATTTTAAACCCCAGATTAAAACTTTACTTTTTAAACAAGCCTATTTTGAAATTACAACCTAGTTTTATCTTTTTAATAACTAGAGTAACTATCAGTTAGGAAGTGCGTTCGTTCGAAAAGAATCATATTTTGAAGTAATATAAATTTCATTCAGATTTTAGAAATGTATTTGTTTGGTGATACCAAGGAAAGTACCGAAAAATATACCTCTTCTTATTTACTTTTTTACATCATACCCTTTTGTCTGATTGCGTCTAGAGGAAATGGACTAGTAAACACAAATGAATAATGAATATATTTATTCTCATTGTTTACAATTATCGTATGAATATCAATTCAACTGGTTACCCTTGTGCTGGACTTATCTGCTATATGTACACATGCAATTCTTACTTGGAAGATTTGCCAACATAACGTTTTTAACGGTAACGGTATAAGATTTGATGTGTAATATTGTAACATGCATTAATGTGTAGCTATGTTTTCATTTAAATGGTCTACTACGGGCATATAGCATCATAACCATGTTTAAGTTTACTTTCTTCACTATTTGTAAAAGTCATTGCATAAAGTTTTCGAGTAAATGCGGACCATGCAGTTATCGAAATATCGTGAGCCGTAAAATAAACAAAACGGCTGCTCGCTTAGTTCCCAGACCGGTGGTACGTGGCCCGCTTTAAAGATTGACTCACTCGCTGAGCGCAAAGCATAACACTAAATTAACTTTTGCTTCAGTGTAGTTTCACGTTTACGGCAGACCTTGTCTTGTTACTAGTATTAAAAGGTTTCGGCAGAAATCATTGTAGATGTTTGCGTATTAAAATCTCAACTCTTCTTGTAGTCTGAATTTCCACGTGCATGCAATCAGTCAGGAGTGAACGGGTCAGTCTGATTTTTTTACAGAACATCAACAGAGTTTTGAAGGAACGTTTGTCATATTTGAAAGACGTGCAAAAACTTCTATACTCTTACCAGAAAACTTCTACTGGGAAAGTGCAATTCCTTTTGAGTTAAAAGAGCTTTAATGCATCGGATCCGATCAGTCAGTTCGCGATGCCTCCCCAGCCGGAATTAAGAGGCGTCAGAGAACAACGATAGTTGAATGTGTTTCTCGTCTTTCCGGTCCACCAGCAAGAATATTGACGCGAGAAGAGACGATCTGTGGTTAAGTTTAGAATTTGATCAGTCACCACGCTTTGATGAGCAACACTTATGAATTTCTTCAGCATATTACCGAGATAAATCACTACTCACCTTTTGCACTGTTCAAACCACGAGGCGAACCGTATATCGTAATGCATCATGGACATGCTGAGTTAATTTATGCGCAAAGGTACAAACCCACGTTTTTCGTGTTTGGATTGCGCCTATGGACCACAGGTAGCCCGCGTTAAGATTAGTATGCGTTCTCGCTCTCGCTCGAACGCAATTATTACTGTTATTGCGGCTTTTTAAAGTTTCTTAGTATATAAAGTTATACTATTGTAAAGCGCCATTGGGCTAGAAGGAAATGGCGCTATAAAAATGTACATTATTATTACAAATGTCTTGCCCTTGGAGTGCATATAGATGAGCTCCTTACGTGGGAGCGTGAAGTAATAAAATACATGCAGTATATAAGCTTTGAGATTTCTGCCAACTAGGATTCATAATCGCCCTAGTTTGTATCCGCCGTTACCCCAAGTCTCGGCTCTGAGCTTTTCTATGGCATTGTCCTTGAAGATTGAAATAGCTTCCACCAGGTCGCTTTATGTTGCCTGTGTTATTGATTAGTAGCTAGACATGAGGGAATTACAGCAAAATGCAAACGGGTATGATACTTCTGCTCTTGGTCGGATTAATATTTTGATTAACGAGTCCATTTCCTACGTTCAAGTAATATTGAAAGAAATAACAATAAAAAGTGTAGATATTTCCTTAAGGTTTATGGTTTAACATAATGTATCCGGCCAATTTTTGTCAACAAGAAAAGATAATAATATTCAATAACGGTGCAATTTCCTCTCTCGTAGGTATACAATACGCGGAACCGCAGTAGTCCAGACATTTAGACGACTCTACAACTACATATTGGAAACCTAAATTGTTCGGATGCTTAGTCTTGTTTCAAGCCGGGATTCGAGGAGTTGAGGTGTCAAATTGTGTGAAACCTATACCGTGACGCAGGCCGACTCTACCACTCTATTGTGAGACCACGCAAACAGTAAAATATTATAAAAGCGACATTGCATTGATCTATTATCGCTTGGCATCTTATCCTCATCTGCTACCAATCTATATATCTATATATCTGTCTCATTATCTTAATCCACCTATCCACCTATCTAATTTTCCCAATCAGTGTCTGTCTGTCGGTCCAATGATTTCTTTTAATACCTCAAGCATTGCTAACATTTCACAGATGTTCACGAGTGCCTCTCCTCCTGTATGGAGATCTAACGGACTAAACTCAGTTATTAAGCAGGCAAGCTTCAGTACTATCTCTGTCTTATCCTGTCTTGGCAATCTTCTCGTTCTCATTGTTCTGTTCAAGAAGAGAAGCACTCTACTGAAAAAGCCATTTCATATCTTGATAACTTTCCTGTCTATGTGTGACTTCCTTACTGGGATACTTCTGTTCATTACGCCAAGGCATGTCTTTCTAGAGCCAATATTTGAGCCATCAACAGGTTTTGCTCTCATATTTTACTGTGAAGTCATCTGGGCAAGGCTTCTTATCTTTGCCTTGGGAAGCCTATCGGTTTACATCTGCCTCATCATCACAGTAGATCGCTGGTGTGCTATTGTGAAGCCATCAAAATATAACCAGGCAGTCACGAGGAAGAGGGTCATGGTGGCAATGTTATGCATAGCGGTACTCATAACTACTGTGGTGTGGATGGAAAGGCCTGCAATCGGAGTGCACCCTAAAAAACCACCAGGAAAGAAGTGTGCTTACGGAACCGCACACAAGCCATGGGCTAGGGCTCTATCTAACGCAGGGATTTTCATTCGCATACTGATCCCGTCACTGTTGATATCGTTACTGTATGCACACATGTTGTATAGATACAAAATGTCATCGGTTGTTGCTATGCCGCATGGAAATGCAGCCAGGAAGAGAATTACGATCATCGCTGCCTTGACATCATTCTCTATCATCGCCTGCTGGCTACCTAACCAAGTGTATTTCTTCTTGTTTAACCTCGGCAAGGTAGGAACGAGAAGTGAACCAATGAAAATTTCAATTGAGAAATAATTAATAAATGGTATTGCAGTTTAATACTCTTATTTTACGCTCTTCATTAAAATTTTACATATTTTTTTTCAAAATTATATAGTTCATATCATAAGACATTACAATATTCGCGTCCGAATTATACGGAAGAAACTCATATCGCAACTAGTACTTAAAATGGGTTCGATCCATTATAACTTGATTGAATTATATAATATAAATCATGGGAGAATCCTCACATGGTTCACACTAGCGACGCATGCATAAGTGCAAGCATCTGCATACACAGACGCAGTGCTATAATGAATACTAGTACTCACAATTGCAAATTTAAGTGAAACTGAAAAACCATGTAGTCAGGTAGAACAATACTTTGAATAGAAAGAATGATCCGATCACACTTTCATACAATAATTGCTCGACTTCCTGTAGATTGGAATCCAAACATGAAGTTTATCTGTGAAAAAGAAATAGAGATACAATGTTTTTAATATGACCAAGTGATTAAAAATGGCCGCCAAGGAAATGCGAAGGTGAACTTGTGCAAACATACCAGTTCGATCTCAGCATAGCGAGAACCAAACTCGGGTTTCTATACACCAAAAGAAAGCTTAGGGAACACAGATCAAACCAATGTATTGCTGGTCACCGGTTTATACCAGCGGATCTTTTGATCAGCAGATCGGTCTTTTACCAAGCTAAATAAAGCTATTATTAATGTCATTATTATTAATTATGTTATTGATGCTTTAGGCTCGCCTTGGAACCTCATTTCACGACTTTAGCACTCTCGTGGCGATGTTCAACAGCGTCGTCAACCCATTTCTCTATTGTTTCGCCAGCAAAAAGTATCGCAAAGAATACTGGGAAGTTCTGGTCGCCTGCTGTCCGTGGAGTAGTGGGGTGAAGTGTACTTGTTGCCACTCAGCGTCGAATAGAGTCTTACCGAGCAATGCGGACGGCCATAAGGTTGGACTGGAGACTACAAATCGACAGTGTCCACAAGATAAAGATATTTCACCAGACAGTCCTCTCAAACTGTAACATAGTTACATTACTGTGTATGGGTAAAAGTATCACCTTATAATGCACCCAATAATGAACGAACATTCTATATTCACTGCAACTGTCAGCTTTATGTTGCATCGTTAAATATAACACTAACATTGTGGTACGGTGCAAAAGTACTTTAAGCTTACTAAATAGAGATTCGACTTAAGAGTGGGTTCGATTGACCATATAATAATAATAACTTTATGTGTCGATGCATTTAGCTTTACAACTAATTGGTGACACTGTAAGTAATAATAATTATAGCTACAATAAAGATAGTTTTAATAATAATAATTATTCTAAAAAGTTAAGAAGGCTAAAAAGTTAAGAATATGTATCCAATTTACATTAATAAAAGATCATTATTCGATCGTTAAAGCACAGGACGAAACAACGATCCCAAGCTGCCATAAAGGCACCCCAAAGACGAAGGAATGAAGCATTCAACACCATATTTCAGAATTCTCTGCAAATCACTGGTTCAGGCACATCCCGCACTGTAAGCTATACAAACTCTTGCTAACATATGATATACAGGATACTTTTAACATTCTAGTAGCTAACAAATGCCCGATAAGCGATTTGTAGTGATTCTGTGTATTCTTCTTCTGGAATACGGCCAATCGAACGGCGCCCAAAGTCACATGATTTAGGTACGTTTTTGCGCTGTGGTGAAGGCCTTTATAAATTTCCGGATAATCCAATTAAATCGTTAAATCGTAGGCCATTTGAAGGTGAATATCAGTGAAATGCATTAAAAAGTGAACAGAATAAGATTGTAAGGATCAAATGTCTGATGCCTGAAAAAGAACTGAAAAAGTAACCACATGCAATGTTATGACTCAATTCATGTTCAACTCATTGGAATAATGCTCCTTAAATCATAGGCAGCCCAAGCTCTGTATTTGCACTGTGTGACCACTTTTGTATATGTCAATCCCATTATTTAACTTAATTCTCAGATAAAGAAAATAAACTTACCTTAAGAGTTTGCTGTCGTCCTGTTGTTTCTCTGGGGTCTAGAAATGGCGGTTATGGGGCATTTCTCTCACTTTGGGTGTTTCTCTCTTCTCTTTGTCTAAAAGAAAGGAAAGGCTACACACTCAAATTCAAACAACGACTCAATTTTAGGACGATTTTTCTCACGAATAATATTCCCAATATCTGGCAGATTGGGATTGTAATCTACAACCAATGGAGTCACTTTCCTCTTCGCTTTAGTCTTAGCGCTGAGCAAATATTTTTTGCTCAAAGCACTAACCTTAGAAAACCCCTCCAAAAGCATTTCTTTCTTATACTCTCGGTCAACGAGGTATTTTTGATATTCGCTATTTCTCTTCTCTAAAAAAATCTAGAGTGGAGCAATTACTGCTACACCGTAAGGAATAGACCTCTTACAATGGTCTGAGTGGGCACTCGTAGGGGGCAAATAGAAATGACTATCTGTGGGCTTGGAATATACATCCGTTTGTATATATCCATCCACTAGATGCAATGTGAGATCCAAAACGTTTAACTGGCTATCCGAAAAGACCAGTTCAAATTTAATAGTAGGATAAAGGGAATTGATATAATCCGTGAACTCGTACAGTGCTGGTAGACCTTCTACCCATAGATCTACAATGTCATCTCTATATCTCCACCAGTGCAGAGGCTTAAATTTCCCACCAGACTTAGCAAGGCTGTCAATTTCGCCCAATCTATATCCGCATAACTACAGGCATGCTTTGGCCCCATGGCTGTACCATGAATCTGCAAAAAATTATATTATTAAACTGGGAGTTGTTGTACTCAAGGCCAATTTCCACAGCTTCTAATATGCAATCTGTAAACGGAAAATTAACTTCCCTAGCATCTAGTGCTTTTTTAACAGCTGAAATTCCTAAATTATTGTCAATATTAGGAAACATAGCCACGACATCCCAAGAAACCAATATTGTATTGGGTGGAATAGGGATAGGGATAATATTAGGGATAATAGGGATACTAGGGAAAATATTTCTTAGGTTGAAAGAAAAGCACTTAGGGAGCTGAAAAGTGATTCCGAAAGAGTAATTCGCATTCAAGACAAAGGATCTAGATTTGTGCTTTTAGACAAGCCGGAATATATGTCCAAAATGTTAGAACAACTTGAGAATCCGGTTCATTACAAAGAGCTAGCTTACGATCCTACTGACCTCCATATTCACAGAGTTTCGGAGTGGAGTAAGAAATGGCTCAGTGAAAATCAGATTAGTCCCGAGATAGCCAATTGGGTTCATTTTACTTAGGCCAAACCAGGCGTAGCTTTTGGTAATGTCAAGACGCATAAATCGGGAAATCCCTTGCGTCTTATTACATCTTGTTGTGGCACATCTATCGAGAGGCTTTCTGCCTTCACTGAACACTATTTAAAGCCTTTAGCGCAGAATCTACCATCGTTTGTTAAAGATACCACGGATCTATTAAATAGGTTAGAACGAGTCAACAAGCAGGGGCCCCTCCCACCCAATACAATATTGGTTTCTTGGGATGTCGTGGCTATGTTTCCTAATATTGACAATAATTTAGGAATTTCAGCTGTTAAAAAAGCACTAGATGCTAGGGAAGTTAATTTTCCGTTTACAGATTGCATATTAGAAGCTGTGGAAATTGGCCTTGCATGAGTACAACAACTCCCAGTTTAATAATAGACATTTTTTGCAGATTCATGGTACAGCCATGGAGCCAAAAAATGCCTGTAGTTATGCGGATATAGCAATGGGCAAAATTGACAGCCTTGCTAAGTCTGGTGGGAAATTTAAGCCTCTGCACTGGTGGAGATATAGAGATGACATTGTAGATCTATGGGTAGAAGGTCTACCAGCACTGTACGAGTTCACGGATTATATCAATTCCCTTTATCCTACTATTAAATTTGAACTGGTCTTTTCGGATAGCCAGTTAAACGTTTTGGATCTCACATTGCATCTAGTGGATGGATATATACAAACGGATGTATATTCCAAGCCCACAGATAGTCATCTCTATTTGCCCCCTACGAGTGCCCACTCAGACCATTGTAAGAGGTCTATTCCTTACGGTGTAGCACTTAGACTTAAACGTAATTGCTCCACTCTAGATGTTTTAGAGAAGAGAAATAGCGAATATCAAAAATACCTCATTGACCAAGGGTATAAGAAAGAAATGCTTTTGGAGGGGTTTTCTAAGGTTAGTGCTTTGAGCAAAAATTATTTGCTCAGCGCTAAGACTAAAGCGAAGAGGAAAGTGACTCCATTGGTTGTAGATTACAATCCCAATCTGCCAGATATTGGGAATATTATTCGTAGCAATTTAGCTATTTTATATTCTAGTAATGTCATGCAGGATATTTTCCCGGAGAAATCAATTATTCCTGCTTTTAGAAGGCCCAAGAATCTCAAGGAATTGGTTGCGCCCTCTCGTTTTAGAGTCAGTCGGCGGGACATAACGAATAACGATGTTTCAATGGAGTCACACTCCGGTTGTTTTAAATGTGGCAAAAACTGTGATCTTTGTAATCACTACTTTCATCAATCGAATACTTTCTCAAGTTTCGCCACAGATAAGACTTATTACATTAAGCATAACCTCACTTGTACTTCTAAGAATCTAATATACCTTGTTTCCTGTAATAAGTGCAAAGTACAGTATGTAGGCTCGACAACGAATGAATTTAAGGTTAGATTTAGAAACCACAAGTCTACCATGAAAACTAATAAGAAGACCTGTGAAGTAGCAATCCATTTCAACAACACACAACATTCTTTTGCGGATTTTTCTTTTATTTGTATTGAAGCTATTATTAATGAACAGTGTGCTGAAAGAATCAACAATATTCTCCTTACTAGAGAGGCCTATTGGAGTGCCCAGTTATTTACACTGCAGCCTTACGGTTTAAACAAAAGGCAAGAATATAAATCAAAGAGCCGTATTCACTACGCTAAATAAACTTCAATCCTCAGTCATAATTAACATAGCTTCTTTTCTTAGTTTCCCATAGGACAATTGCGTAACTCTTAACAGATTTTTTAGCTTACCTTTAATACAATAAGTTCGGTACGTTCAAATACCTTGTACAGCATTTTTAGTTAGTGAATTTTTAAACAATAGCATTATGTAATCTTTTTTACACATATTGTACACACAGTGTTATTTATACAGATCTTTTTACCATTTGCTTGTACCACGCATTTTCCATTTTTTTAGCTGAAGAAGGCTGAATGGCCGAAACGTTCAAAATATTTTTTTTACAGTTATAAGTTGACGGTCTTTGCCTTTTTTATTAATCTTATTTAACTCCTTGCAAAGCACCGTCTATGAATCCTTGGATCCTTGTAGCTGGACTATCCGTTGGCATTAGACATTGGACCTTTATTACAAGTTATATATATATATATATATATACAGCAAATTGCAAAAATTATGGCACATTCTGTTCAATATAAATATATATCAGAAACATATCTAAAATTATGGGATGGAGTTACTGATATTTTTTTCAGAAGGCCTTGAGGGTAGGCAACTTGAAAAAAATATCAGTAACACCATCTCATAATTTTAGATGTGTTTCTGATATATATTTATATTGAACAGAATGTGCCATAATTATTATATTATGTTCTGCTGGACAACCTTTTTGGCATTGACTGTATATATATATATATATATACAGCAAATTGCAAAAATTATGGCACATTCTGTTCAATATAAATATATATCAGAAACACATCTAAAATTATGAGATGGTGTTACTGATATATATATACAGTCAATACCAAAAAGGTTGTCCAGCAGAACATAATATAATACTTTAATATCCATTGTTTTGGCCTATTGTCTTGGTCTAGACAATAGCCCAAAACAATGGATATTATAGTATTAGATTATGTTCTGCTGGACAACCTATTTGGCATTGACTGTATATATATATATATATATACAGCGAAGTGCAAAGACTTTGACCCCCCACACCTCAACTATATAACTATATCGGGTGCATTATGGGGAGCCGATATCCGCGCAGCCGATATCCGCGCGCGTTTGTAAATCGTCATAGCGAAGACTTGTGCAGTTGATTTAAAGTTCAAGATTTCATCTAGAACACAACATTTTTACTCGGGACAGGCAGGACAGCTTAAATAAACCTGAGTATTTAAATGCACTCTATATATTTACTGCTAGATCGAATATTTGCAAAACAGAACATATCCCTGGTCGGCGGAAAGAGAACGGGAAATGATCACAGGCAGCCCAAGCTCTGTATTTGCACTGTGTGACTATTATTTCACAAAATTCTCAGAGAAAGAAAATAAACTTACCTTAAGAGTTTGTTGTTGTCCTGTTGTTTCTCTGGGGTCTAGAAATGGCGGTTATGGGGCATTTCTCTCACTTTGGGTTTTTCTCTCTTCTCTGTCTTAAATAAAGGAAAGGCTGCACACTCCAATTCAAACCACGAGGCACTTGAGGCCGATTTTTCCCACGAAAACCCATCCGATAGGCGTAATTTCCTCCGTCAGGTGAAAGGTAGATAGTTTTTCTTACCCCAGAAGTTTACAGACTTGAGAAATCATTATCCTAACTCTTCCAAATGAACTCATTTCTTTGAAAAAGCCCTCTCATTCTTCGTCAGAAACTACGTGTTTGCTGCTATTCGGTCGTGACGTACCGTGGCAAACTCGGCTTTGTAGCCTGGTAGAGAGCTTAAGCATCAACGACGGCGACGGCAGCGAGGACGGGACCTAGAACATTTTTTTCTACCGAAATGTGATGCTTACTATTTCCTTCGTTCGCCTTTAATTACTTTTCACATTCATATCTTCGAAAAATATGACAAGCATAGAGTTCCGTTCACGCCGAAAGAAAAACGGAGTGACTTACTTTATACGTTGGCGTTCTCTTGTAAACGTAAAATGTGGGGTTTTCACGTTCTGTTTTTCCAGACAACGGTTGAAATGTAGGTGACTGCGTGCATTCCCACGTGCAGTTATTGTATTTTGCAATTAAGGCTATTGTTTCATGCCGTCGTCCTAGACGTTGCCGTCGTGGTTGCTTAAGCTCTCTAATTGCCACGGTCATGACCGAACAGCAGCAAACACGTAGTTTCTGACGAAGAATGAGAGGGCTTTTTCAAAGAAATGAGTTCATTTGGAAGAGTTAGGATAATGATTTCTCAAGTCTGTAAACTTCTGGGGTAAGAAAAACTATCTACCTTTCACCTGACGGAGGAAATTACGCCTATCGGATGGGTTTTCGTGGGAAAAATCGGCCTCAAGTGCCTCGTGGTTTGAATTGGAGTGTGCAGCCTTTCCTTTATTTAAGACAGAGAAGAGAGAAAAACCCAAAGTGAGAGAAATGCCCCATAACCGCCATTTCTAGACCCTAGAGAAACAACAGGACAACAACAAACTCTTAAGGTAAGTTTATTTTCTTTATCTGAGAATTTGGTGAAATAATAGTCATACAGTGCAAATACAGAGCTTGGGCTGCCTGTGAAATGATCATGCCGAAGTTTCAGGTTCGAAGCGTGAATTCAGAACTATTTGTGAAGCTGTTACGAGATCTTCTGATGACCTAAAATATCGAGATAACCCATGAAGAGGAGACATGATTACACCTGATCTGTAGGTTCAGGGCCAATATCAATTCGTTTGAAACTTTGACATTCTACATTTGTTGTCAGTGATTCTAGGGTTAGGATTAGGTTAAACTGAGAGCGATGAAAACATTCAGCTCGATATCAGCGCAGTTATTCCGTTCTCTGTCTTCTACTTCTGTGAAGACTGAACTGATTAGACTGATATACGTTTCAAAGAGCAGAATGAAAGGATTCATATGTACTGACCGGATGCACAGACTGCACAAGAGCCTGGCTTATAGTTGGAAAACGTTCGACAAAGCAAAATAAACACTTTATAGTGTAACGTAATGAAACCTCTTACAGTTTGAACATCGAATCGTTTTCTTTACATGTTGTGTATAATGTTTATTTTTAGCTGATCCCGATGAGAGGAAATTCACAATCTGTGAAAAAACTGCTGTTGTTGTTCGAAAATTAAATATTCAAAAGTTTGTCGCGGCTAGTTACATCGCCAGAAATAAGCGACATTTAGCAATTGTCAGCGGCGTTACAAGTAGGTCGGCTCTATAGTCAAGTGGTTAGAGCGTCGGCCTTAAAATCCCGCGACCGGAGTTCGACTCCTACGCGGGACACGAATTATTATTTTTTTACTTCTTTTTCTCCTTTCTCAGTTTTATTTAAACTTTTCCTTTATTTTTAAGCTATTAGAGCCGCCTTCCATACTGAAATATTGTTGTTTACTGTCTCTCAAGCCTCACAACGGGCACGAATGGGAGATATCGCTGACCACAATTAGTATCGCAGACTCTTCTCTATAGGTCCGGCTAGGGCCTATTTTTAAAAAGGGACAATTCATTTGATAACTGCTGGTCAGTTACAAATACACTGCAGTTTCATAAGGAGAGAACAAGTTGTCCATTGGTATGTGTTCGTGGTGTTTTAGACGCTCGTGGCCAGAGATATGATGGTCTCAAGACAGCCAAATTTACAGGATTTAGCGTACAAAGATGGCGGATTCTGCCTGTTTATCCAAGATCGAAATATTCAACTGCAAAAACGAAACCGCAAAGGAATCCACAGCTGCTCTAATGGCATTTAGTGACGACGATGAACCCTTCGTTCAGAAGGCCTGGTATAGACATTTTGCAAAATACAGTATATTCCACCTCAGAATCCAAGTTATAAACAGTAAGTAAGCTCTTTTCTCGCCAATTCTCACTCTAGCTCTGTAATAATTTGAGTCAAAACATTCGTTTATGTTTGAAAAAAAACGACACCTAACATTCACGAGCTGATTATAGAAATGTAGGTAGAACTATTTAATTCATATAGTAGATTGAGATCCTGGTTAGACATTTTTTAAATCGTACTCAGGAAAGTGAGAAATCGAGATTAAGCGTTTTCCCCCCATAGTTTGCTTGTAATTTTATATGAACTGTGCTTGCCGACCTCTGAGCCGAAATTGATATTGCACAATCGGCCGTGTCGCGTTTTTCTGGCGATGATCTCAGTACGAAATTAGGAAACTAGGATTCACAATAAAGTGATGATGTTAAATGGGACCACAACTACTAACGTTTCTGGTTTAATTACGAAGCTATAATAAACAGTTTCGTCACAATTATGAGATTTAAATAGCATACAAAATATGAAAGAAAACTGTGCAACAATAATAAGAACATTCAGCGATGCGAATCCAAGAATTATCGAACGTACCTTTCATAAAAGCATTTACTAAAAAATATATACCATAAAAACAGGATCCCTCCGAACCTTAAATAAAACTGGATAAGAGAATTTCAAGAGGAATAACTAAGAGTTTATTAGATTTTTTTAGAATTGTTTAATACCGACCATAAAATATGGCAATGGTATGGGATACGTTAATTTCTATCCGTTTCTTAATCAAAATAATTAAACGTTTTATGAATTTGTTGTCAATAAATTTATGAAATTGCGTAAACCTTTTAGCTATTTTAATCTCTTCAATTTTCCGCGAAGCAGTTTCAAATAGCGTTGAATTCTTGCTTCGCAGATGAGTCCGGCATGATACTTCCGTCCGTGTTAAGGCCTGTTCAAACGGATGCAACATCGTCCAACATGTTGGATCCAACATTGTTGCATGATGTTGCACGATGTTGGACGGGGGTGTTCAAACGGATCCAACATCAATCCAACATGTTGGATAGTACTGTGATATCGCAAAGGATTCCGGTGCTGTTTACGTTCGCCATCGCGATTTCTCGGCCGAGTTGAGCTCAGTCGTAAGTATGTTACTTTGGCTTTTATGTCTGAGATAGTTATATCTAGTTTTTCTTCCATCTCTTCGTAGGCCCTTTCTCTCTTGTTCCTGATGTGATACGTCCCAAAGGCAAACTCTCTCTTCTAACAGATCTAGCAGTTCGTCAACTTCGGCGTCTGACCACTTTCTCGTCTTGTACTTTCTTTCCCTGTGTTTACAGCCTTCCCGTTTTACATTTTAGGAGTTTTGCTCCTGTTTTCCTGCTCAAAACCTTCTGAAAGTACTTCACTCTCCGCCATCATGGTGCAAATTGAAATGATCGCCTAATCGTCTGTTAGTAAACAAAATCAAATCTCCATGGATACAGCGCGAATGACGAATGAAGTACGCGTGCGCGAGTCCAACATTGTTGGGAAAGCCGTTCAAACGGATCCAACATGTTGGGACATGCTTCATCGATCACGACAACAAAAGAAATGTTGGACGATGTTGGATGAAAAGTTTGACTAGTTTCAAACTTCATGCAACATTGTCCAACATCGTCCAACAGGGTGTTCAAACGGATCCAACATGTTGCATCCAACAATGTTGCATGATGTTGTGCCAACATGTTGCATCCGTTTGAACGGGCCTTTACGTTCTTCTAACGTAAACATTAATTTATAATATAAAATCAGGAAAAATATTTTTCCAAACAGTAAATAGAGAGTGCGTTTACTTTACTTTAAACTTTCCTGCCTGTTCCGAGTAATAGTGTTGTATTCTAGATAAATTCTTGAACTTTAAATCAACTACACAAGTCTTCGCTATGATGATTTGCAAACGCGCGCGGATATCGGCTGTAGTTGCATTTTAATGAACTTACTCCTACCCATAATGCACCCGATATATTGATATAGTTTAGGAGCGGGGGTTCAAAGTTTTTGCACTTCGCTGTATAACTTGTAATATATATATATATATCAAACGTAGCTTACGGAAAATCACATGAAAAATTATATCTTAGCCTTCAATATGTTTGCTATAACAATTTGAAGACCGTAATTAACCTCAGTCATACATTTAAAAATAGTGCGCGGTTTGTGCAACACAATTATGATTAAAAGTCCTGTAAAAGAGACATACTTTGTATCAAACTGTGATTCAACCTGTATATTGAAGCTTGATTTATTTATACTCTTCTAATTTTACAATGTCTGATTTACAAATTATAATAAATATGAACATTAACAGTTTCATCCAACAAAGCCAACAATGTTCGATAGGTTGCTATAACCTGCTTGCAGGCTCTGGTTGATTTGAGGTTCTTGTGGTGGGAGAGAGGAGTGGTAGGGGGAGAAAGAGAAAGGAGAACCTGCGATACGACCCTGTGTTTTTGAAATTCGCTCCCTAATTAATATGCAGGCAGTCATGCATGTAAACGTCAAGATCTGTCAAATAAGGACCAATCAAAAGTTCAAGTTCAAGTTCATTTTATTCACATTTTTTTTTTTTGGTAATTATGTACATTTACGACAGCCATAAAAGGTATAAAGGTATAAAGGTATAAGGTATAAGGTATAAGGTATAAGGTATAAAGATTTTGTAGGAGGAGAGTGCGTAGTGGCCAAAGGAGCAAAGCTTTCGAGTTGGCCACTACAATGTTGAAATTGATGAGGGAAGGAAGGTTCTTAGCTTACATGTATATGGCTTAGGTGTAGATTTAAGAAAATAAAGAAAGAAAGGAAGGAGTCAAAAGAAAAGTATTTGATAATAATTTACAAGTAAAGTAGACTTACATATTTAAAGATTAACAGATAAATGTTACACTACAGATATTACGTATACAATAACATCAGTATTTTGAAGGGAAAAAACAAATACAGGAGAATACAGGTGACTATGACTGGCTGCCAAGGAGATATATTTTATATTGATTTTTAAAACTATTATGAGGCAAACATTTAATCTCGAATGGTATTTTTTCCCATATTTCTGCTGACAGAGCTCTAAATCGTGTAAGGCCATAATTTGTTCTGGAGGCTGGTCTGTGTAGATTTTGTTTAGCAGCATATCTAGTATTATGTTTGTGTACATCAGAGGCAGACACAATCAAGTCAGAAAAAGTGGCTGGAATTCTATGTTTCACATATATTATTTTATGTACAAGAGTAGATATTTTAAAGTTAAAAATGTTCTCAAGTTTAAGGATTTCTAGAATTCTATAATATGGGGTGGCACTTTCGGTTTTCTTTGCAAAGAAAATACAGTAAGAAGTAAAGTTGACGAATTAGAAAACTAAACCTTTCACGTGTATGATATTCACGCAATTGTAGACGAGACATGAACACATTCAACACATGCTGTAGATGTTTCGATTGCTCCTTCAAAACATTTTTCAATAACAAGCCGGGATACATATCTTCAGAAAACCTTTTCAAGCCCTCATATGCATATAGAAAGGTTTACAAAGGTGTATTTCTCTCTCAAATTTTACTGGAAGCTGGTATTCGACTCGATACAAGTGACTCACCTCCTCACAGTGTTTGCAATGCGCTAGGAAAGACAAATCTTGGAGAATTAATCAATTTCTTCCGACTAAAAACAAGCAAAGAGGAGAAACCAAAACCAAAACAGGAAGAACTACCACCGATTGTATGCCGGACAAACGTTCTTCAGCTTGTGTCAGAAACAAAGTCCAGCGTGTAAAATCGCTATGCGAGAAGTCATTCTTATGCAATCACTCGAGGAAATCGTTATGTTTTGAAAAGGAGAACCTCGTAAAAGAAAACGGAAATGTTACTTCTTACGAGCAAGACCTTTTTCTTTCGAAACTGAACATAGACGATTTGATTTCAAAGGAACAGGAACTCCCAAACGGGAGTATAGAGGTAAAAACACCTGCTGACCCTGAAACTAAAAATATTGTGAAGTATGTAGCTTTAAGTAATTGGAAAGCCGCAGCCAACATAATTATACGGCACGAAAAGCTGCAACCTGAATTGAAGAATTCATTGCGCAAAGCAGTAAATCTGTTTCGAATGAGATGCGGGATTATCTCCGTGGAGGCTCTGTACTGGAAGCTAAAGAGCCTGATGAGCTTGCAGCTTTCTCTAACAAAATTCTCGTTGAAGAATCGAGGATCTACTCTCCGTTTTGGCATTGCTGTCCAAGTCTCAATCGTGTGAGATTCATCTACAACGAGAGCGGTCATGTTGTGGTGGAAAGGGTTATTTCCTTTTAAAATGTCTAGAACATCGCCACCTATTCCGGTCATGACGAGTCTGCGGTACGTCAGCGGTTTTCCCTGTGAATACACTTATTTTCCACATACCGGAGGCTTTTGACACTGTCAATACTCATGTGATACTTTAAATCTTTCAAAGTTGTAAATATTAAGAACGTCGGACATTTGGAAAAGCAGTGATTTTACGCTGATGATACCCTGGTGAAATGAAGATGGCTAAATATAAACTCGCAGCTTGTGTTCATGACATCGACTCATGGCTGCTAAGCTTAACCATGACAAGAGCGAACTGTTATTAATTGGAGCTCAGCACCGTCCGAGGCCTTCCCTCGATGTTATTGTTGTTGAAGATGAGTATTCACCCTAGAACATTATGGAGTAAGGGCGGAAGTTGCTCCAATGGATGCAGTCTTTCTTGATTGGTCACAGGCAACGTGTAGTCGTAAATGGATCTTCATCGTCTGGTCTGCTGACACTTTTCCGGTGTGCCGCATATACAGTGCTCGGACCTATACTCTTCATCTGATGTATCAATGACATCCCTACCGGTTTAAGATCTTCAGTAAAGCTCTTTGCGGACGACAGTGTCCTTTATAGAACCATTACATCATACGAGGACTATAGAGGTCTTGAGAAACTAGTGGCAAATGAGGTGCGCCCTACAAAGTGCTACAAGCTCTCAATCACCCTAAAAACGTAATCCCCTTCAACTACAGCCTTTGCGGGACCCCATTGTCTAAAGTAACGTACCATAAATACCTGGGCGTCGTCATCTCAAGCACCCAATCGTGGTCAAGACACTGTGAAGAACTTCGAACTAAAGCCAACCGAGTCTTATGCATCCTACTGCAAAAACTCGACCATGAAGGAGGGAGCCTACTCATCGCTTGTACGTCTGATGCTAAACTTCAGCATGTCTGTATGGTCCCCGCACTTAGCTAAGGACAATGCAATGCAGAGGCGTTCCGCAAGGTTTGTTGTCGCTGACGCAGTACCGCCGTACAAGCAGCGTCACTGGCATACTAGAACTTGCAAGGAAATCCCTAGAAGAACCAAGGGTTCTGAACGATCTTTGCTTGTTTTGTAAGATTAAGCACTCAGAATAGCAGAGCTAATCTAGCTGAGTAACTTACATGACACAATTATAAATAATATATATGGTCGTGTAAATAATGCTGTAAACATCAAATTTCCAGTCGAGGTTCAGCCGTACTATAGGTCAAGTCGAACCCAACACTGTCATAATTATAGACACATTTCTGCCTGTCAGCGCTTATAAATACTCTTTCTACGTTAGAACAATACCAGTTTGGAATGCTCTACCCAGCTACACTGTACGGGCAACTTCAATTAACCAATTTTGCCATTTTCTTGGTTATTTTTTAGTTCCCGTCACCAAAATCTCAAACAATCTCGTGCTCGAAACATGCCATGTTTAATAACCATCAGTACTTGCGCGCACTGTGCATTTACATACAGGAAGTGAGATCATGAACAACAAGAAGTGAACCGAATATTACAACATCCAAGGTGAAGCGTTTGTGTGCTGACGGTCATAGGACCAACCATATAACGAAAAGATTGATGAGCAGCTCATATGTGAGAAGACAGGCACTAAATGTACTGTTAAATGAGAGTTCTAGGCTGATTGTATCTACGTCATAGTGCGCTAGAATCACTTTTCTCTCACAATTTCGATCGTTTTCAATGCTCTGCCGCTTGACTATTTCTCCTTTGTTGTTGTAAAAAACAAATTGACAATATTTTACTGTGGTATGTCCTTTTATTTACTACGTTTTGAGTCATCGCATGGTAGGATTGCGTTTCGTGAAACGGTCGGCTAGCGCCTCATTAAATCCACATCATTTTTTACCATGCGATGACGCATGACGCAACGTGGTAAATAAGAGGACACACCACGGTGAACTATCATAAATTAGTTAAAGGTAAGGGTGAGTTGTTAAGGGGCCGTCGACATATTCGAAATGCCCCGCTTAACGCACAACGGACATTTAGGGGGGAGGGGGTAAGGGCATGGACGTTAATGTGAGGCATTTAGAACAAACACTTTTTCATCAATAGAAGTACACTTTTTAATCAAACGTTTCTAGTCAGCTAGATCTACATTAGAGCGCAATTTCTGTTGAATTTCCCGGAAATTTCAACAAGGTCTTTTGATTAGAAGTATCATGAAATACCTCAAACCTCCAGTAAGTGAAACTCAGTTTTATAGTCGTGTCCGAATGAGTATTTAAGTCAAGATCCGAAATGAGCTCGTACGGGAATTCGAGGTACTGATTGACTGTACAGTTGCAGCTATTAAAGCTTTAAGCTTGTTTTATACTTTCTTTATAAGTGAACGCCCGTGTATGTAAAGCATAAAACAATGGGTGGACGTTAAGGGGGAGGGGGGAGGGGATCTGACCTTAACGTCCGTTGTGCGTTAAGCGGGGCATTTCGAATATGTCGACGGCCCCTAACATAAAGAGGATTTCAGCGTTTTTTTTTGTAGTACTTTTATTTCAATATTAATGAGGTCTTGATATGAATACAATTTCAGCTTCCAGTTTCAGTTTAATTTATTTGCCACAAATATAAATAGTAAACTTACAAAGAATAAAATAAGTGGCCGGGTAGCCCAAGAGGAACCATAAAGGCTTGTGCGGTTTTGGGCCACCTTGTGACAATTAATATTGGTTAATGAATTGATTGAGGCGGCAAGGGCAACACGCTAGCAAAACAACTAAACAAATACAGTACAATGCAACACATATTTATTAATAGGAGATATTGTAGTTGAGTCTACGAATAGCAGTTTCAGCGGTATTGACCCGAACGCCTCACTTCAATGTAATGAAGCGCTATTCAAACTGTGTATCTAAATTAGTCGTGCTTGTTTAGGAGGGTGTTGGTGTCGTGTAAGAATGATGGTTTCAATGGCGCTTCATTACGTTGAAGTGAGGCGTTCGGGTCAATACCGCTGAAACTGCTATTCGTAGACTCAACTACAATATCTCCTATTGCAGGAGAGAAGATAGTTCTTAAGTTTGAGTTGGAAAGAAGAAAAATACATTGCGTTATGTATATTTGAACTCAAAGTATTGTAAAATTTAGGACAAACAGAGAACTGTCTTTGTTCTACACAAAGAAACATGAAATAAATGAGAACCTCGGGTATTGTAACTGTGAATTTGATCGTTCCTCGTCAATAAGTTGTCAAAACCTCGAGGAAGTGGTACGAATACATAAATGTTCCCAAATTGAGTAAATAAATATCTTCAAATTTCAAAATCCTTTGTTGTTTGAATATTGGGTCAGTATGGGCGTCAAATGCTTCCTTATCTATAATTCTAATTACACGTTTTTGGAGCAAACTAATACGGTGTAAGTTGGTTGGATACGTTGAGCCTCAAACAGTAACGCAATAATGGAGGTACGGGTACATTAGAGAAAAGTATACTGTTCGTAGTGACGGCTTAGAAAGGCAAAAACTTGATTTATATATTATTCCTACTGATTTGGATATTTTGCTTGCAACTTGAGAAATATGAGGTTTCCAGGACATGTATTGGTCATATAAAAATCATATAAGTAGACTTTTTAATATTAATCGATAGTTTGTTCGCATCAAACCAATTAGATAATTTAACCATTTCAGTCAGGATTAATTGTATCCATCAAGAGGAGTAAATCCTTGTGAGAAAAGAGTAGATTTGTATCACCAGCAAATAAAACCAGTTCAAAAGCGTTAGTGGCTTTACAGAGGTCATTTGTGTATACCAGGAAAAGGAGCGGACCGATGATTGATCTTAGGTACACCACATTTGATGCCACAGAACGATGAACAGGTACCATTGTATTCAACTTGTTGTAATCTATTGGACAAATAACTTTTGATCCATTCAAGGGCCAATCCGCGAATACCGTAATGCTCAAGTTTGACTAACACAATTTCATTGTTCACAGTATCAAATGCCTGGGAAAGATCAAGAAAAATTCCAACTGTAAAATGTTTTTGGTCAAGAGCAGATGTAATTCTATCAAATAAATGTAACAAAGCTAGCAAAGTTGAGTGTTTTTTCCTAAAACCATATTGATTGTTAAATAAAATGTCGTTTCTATCAAGATAGTTAATAAAGCGGTTGTATACAACCCTCTCTAATAACTTAGAAAAAAATTGCAATAACGAAACTGGTCCATAGTTAGAAAACAAAGTATTATCACCTGATTTGAATAATGGAATAACTCGAGAATTTTTTATTTACTCTGGAACAATACCAGACTCTAGTGATAAGTTAACAATATATGTCAGCGGCCCAGAAATAAACTCTATGGATTCTTTAAAGACCACATAGGGATTTCATCAAAGCCTGCTGCCGTTCCAGGACAGAATGGATTTGCAATTTCTAATAATTGTGATTCACTAGCAGGATTTAGGAATATAGAGTTAACAAAAGAACGGGAAGAAAAGAACGGGAAGAAAAGAACGGGGAGGTTAGAGAGTCAAGAATTTTGCTCACTAAATTAGGGCCAATATTAATGTTTGAAAAATAGTTACAACAACGATTTGCAATATCAGTAGGGTTATTGATACTTTGGTTATCAACATAAACTTGTAGTACGTCTCTTTCTATTAATATGACTTCGTTTAAAATCTTCCAGGTACGTTTTATATTTATTTCGCCTGTTCCAGTTTCATGTTTAGCAAGTCGTAAAGAATGATTCAATTTGTTTTTGTAATTCTTATACAGATTCTCATTTTCAGAACATGAAGATGCAAAACATTTCTTGTATAGCTTATAAATTTCTTGTAAATTTCTTATAATTTTTTTATAAATTTTTATATATAATAAATTTCTTATAAATTTCTTGTATAACCAACAGGTTGTGGGTTATGGAACAGACTTATCGGATCCATGTGATATCTCTTCCGGAGTTCCTCAAGGCTTCATACTTGGTCCGTTGTTATTTGTACTATTCGTTAACGATCTCCCCTCTGTCCTCGATAGCTGTAACATATTAATGTATGCTGATGATACCGTTCTCTACTACTCAGCAAGAGATGCCGATGAAATTGGAAAGACACTTACCAAGGACCTGAATTTAGTTAATGACTGGATTCTTGATAATAACATGTTTTTGCATAAGGGAAAGACAGAATGTGTACTTTTTGGAACCAGCGCTCGTTTATCTACTGTTTGTAATTTTTCCGTAAGTGTACAAGGGCACATCATTAAGCGTGTTTCGGAGTTTCGGTATCTTGGCATCGTACTTGACGAGGCTTTGACCTTTAGTGCCCATGTAAAGTACCTAGTCAGTAAGGCAGGGAAACGATTAGGCATGCTAAGTCGGGTGAGGAACAACGTCAGCATGCATACTGCAAATGTTATATATGTCTTTCATTGTACCAGTCCTTGACTATTGTGATCAAGTCTGGGGCTGTTGTGGCAGGGTTAATGCAGATAGTATAGAGAGGCTTCAGAGGCGTGCTGCCCGTATAATTATGAGAACTTCAAGTAGTGATGACGCAATTGAATATCTTCGATATGACACTCTTGAGTTACGGCGTGAGAAGCATGTCTTGAAGTTAGTAAAGCGTTGCCTTCAGGGGCGTGTTCCTCAATTTGTTAACAACTATTTTATCTTTAATAGATATATTGTGGCTAGGTTGACAAGGCGAAGCAATCACCTACATGTCCCTAGTGTTAAATTAGAATGCAGCATGAAGTCATTTTATTATCATGGTTGTATCGTATACAATCAAAGTTTGTAAATTAATTAGTTTCTTTTTATTATTATTTTGATTATTCATGTCTCCTTTTTTGTTTTAAATTCGTATAATTGTAAACTGTATAATTTGATTTTTGTATATTTTGTTTATTTGAATATTGATCATTGATGTAGTAGTTCTGTATAGGGCCTCCGTTGATAACAGTTAAGTTTGTAATTAGCTGAAGGAGTTACCCTATCAAAATAAAGTTCTATACTTCTTTCTATTAATTGACTTCAGTAGACCTTTTGAAAGCGATGGTTTCTTTAAAAAAGCGTTTTGTGGTTTCATACTCTTCAGAGGAAAACAATAGTAATAAATACTAGTAAGTTTATCTAAACAGCTTCCATACGCAGTTTTTGGATCATTGAATCTTGTAAGTCAGATCAATATTATTTAGGCGTTCATGACATAGCGATACATTAGCCTCATTTTTGGAGCGAAAGATGAGTCGCCCATTTACGTAAATACCTCCTAAATACCTTAATATCAAGACCTCGTTTATATCCGGCTTCAGTTCCACACGGGTTTCAAGACTTGCATAGAACAATGGATTTGGGGCGTGGTCGGTTTATAATTCTTGGAATAATTCTATATTAAAAGAAACTGAGAAATGACAAGAACAGTTTGAAACGAAATTTGTGTGAAAGTTCATTAAGAACTACAAAACAAAATACAACATGCATTTTCAATGGACATGTTTTAGTAATTGTACAGATGTTATGAAAATCAAAAGTAATTAAAGTAATGTTTATGCTAGAAAGCAGTTGCAACCTTTATTGCTTAGGTCTTGCTTACTCGCCTTGAACAATATGGGAAACAAATCTAATAATTATATTTACTTATTTCATTTTTGACATTTCTATTGTTATTCGATAACCTTTATTTCACTAATATTCCAGTCAATTTCAATATATTGCTCTTTAGATATTCAAGGCATTTATATGGAGGTCTTGATATGCTATAAATTAAAATACGTTGAATATCTAATGAGCTATATAAAGGCTCTTGAATACCTAATCAGGTCTTTATATTGAAATTCACTGGAATGTTAGTGAAATAAAGGTTATCGAATAACAATAATAAGAATAACAGAAATAAGCCAGTAAAATACTTCGAACCCCGGCATTCACCATATACATCCTTCGGGCCTACGGCCCTCTGGATGTACATGGCTGAATGCCTCGGTATTTAACTCTTATTTACTATTAGTGATATGCTAACTGAAGTGCGAAAACAATAATAATAATATTCACATCTGGCTCTGTTATTTAGAGTGGCAATGAAGCTTGTCTTAGGTCAGTCATTTTGAGGATAAAACTCAAAGATATTTCTTTGTGTTTATTTAAATATATATCAGTACAATTGGAGAAGGTTAAATGACAAACATAAACCTAAGCACTTCCTTGTTCATCAAGGGGTTTGAGTGTTGATATCCTTATCCGACGGTTCATTTCCTTGATTTTTTATATCTCCAATTATAACAAAACGTGATGAAGTTCACTCTATAGCGTGCGTACTGTAGATGTATTGAAAGTCTCGTTTGTTCTCAATGTGACATGTCGTTAATCACGTGACGCTAGTTTATCGATTCTGTGACATTAATATTGACTAATAAAAAAGACTGTCAAAGTTTTCGTGAGAGTCAGTAAAAGGTTTATTTTGGTCATTCAATAATATCGATTAGCGTCATAATAATATGAATTATGAATCACTTTTTATCGGATAATTGCACGCTAGCGTATTGTAAACAACCGAAATATTGATAGTTCGAACGTGATGGAAATAACGTGAAGTTGATTATTAATTAAACGCTCTTGAAGAGAGTATTGAGGACACGAAGTTATTTAAAAAATACTTTCAGCGCCGCAATAAGCTAAGGAAGCAGCCATTACCAGGAACCGCCATCCGTTATGATTCGCGTGTCAGTGTTTCCCCGATCAGGCTATTTTTTAAATCAATTTGCCGCGATCTGTGAATTAGCCGGGTCCTGGATTTGATGAGCCTTTATGGTTGTTTCAGGTCCTGTTAGAAATTCAGTATTCTGGCTGGTATTGGCTCCCGGCTAAGGTATGTAATATACCGAATGTGAGTACCGATTTTAAAGCCATATTTCTGAAGATCTGCAATTGAAAGTCCAAAATATTCAATTAAAGAATTACAATCTTTTAACTAATGCTTTGATAACATGAAAGAGGTAATTCCCTCTGCAATAAGACAGGTTTTTCATGTCGTTTCCAAAAACTATATTGAGGAGTATTATTGACCGATAAGTCGGTCCTTCTTTAATTAGAACTGCTCTTCTCTGATGGAAAATGGTTCTAGAAAGTGATTTAGTAAGCATGTCATAACTGCTATTTTTCTAAGAAGTACTGTACCTTTTTTAAAAAGAAACAATTTAATTATTAAAGTGTTATTCTAAAGGAATCAAATATCTTGATTAAAGTTTTCTCTTCCAAATTATGAGTGTTTTCAAGAATTATCAGGCTTTATACTTGGTCTCTGATAGAGAAGGAAATAAATTAGCCTAGTTACATTATTATGAAAACTCAATCTCATATAGCTGTCAAAAATGACTGATAAGGTAGTGATCGAACGAACTTACACCACACAATACAAGATATATTATATAAGACACACTACTTGTAAATCACTGATAATAGTCGGCAAAATGCAAATTTACTCTTACCGATATAAAAACTCCTTATACACAGTACGGAGCAAGAAGACATGAAGAAGTAAAGTGGTATTTGTAGTGAACGCGGGTTGTTGCTCACCCTGTATGCATTGGACGCTGACCTCCTATTTAAGGTATTGGTGACAAAATTAATATCTGAAAATGATACGTTTGTAGAGCACATCTTCATTCTTTGTTAGGGGTGCTTTCTTCTGTGTTGCTAAATCCCAGAGAGTTTCAAGGTGTCTTTTATTCACAGAAGGTGAACACCAGCTCTAAGATCTTACATTGTCTATCACTGAACAACATGGGAATCTTCAACTGAACATTCAGTGCATCTAACAAAAGTAAAACCTGATTTACTGATTGCCGTGGTAGAGTTAATGGTAAATTCTATATATAAGTCCTAAATGTGAAATTCCTTACACTCGCAGTCATTTGAATGTAACTATTAACTGATTACTGTTGGAACCCGATTCCAGTGAGGTTGTTTTAAGTTAGGAGTATATATTGAAGTCATGCAGTACTGAGGTGTATTAGGAGTCGAATATTGATCGATTACTCAGTTCTTGTTGAATTGGAACTGCTCTATTTTAAGTGAAAAAGGTTCTAGAAAATGGCTTTAGTGTGCATGTCATAATTGCTATGAACATTTTGGAGGTGGAGTGAACAACAGTTTGTGAATGTAAAATTACTGAGAAATTAAAATCAATTCTGTTTTTTTATCAATGCTGTTCATTTAAAAAGAAACATATATTAAAGCGTTATTCTTAAGGAATCCAATATCGTGATTGAAGAAGGAAGCATTTTTTTTATTTTCTCCTCCAAATTATGAGTGTTTTCAAGAATTATCAGTCAACATTAGCCCAGTTTTGAGTTTGTTTGCTTTCTGCGACATGCATGTTTTCATTTTTTAAGTTTCCAATGAGTTTTTGCTGGTTAAGCCGATTCGTATTGAATTAACATGCGTAACATCTAATGTTCCTTTTCCTTTCGTCGATAAAAAGAGGAGTACCGAGGGAAGCAAATACTAAAATAATTTGTGAAACATTTTGGCGCTTTTTGACCGAAGACCGAAGTAAACCGCCACTCCAAAGTGAGCGAATTGGTGAACAAATTGTTAGAAAACAGTTGAAAAAAGCCTTCAAATGCTATTTTACTCGGATCCAAGTTACGTTCAGTTCATAATATGCTTAGTTAAAGTAGTAAGTTATTTGAAAATGTCTCATCCGCTTGCAGTTGAACTTGACTCGGGTTTCCTCCACTTGAAGCCGTCATAAAGTTGAATTTGTTTCTTTGCTTTCGAGAAACGACGACAAAAAAGTTGGATATTTGCTGGAACTGTTAAAGTGATGGCCACGGACGGTGAGGCCTTATGCATGATAATGTGATGCTTTTGTAATCACCATTTCCTTTCCTCTGACAATACCAAGACAATGATCTAAATTAGAGTAACAAAAGAACATTCTGGTAGTGTATAGGTATCATGGATAAGGCCTATTCAGTACTAGAGACAGGACCGAAATTCTTCGATTCGCGAATTCTCTTCAACTTTTCAAGGTCTGCAGTCAAAAGAAATTGACTTTGGTTTGGGGTTCAAAATGATGAAGAAAGTAGAACTTCTTTACACTCTCAACTGGATATTTCAAACATCGCCAACTATTCCGGTCATGACGAGTCTGCGGTACGTCAGTGGTTTTCCCTGTGAATAAACTTTTGGCGGCTTTTGACACTGTGAATACTCGTGTGATACTTAAAATCTTTCAAAGTTGTAAATATTAAGAACGTCGGACATTTGGATAGTGATTTTACGCTCCTGAGTGAAATGGAAATCATGCGGTTATTTTGGTTTTTACCAGAAGTGAAATGTTCGTAGGTTTAGCTGCTGAGCAAATCTATACCGTTTTTACAACTATCCCACAATTAACTGCATGCTTGGATAGCAGAGTTTTCGGTGTAAAGTGTGATACCAAATATGTGAACTTTCGAGCGATTTTTCTGGGTAAAATCACCGTGAGATTCTCATCGATTCACGAACTACGACGGATGGAGCATCGTGTTGGATTTTAGTTCGATTTGTTGCGAGTTTACGGGAAAAGGAAATCTTAATCGTCTGACTGTATAATTTGGGATTACGAACGAGAACCAGGTCTAGTATCTGTATCCAGTCCGGCAAATTGAGTAATCGATATTGGTCATGTCAACTTTGGGTTTAGCGTGTTCTTGCTCGTCCATAAGAAGAATTGAGTGGCGACTTTCTTCGTAGAAAAAGCATAGTGGAAAGGAAAAGCATGACACACGCAATTGATCTAAACTGACTTTTGCAACAATCACATGATTTTGGCTTGTATACTGGACTGCTGGTCCGACAATATGAGAATATGTATTACGTTCTCTTGTATTTGCAAAGTTGTGAAGTCGTTCCATACATTCTTTGTATAATCTGATGACATTTTAGAGTCATTTAGGGTAGAAACCGGTTATGTACCGCGGGCGCAATGTCTGTGATTGTTGGCGATGGATCCTGGGCACGATCAAGTTATAACAAAGTAACTGCGAACGAGGTAATTTGCTAGCTGTTTTCTTCATGTAATAAATGTATTAGAGCGGTTTTCAGTTGAGTGTAGTAAAACCAAACGCAAATTACCCACAGCCAGCCAATCGTAGGAGCGAGCAATGACAAGTAACTCATAAATGGCTTCTCTGTGAGCCAATGACAAACCAAAGCAAAACCAAAACCAATTTGCGTTTGGTTTTACTTTGGATTCTGATTGGTTGGTTTACTTTCTCAGCCAATACGAGAGCTTAGTAAACGCAAAACCAAAACACTTCCGACACTCAATTGAAATCCGCTCTAGCAGAAGCAATCAGTATGGAATCTGATTTGAGCATTTGTGTGAGGATTTACCATTAAACGTTTATTGAAAATCTTCAATTTTGTTGAAACTTCTTTGCGTTCTCCGGCACACTTGATCATTTAGTCGATTTAGTTGTTTTCTACGTTTTTGAAACACTTTAGCATTTCGTAAGAAGAATATACAACCTCCAATTCGTTCGGATGACAGCTTAGTCGCAGGGTATCTGTCATTATTGCGGGTGAAATGATCATATTTGGGTAATGTAACGTTGTGTTGAATAATTAACAATTATTCACCGAAGTGGAGGTGAATAGTGGTGGATATTTACCGAGCCGCTTTTAATAATTGTTTTAGTATATACCACACTGCAGGTGAATAGCCAACACCAAATAGTTATATTATGTTCTGTCAAATGGACAAAAACTCGCACGAAGTGATCGCTGCTTCGCTCGGAGGCGAATATGAAAATAATCATATTCACTGTTTGAGTAGCCAATCAGAGCGAGCGAAAAGTGATATTCACTGGTGTGGTATATATATAAATATCCTATTTGTGGTGTTGAAATATGCACTGCTATTTGTCCGAGGACATTATCTGTTCCGAGAAACAAACAGTTTCCGAGATGGAAACTCGAGGAAAACTGTAAGTTTCGAGGAACAGATAATGTTCGAGGACAAATATCAGCTCATATTTTCATTTATATTGATGGTGTCAAGTAACGGAAGATAGATTGTCTTTGTAATCCTTCAAATATTTTCTTTTACTGTAGCGCTTGAGCGCACTATGCTCACAGGGGCTGTATTTGCTGATATTTGTCGTCTGGCGGAGAGCAAATATCGGTTTACGTGATGCATTCTACCATGGATCGTAAAAAAACTGGGTTGGCACGCGCTGACATGATGGCCGCAACTTAGTGGAAAATCGGGACGTCACATGTAAAAATATTCCGCGAGCGCGATTTCGCGAGTAGCTAGCAAAGGTCATGATTAGCTTTTAAGAATAGGAAAATAAACACTGAAGAGAAGAGAAAAAGATAAAACCTTGAAGGATGGAGATCAGAGAAGCCTTTGACGAGTGGGACGAGTTTGACACGATAACGATAGCTTTCGCAGTGTTTAAAAGCTTGGTTTTGGAGGACAAAACGTAGCTAAAAGAGAATGAATTTAAGACGAAGATAGCTGTAGCTCTAGCTATTCCGAAGGCTAGAGCGAAATATTGGTGTTTAAAGTGCAGAAAGGTCTATCATACTAAATATTGGTTCATGATAAGACACGAAGGAAGCTACAATGGAGCTATCATCAAACGAAAACCTCCAACTATTTTGCCAAACAGGCACGTGTACCAACTCGTTTGGAAGTCCTCTAAAATATCTCGTGCAAACGAACGCAACATGTTGGCACAACATCGCCTAACATTGTTGGGCAGAACACGTTGCCTTCGTTCAGTACACCATGTTGGGCAATGTCGCATGATGTTGGCACAAACTTTTTTGCACAACATCTGCCAACATTTCTTTTGTTTTCGTGGTCGATGAAACATGTCACAACGTGTTGGTCTCGTTTGAACGGTTCGCACAACATTCGCACAACAGCTCTCGACAGTCATTTCACCCTCAATATCTGTCACCTATACATGACAGATATCCTGCGATAGCTGTCATTCGAACGAATTTAACAGTTGTTTTTTTCTTTCTACGAAATCCTGAAGTGTTTCAAATACGTAGAAAAAAATGAAATCGACTTAATCAATAATTCTGTTTACAGAGAACACGAAGAAGGCAACAAAGTTGAATATTGAAGATGTTCAATACATTTTTAATAGTAAATCCACTCGCAAATGGTCAAATCAGATTCCATACTGATTGCTTCTGCTCGAATACATTTATTACATGAAGAAAACAACTAGTAAATTGACCTATATCATTATGACGTCACGGCTTGTTTATGAGGGGGACAGAATCGACATGAACAATTTGAACTAAATCTGCTCTGCTGAGAAAAAATTAACTTCGAATTGTCTGGTTTCCAGATATCAGCCGTATCAATGTTTATCCCACAATATTTACCGTATTTGGTGGCTGTTACCACTATTCTACGTTCTACAAAATGCATTTGATAGCGATTTTCTTTGTGTTGTTGCTGTTTTGTCCCCCTCCCACGACGACCGTGACCCTTAGCGTTTAAACAATAGATTGTTTTGATTTGACGTCATAATGATATAGGGCAATTACCTCGTTTGCAATGCCTAGGATCAAGTTGAGAGTGTTAAGAAGTTATACTTTCTTCAATTTTTTAATAATCATAATAATCAAGACTCTCGAGGTTTGGGTCTTTTTGAACTTACAAATTCGATAAAGAAGATGTAATAAAAGCTGTTCGTGGAAAAGATGAAGACCTGACAGGCTAATCTAAGGCCCGCAACTATTAAAACACCTTCGTTACTACAACAGTTTTGTATATTCCTCTTGAACAATTATTATAGTATTGAACAAGTAAGCCTAGAGAATAAAGAAATAATTAGGATCCCCAGCCTGCTGTTTAATATAATAAATAACGTAACCTTTAGCTTGCGAAAGAACACACAAAAGCTCTCATTAGTAGGAATTGCGCTGTTCAAAACCGCGGGTTCAAAACTTGTATCTTTCGCTATACAGCCCTCGATCGACTCTGACAACATGCAGTGTGCAAGATATTATTTTGATCTCAGATTTAGATTGCTGCAGTCAGCTCAGTGTATGACAACTTCTTTTAGGTGCACTGATTATAGCTACAAATCAATTACGATTTTGTGCTCTTTTTCGAAGTGGTGAATTTGACAACGTGGGTATTTCCCGCGCATGAAATGTCTACTGACTCACTAGTTTTACTCACGGCGTGAATTTGTGTTTAAATAGGAATACATATGCACTCTATGATGTAGATATATTTATTACATGTTACAGTAATTCCATTGCATAAAGCACGTGAATAAAATCCTATATATGCTATATTTTCATCGCGTATAGCTTTTTCTCACATGTGAAAATATGACCAATCAGATTTGTTATACTGATACTACACGTACAGAAAAAGAGAAGAACTGTAATAGTATAAATATCGCTTTCTAAAAAGGAAAATGTGATTAATATTCAAACGTTTTCTTCAAGTTCGAAAACTTCAAAATAGACTTGATCAAGAGTAATATAACATTTAGTTTAATGTTTGTATGACAAAGATAAGATATGATTGCAGAGATTCCATGTAGTAGCACTTAACGTAAGAGCAATTAAAGATATGGGATTCTTCTTCATTTCCAGTCGCAAAAAGTGCAGAATCATGATGGAACAGTTTTCATTTTAATGAAAGATAAATACTTGTATATGTTAACCAATTAAAATACTAGAACTGATGTTTTGAGAAAGGAATGCCTCATGGAAAGGTGACTTTTTTCAATCCAAGTTATAGTTAGGGAATTTAGTCATGAATTTGGCTTCTGAAGTAGAAGCTACCTGGAGCATGGAATCAGAAAGGTGTACACTTGGAAAGAACATTCTAAAACTTGACAATGCCTTTAATCTGAAAATCTCCACTCTCGTTCACAAAATTAAATATGTTAAAATAGGTGTACCACCTGTTTTTTTCGACTTAGTCCCCTCTGCAACTGATATTCATAATTATAATACTAGATATGCTACCAACCAAAACTTATACAGACCAGCTTCCAGAACTAATTATGGTCTATCGAGATTTAAATCTCTTGCATCACGATTATGGGAAAAAATACCGTTAGAAATAAAATCCCTCCCACACAATAGTTTTAAAAAACAATACAAATTATTTTTACTTGAAAACCAGGCCTAAGTTATTGTGTAAAATTGTAAATATAGAACAATAACTAAGATCGAATTAATATATTCATACCATCTTTATTCTTTGCATATATATAAATATATTGTCAACGTCTCCATATAATTATGTATCAATATTGTAAATAAATTCTTCTTCCTATTAGTATTAATTCTAGCCGCTTACCACTCAAGAAAATTTGTACAATAGATATTTATGTATTTTCTGTGCTCCAAATATCCTCATTTATTTTTCTTGTGATAGAGGTCAACTAGAAAGCCTATGGCTCCTTTGACCTCTATGCACATTCTTGAAATTCAAAACTATTTTATTATTACCGTACCTCTCTTTTTCTTTCTTCAATTATTTTCTTGTGTAATTATCTTTAAAAGAAATAGTGCAAAATAAAACGAACTTGAACTTGAACTTGAACTTAGGTTCAATTTCTGCATAATTAAATCTAGTTTTAATAATGTTCCTCCACTCTTGTGGAATAGCTTCTATAACCACCATTAATGTCCACTCATCCATTGCAATTAAGTTTAATTTCTATTTTTCGTTTAATTTGAGATTGCGGTTCAGATATTATTCACCACGTCATCAACTTCAAGAATCCCATACTTAATTAAATTAATTACTATGTATGAAAGCGCTGCATACTCAACATTTGCGCTACATAAATGAATGCTTTTTTAATATGAAGTATTTTATCAATAGAAAAATACAAAATTAACCCCACCCCTTCATTTCATTCCTTCTTATGTGGTTTTCGATCGAGTGTCGTAAAACCAATACCAGAGCCAATTACGAGAGCAAGTAAAAACTCAATGAGCCAATTACGACTTCAGTAATTCTTGGATAACTCTCGCTAAAACGAAAATTGATTGAGTGATGGTCCAAAATAATGTTTGGTTTTACATTAGAACTTGATTGGCTGATAATTATAAAATATTTTTCACAGCCAATAGCAAAGGTAAGAAAAAGCAAAACCAAAGCACTTATCACTTATTACTTTCGACACCCAATCGAAAACCCCTCAAGTCTACTTTTGAATTACTTCAAATAATGTTGACCCTTCATTTTCAGGCTCACATTAATATCTGACAGGACTCCAAGAAAGAAAGCGGAACAGCGTGCAGTGTAAATCCAAGCTTTAAGTAACGGCAATTGGAACCAAGATCTGAATTTAAATCAGAAGAATCCGACTGTACAACTCAAGGATCACCATTACTGATTTTGATATTTCACTAAGGCTTTCTTTCCAGTACTCAATACTATAATAGTTTCCATCTTTAATGCGTGATGAACACTTCAAACATTACCAATATCTCTCTTCCTTCAACTAGAACCTATGGTCTAAGTTCTGTTGTAATGCAGGCCGGATTCAGCACTATATCTGTGCTGTCTATCCTGGGCAACCTTCTTGTCCTTCTTGTCTTGTACAAAAGGCGTAAAAGTCTTCTTAAAAAGTCATTCTATACTCTAACCCTCGTGCTTTCTGTTTGTGATTTAGTTACTGGGGTTCTTCTTTTCATCTCCCCACGACACCTGTTTCTGTTCCCAGTACTTGAACCCTCTTCAGGAACATTTGCTCTCGCCATTTACTGTGAGTTAATCTGGTCCAATATGATGCTTTTCGTATTGGGCAGAATCTCTATTTTCATTTGTCTCACCATAACAATAGACCGTTGGGTCGCCATTGTTAAACCATCAAGATATAAACGAACCTTTACTGGAAGGAGAATCTCTATTTCAGTACTCTGTGGAATTGTGTCAATATGTCTATTCGTGTGGTTTCAACGGCCTACCATCAACCAAGAACCACAAAACCACGCAGGCAGGAAATGTGCTTTTGGAAAATCAAGGTCTTCCGGAACCCGAGCTGCTTCAATTGCTGGAGTTTTTATCTTTATTTCAATTCCATCGTTGATGATCTCGGTATTGTATGCACACATGTTGTATAAATATAAAACTTCATCGATTGTGGCTCTACAGCATGGAAATGCAGCCAGGAAGAGAATTACGATTATCGCAGCCCTGACGTCATTCACACTCATCGCCTGCTGGCTACCTAATCAGACCATCTATTTACTGTTTAACTTTGGAAAGGTAGGAATGACAACCATGATCAGCCCTTTTTGCGTTGCCATTACTAGGAGGACGCTTTGTTTGTAAAAAAATATACTTGTTATTCAAATTGTCAAACAAAATTTGAATGACTCGCTTTGTTAATTCTCCTTTGTTTCACTAGCCAATGGATTTCTGATTGGCATATAAAGCCCTTCATCGGCTTTCCGCTGGGGGTATGTGATATATTTACCTAGTGCAACGCCCTCGGTGAATATATCATATACCCTCGAGTTGAAGGCGAATAACCCTTACGTATTATTGGTATATTGACGAAATAATTTTACTGTATGTCTGTATATTCAGGTGCGTCTAGGAACATACTTCCATGACTTCAGTACTCTCTTGGCGATGTTCAACAGCGCCGTGAACCCATTCCTTTACGGCTTAGCAAGTGGAGAGTATCGCAAAGGATACTGGGAGATATTAACAAGTTGCTTTGCATGGGTTCCTGTTGTCAAGGAATTATGTTGCCGTCAAGGCTCAATTGACCCCACACTACCTGACCCAAGTGATGACCGGGGTATCGTGTTATGCACTGCATATATCAGAAACACAAGTGGATCCATATCTCAGTCTCACGCATGACCCCACACCACCTGACTCAAGTGATGACCGGGGTATCGTGTTATGCACTGCATATATCAGAAACACAAGTGGATCCATATCTCAGTCTCACGCATGAACTCTCACCACCTAATCCAAGTGATGACCGGGGTATCGTGTTATGCACTGCATATATCAGAAACACAAGTGGATCCATATCTCAGTCTCACGCATGAACCCACACCACCTGATCCAAGTGATGACCGGGGTATCGTGTTATGCACTGCATATATCAGAAACACAAGTGGATCCATATCTCAGTCTCACGCATGAACCCACACCACCTGACCCAAGTGATGACCGGAGTATCGTGTTATGCACTGCATATATCAGAAACACAAGTGGAACCATATCTCAGGCTCACGCATGAACCCACACCACCTGACCCAAGTGATGACCCGGGTATCGTGTTATGCACTGCATATATCAGAAACACAAGTGGATCCATATCTCAGTCTCACGCATGAACCCACACCACCTGACCCAAGTCAGTGATGACCGGGGTATAGTGTTATGCACTACAGACATCAGGAACATAGGTGGAGCTACTTCTCAGTGTCATGCATGAACCCACGTTAATATTATAAATAAGCGAAATGTAATGAAAGTAGGATTTTCTGATTTAGAGGAACTGGAACGCTTTTTCCTTAATTTACATAATATAAATTTCAGTTAGTTCATTTAAAAGTTGTGCCCGTTAAATAATTTAACCCTCTGATTTTATTCTTAACAATATAGATACAAAATACTCAATTCTGAGTAGACGAAAATGTTGTAAACAAGTGAAGTAAATTAAAATGGGGTTTTCGCTGTCGTCAGTTTGCTTTTAGATTTTTACGCGGGTTCTTAGATAACCTAATTTCCTTCGTCTATATTGAAGCTCATATTATAAAACAAATAAAAGATGGTTCTCCTTGTTCTATAACAAAATAATGCACTTTCGAGGTCTTGAAAAGCTGCTAAATGCACTCGCGTTCCGCTCGTGCATCCGCAGTTTTTCAAGACCTCGAGCGTGCTTAATTAATTTGTTTAGAACAAGGAGAACCATATTTTATTTGTTAAATAATTTATATATAATATATAATTATATTATAATATAAATTACGTTGATAAGGGTGGAGGTCATCGTTCATTTCGTTTCATAAATCCACACTTGAGCATTTGAATCGCGCTCGAAATCATGACAATCGGCAATGAATGACTTTATATATGTTTTCGTCACTTCAAAGCTCTGATAGGCAACTAGTTCCTGTAAAAACTAGTGTTGGTCTGCGGGGAAGATAAACACTGGTATATAATCAACTAAAGTCGATTGAGGTATGCTAAGTTTACTCCTGTAACAACTATTAGCATTTCTATTGTTGGCGCAATTTTCATTGATCCCAATTGATCCGAGCACTGTTTCCTCAGCGGTAATCATGCACTCAACACTATATAAACCGTTTCCCCACCCAAAATTTCCCCACCCAAAGTGCCCAATTTGAAAATAGAGTTCTGTTCTTTGCGTTTACGAGTGTCGGTAGTACCTTGATGCAGAGAAATGCCGCATACAGTGATGTGATTAATTCAATGACCAGGAAGGTTAAAGTGATGAGCTACAGTTTTGGCGAGATCCTTGCTGTTAGTTCTAACATCTAGCAAGTGTTCGCGAAATCGATCTCCTAATCTTCGCCCTGTTTCTCCGATGTAGAGTTTGTTACAAAGTGTGCAGGTGATACAATAAATAACATTACTGGAAGTATAATCAAAATTATCAGTGACTTTAAGAGAGCCTTTAGGTCCTGAAATAAATGTCGTAGGTTTAGTGTAAGCACAGGTATTGCATCGTGTCCTAGAACATTTAAAAGTGCCTGGTTGAAGATCAGGTTGTAGTGATTCTTTGACTAGGGAATCTTCAAAGCTCTGCCCGCTTTCTTTTGACCTAAATCGAGTTTCATATTATATAACAACAAGTTGATGGGTTTGATGTCCTACTGAAATGGCACAATGCTCACTTGAAAAGCTACTTAAGGTACTCATGTTCCATTTGGTATCCACCCATTACTTCACAAGACCTTAAGACCAGCTTAGTGTAGTGGTCATGACGTCTGCAGTACACGCTAAGGGTTACGAGTTCGAGCCCGAGTAGGAGCGCTCAAAAAGATGTTTTATCTCGTTTATCTTCTCTTATCGTTTACCTGTGAACCCTAGCTCTAGGTGAGTGAGAACCCGTCGTTTAACCGTGAACTTGTCTGATGGTTAGGGACACTTTAAACCTGTAATCTAAGGAATCGATTCAATACTCATGAATAATTAATGAATCAACAGCCAATCGCGTGGAATATCATAGGTTTGGTTTCACTTGAATAGAAGTGAAGGAAAACATGGAAATAAAAATCAGCTGCGTACGTAGTGTTTCTAACCTTCCACCTCATGTATGCTTCCGACTTCTAGTCCCTATCATGCCTACTACACTATTCAAGGCACGTTTGTTGATGTGACCAACAGAAAATAACAATGAAAAGGCTTGTGTATAAAACCACAAGCGTTTTGAGAATTTCCGAAGATACCTTCTAATATTAATTTCCCTGGAGATATCATTTCAGTGGCATAAATAGGTGAAACGTATGTAAATGATTCGAGAAATTTTTGGAAAGTTTAAATATAAAATTAAGAGTGCATATCGCCTTTATATCGAGAAGTTAAAAAGCCATAAAATGTTTTAAAGCCAATTGTTTCGAAAACTCGGAGATGTAGTGTGAGCAGGTTTGGGGCAACATTTGAGAAAATTAATCAAGTAGAGTATTTCCTCCTGACTAAATTTTCTTTAATCTAGTCATCTCTTGTTGAAGTATGTACAACTGTATATCATGTTTTTGTGTAACGTTCTTCATATAAAGCAAACATATTAACATTATCCGGATAAAGTCATAGCATTACTTTACGTTTGCAGATATGTTGATGACCACACCTGATTAAAATAGAACTTGGTCGTTTAACATGAATTATAAAATAGTTTCGATAGTACGCGCGCTCTGATTGGCTGTAAGCCGTGTTTCTATAACTCTATAGAAACATAGACAGTTGAGCGCGCGCTTGAGCTAGTTGTGAGAATTTACGTTTTGGTTATCAAATTAAGTGAGCGTTTCCGTGCTTTTATTCGTTTATTTTATAAAGGAAATAGAAAACATTTTCCCCTTGTTTCTATAGAGTTATAGAAACACTTGTGGAAGTTTGGAAGAACTCGAAATAGCTGTGGAAACACTCGCCCTTCGGGCTCGTGTTCCCACTGCCATTTCTCGTTCTCCCAAACTCCCACTCGTGTTTCTATAACTCTATAGAAACACGGGAAATGTTTTCTATTTCTTAAATGTGTCATAGAAACTACTATATCAAACAGACAGGTTATTCTATAGAAACGAATAATGTACCCTTGAGGTAAGTGTATTGATGCACGCGAGCGGAACCAGAGCCTGTTCAAAGGCTGTTCAAGACCACAAGAGTATATTGTTTGTTGTAGGAAAATCATCGTCTAGTTGTTTTGTGTATATAATATTATACAACTCGACCCACGTGAATCGAACTAAGTTAGTCAAACGGGCAGAGTTTTGAAAATTAGGGACATGTTGGGAAAAAAATCACGTGAGGTGGCAAGAGAAAAGCCGTGATTTGAACTCACGTATTTTACGTGTTAATGTTGATATGTAAGTTTATTTAATACCAACAACAATCTACACAGACAATACATAAAATAAAGTTCGTAGAATAATTAGAGTAAGGTCAGTTACCTACCCAGAATAACTATTGGAGCTAATCTAGATGGGTAGCAGTTACAATTGGAATATTAAAAAAACAATTGGGTCAAAAGAATATACATGTATGCGAAGCACGTCAACACGAAAGGAAGACTCGGCGTATTATGTTAACATGCCTGATCTTGTGTGCTTGTTAGCTTTAAGAGGTAATAACTCAATTTTCAGCGTTTTAGTTAGAGCATGCAAATGACAGTTTCTGACCTTTCTATCCCATAATGTGTCTGACATCTATCCCATAATTTCTTTATTTGAGATTCAGTTAGAAACAAAGGCATTTTCGGGTATTTCTGCTCAAAATAAGTATACCTTTCCATGCTCAAATGAATGTTAATGAAGGGTACGTTGTTTTGCCGTGTAGCGCATTGAAATTCATCAGAACCTCGAGAAACGCCGCCATTTTAAAGTTTAGGGCACGTTAACACGAAAGGTGACTCGTTTTATGTTAACATGCCCGAGATATAAATTAAGCTATAAAATTCGCTTTCCATGTCTTTATTTTCTGTTACAAACACTTGGGATGTTGGGAGAACGCAGAGAAACTTGAATTTACGAGCCGCTTTAGGCGAGTGATTTTCAAGTTTTTCTGCGTTCTCCCAACATCCCAAGTGTTCGTAACAGAGAATAAAGACATGGAGAACGAATTGTATGCTTTTATAAAATAACGAACCAGAAAAACACAAGAAATAAATATTATGCACGCACGATCAGAAGGTCAATTCTCCTAAAAATCATCAGAAATCGGCCGACGGTGAGAACGTACTTCTGTGCATGGTTGTTTACCATTTACACAGAAATTCCGGTGTAAATGGTACACAAAATTTCTCAAACGGAATTTCCCGATCGGCAAAACGTTTACGATTTGTACACAAACCGTTCCAGATGAAAAACGCTCGGCATAAGGCCTGGAACTGGTACGACCGACTGGGAATTTTAAATGGTACACGATTTCCCGGTCGGGAATTCCGGTTGGGAATTTTTGAATACCTTTTGAGATGTGCCATTAATTTCGGAAATTTTCCATGGGACGAAACGAAAAAACGTTCGCCATTTACATTCCAACCGACATTTCCTGAATTTCCGTGTAAATGGTAAACAACCTTTGTGTGGCTCTATTTTGAAAATATCTCCTTACTACATTCCCCGAAAAGAATAACTCCAGTATTCAAGACATTTTTGCCGGAAATTTAAAGTGCAAGTAAAGCCATAAAACAACATGAACTTTTTTTGCCCCAAATTCTATTTCTGATATACTTCAGTTGTCTAACTTAGTATTCTTTGAGAGGCAGGGGCATAAATTAAACTAGAATAAACGCTACCCGGTAAGTTTGGGAGAATAACAATTACATCTCGACCTGCGGGCTCGTGTTTGTTCTGCTCTAGAATTCTCCCAAACTTACCTCGGTTTGCATGAGCCTGTGCAAACACGGAAGATCTGTTTCATTTCTTAAATGGCAGCGAATTTCTACGTCTATAAATTTTCATACAAACACGACTTTCAGCCAATCAGCGCGCGAGTTTCCTCTGGATTATTTTATAAATAATAATAAGAGTAATAACAGATATAAGGTAAAGACACACAGAAACAACACACATGCATTGTGCCACACTTATGTATAGATCTAATGTATACGTACATATACATAAGTAAATATATATATATGTGTGTCTGTGTGTGTAACTGAAATATGTGAATTAAAATGAAGGAAGAAAGAAATTAGGATGGGAAATATTCATTGTGACATCACAAGGTGTTTACTCGCGGTCATCGTAGATTTAATTATATTATACTCAAGTGGCTCAATGGAGGAGGGAAAGAGGCAGAAAAAGGAACGCATGTCAAATTCGCCGATTGATCAAAGTCTTCTTTATAAATGAGTAATGATATACTGCACTATACGTCAAACCAAGCAAGTGAAATATACCTTTCAAGGCACACGCGTATGTTTTTATAATACTCTCAGATATTGTCTTAATTGTAGTATAACAAACGACCCACTCTTTGCGAGCTAGTTCATATAGTCATGGAATTAGTCCGAAAGAACTGCCTGAGTATTACGCAAGTGGTTCCTCAAACTGTTGAAAACCTTCTAATCAAGAAGACAATAACTCTCTGGCATTTTACGTCACCAGTGAATTGATTCTTATCACAGTGACGAAAGGAATGAGAAATAATAAATCGTTTTTTGATTGATTACGCCGGTGATGCATGTCAAACGGACAGAAGATTTACTAGATCAGGGCAGACCCTAAATATGGCGTACCATCCCCGCCAAAATTCATGGTTTGAATTCGAAGTTCTTCACATGAATAGTAGAATATTTCATATTGTTATTTTGTATTTTATAAGCTTTATCAAGGTTTCAACATACGTGTTTTATATTTGTCGTTCAAGTTTTAAATTCGAGATTGTCACTGTTCATTCTAAACTCCACGTCATACATTCGTCGTTCGAGTTTCACATTACAAAGTCGACGATTTTTATCTTCAACTCGACGTTTTGAATTGAACTTCACGCTTCAGTAACTTTCCGGTTGACCTTGGGAACCGCTGACATAAACAACGCAGGCGCAACAGTCAGTCGATCACAAAATGGCGGCAGAGTTTGTATTCTCCGTAGTTCAAGAAACAATTCAACGACTCGATAACTGCCAATAGAAGGATGATTATAGTAGCATAGTGCTTCGTTTAGAGACAATGTTTTGTCAGAACTCGATATTGAAGAACTTGTGGACAAACAAACTGAAGAGAACTCGACAACAAACCTCTCGCAGTTCGCCGCTTTCTCCGCTGAAAGCAGGCTATCTGCAACACGGCGAAGGGCAGCTTTCGTATTCTTAACGGGTTCCATAGTCAGTAGAATACAGAGATCAAGTACGTGTGTTGTTCCTGTCACATCTGCGCCTGCGTTTATTACCAGATCTAACAACTCTAAGGATGACTACCGATGAGTTCTGGGTACGAGGTTCCCAAGGTCAACCGGGAAGTTACTGAAGCGTGAAGTTCAATTCAAAACGTCGAGTTGAAAATAAAAGTCGTCGACTTTGTAATGTGAAACTCGAACGACGAATGCATGACGTGGAGTTTAGAATGAACAGTGACAATCTCGAATGTAAAACTTGAACGACAAATATAAAACACGTATGTTGAAACCTTGATAAAGCTTATAAAATACAAAATAACAATATGAAATATTCTACTTGAGTGTAAAATTCATGTGAAGAACTTCGAATTCAAACCATGAATTTTGGCGGGGATGGTACGCCATACCTATAGGCATGGTTCATCGTGCCCGTTCGCGCTTAGCCTTCAATCGTTCGTGCTTAGCCTTCAATCGAAGACATTGTTCTTAAAATTTCTCGTTTTACCAAAATCCATTAAAAAGAAACCCAGAACTTACGATTAATGAATTTATATAAACCCTGTGAAGTTTAAAGGGTCGATGGGCCTTAAACGTGGGTTACAACGGATTCGACTGTTCTCCCCGTCTGATGGCGGATAGTCGACTTTCCAGTGGCCCACGGAAAAGTCAATTCGTTACGAGCCCGCGCGATTCTCGGCCAGCGGAAAGACCAGTAATATTGTCCCTCTAAGGTACAATCCCTCAAATTGAAATACAGTTAATTACCCACCTTGGCATCGACCCTCCGAGGCATCGACTCCATGCTTTCGTGGAGGAATCTCGAGCCTTAGACTCCAACGCTCAGATGCAGATGATTTTGACGGAATAAGCCTTTTGCAGGAAAAAGTCACATGCTGATATAATACTTCGTAAACGAATGAATACACCCTTTCAGCTTGCATGTTTGTTGCCCTATTTCAGACCACGCGAGACTTTCCTTTGCGTAATGTTTTCTTGTTTCTGTATCCCAAGAGGAAAGTGATGTACCAATTTTATAATAGTTGGAAAAGAAAGCACTGAATCCTCTGGAGAACTATCACGTGGTCTGAAATGAGCTCGTTATCCCCGTGGGAAACGGGTGCTGTCATGGATGCTGCAGGGTAAGCTATCTTTTAAAACGCTGTTTAGAAAGATCGACAATCGATTAAATAGCACTTATAAACAGGTTTTGCTAATAACACTATACCGATCTGGTACAAGTGCCTTTAAATGTATGAATTACTATTTTTTTGCCATCCAGTACAACCACGTGTTTGGATTCTTGCAAAAAGGCCTTTCCTCTACCGCTTTTTTTAATTTTTATTTTATTTTTTTATTTTATATATATATATATAATTTTTATTTTTATTTATTTATTCATTTATTCATTTATTCATTCATTCATTCATTCATTCATTCATTCATTCATTCATTCATTCATTCATTCATTCATTCATTCATTCATTCATTCATTCATTTATTTGTTATTTATTTAAGGATTAAGCATAACATGCATGGTGCAGAAACAAAAGGACACGACGTCCCGTACAAGGTTTAGGCACCAGTAACCCAGCCCACAATAAAACCCGATCACACCAGGAGCCCATTACCAGGAGCGTCCATCTTCCCCACTGTGTCTGTACCCCAGCACAGAGGTAGATGAGGCTATTTTTAGCATTGCGTTTCGCGCGAAAAAGAACAAAGGTAGGCTATTCTTAGCCAATCAGATAGCTAACGTCACTTCTCATTATCATTCTTCTCACTTTCAACGCGGGAATTCGAATTGTTGGTTTTCACTCAATCCCCAGAGATTCAAATGTTGGTGCCCCAACAAAAGAAGCTAACGAGGAATCTATTGTTTAAGGGCACCAACATAGCGGCAACCTCTTTTCGCGGGAATTTCGAATCTAAAAATAGCCTCATCTACTCCTGTGCTGGGGACCCAACCCATAACAGAGGAACGCTCCTGGTAATGGGCTCCTGATCACACCCATTCCCAGTTACACCCTTGGATTAAGATAATAAGATAGTAAAGCAACGATAATAATAAAGCCAAAGCTAAGAAGGATCTAGCAAGAACAGATAATAAAAGCATTGGCACGGCGACACTTAAGACATATAAGCTTGTAGCTGCGAATATCGTCTTGGTTGAATGCATGTTTAAGCCTATGAAAAGTTTCTGAGTTTTCTCTTATAGGTCGCTAGAGTTGGAGATTATTTGATTTCATCCGGGATGACATTCCATATGTTAACAATGCGCAAAAAATACGAGTCCCTAAAGCTGGACGTCCTGGGAGTGACAGATTGCCTAAAGTTTTACAGATAAATCTAGTTGCCCTGCGTTGAATAGATTCTATAAGCATAATGTTTCTAATACCATAACTGACTACAGTATACTAAGTGAGATCTGACCAGAGCTACGTACAGAGTCTTTATGGAGTTGGTAGGTAGGTCCCTTTTACAGTTTCGCTTTAGAAACCCAAGCATTCGATTTGCTTTCGCAGTTATGTCTCTATCAATTCCAAGCCCGCCCATGCCCCCCTCCCCCCCCCCCCCCCGGGCATTTGTGGGGATTTTGTCATTTTGGAATCAGAACGTTGCAAATGCCCCACCGTGGAGCCAGCTAAGTTATGCAAATGTAACCACCACGGGGTAGAATTTCGAGCAGAATTGGCCACTTCGGGCAGTGGGCATTCTTCCGGCAGAAAACTGCCCTCCGAGCAGAAATTCGAGCAGAATTCGGGAAAATTAGCGGTCTGAAAGTCCCACGGCCGGTCCTGGATTATACTGCATTTATGGATATTCAGGTGTGAACAGAAACTGTTAAATTGCAATATTGCATATGTTAATACGAGTAACGAGATTTTTGTTTGTTGGAAGTCGCACAAATAAGTTCGCACACTCTCACAGTGCCTTTGATTAATGTTATTTGTAATTGTACAATAAATTATTGACTTTGAGTTTTTATTAAAAGCTGCGAGCAGAATTTCGAGCAGAATTTTATAGTTTGAGCAGAATTTTGAGCAGAAAATGCGATTTTTTCGAGCATTGCTGGCAGGCAGAATTCACCAATTTACGAGCAGAATTTATCCAAGCCTACCACGGCCACGGGGCAAGTATAGCGAACGTGCCAAATTTCTTCGCCGTTTCAAAGCCACATTTCACCGCTTTTCTTTATTAAAGTAATGCAGTACTCACCTTCAAACACTTTTGTAAGTGCCCCCAAATCCCACATTCACTAGCCAGTTCCCAACAAACCGCACACTTCACCCCGGAACTGGGAAATTCCGGCTAACGTCATGTTCACGGATGATTTTTCCGCCGCCATGTTGATCGATGGAAGCAAGCACGCGTTGATCAGTTGAGCAAAACAAAATCAAACACAGGGGAGGGGTGGGATATTTTTTTGACAAATGCCCCGGGCCCGGGCTGACGCAAAACAAATGCCCCACCCCAGGGACAGATAGGTTGTCAAATGCCCCATCTTGCCGGGGGGGGGGGGGGGGGGGGGGATGGGCGGGATTGGAATTGATAGACATTATTGTGTCAATGTGGTGCCAAGATCCCTTTTAGTGGGTTCACAACTTAACTTAACGTCAAAATTAATGAAGTATAGGAACGGTCAAAGCTGTAGCGTTTACGACTGATACGAAGGTTTTCACATTTTTTCGGTTGAAATTCAGTTACTTCATTACTCCATTAGAACTAAATTTCATCCCCTTTTCCTACTCCGCCGTCGTCAGATAATTTGTTTTGCCTCCAAGACCCAGAAACGTGGAAAGACAAGGAAAATCCGTTCATCTTCCCTCCGTTCAACCTTACCGAACCGACCCTGAAGTTAATTTTGCCTCCAGGTATCAATCAGGTTAGTATTTGCAATGTTAGTTCTCACAATTTACTGGTTTTTGGACACTGCACATGTCAGCGACTATGTCGAAAACTTATTCCATGCTATTAATAAAGAAATACTGAAAAATTGCCGTTCAATAAACTTTCAGGAGGGGGACATAGGTGGTCTAATTTACCTGTTGTCTTATCAGTAAACACTTAATGACTGGCTCCGAGGGAATCAGTGAGTTTTGTTTCCCCGAGATCCTCGATGTTCCCTTCGACTCCGTCCAGGTTAACATCTAGGATAGAGGGGGAACAAAACTCAATGGTAACCGAAGGGACAGTCATTAAGTGATTTGTTATATAGACAGAAGTTTTACTACCTGATACGAGCGAGGTTTGTCGTCTTCTCTTCGGGAAGCCGCTTTTCAACTCAAAACGCTGCCAGCGTCGCTACAGCATTTTTAGCATCGTTTTGTGTCTTTCTTGCATCCTTTTTAGCTACCAATTTCTCTATCTTGCGCTTGATAAAGATGTAAATCGTTTCTATGGAGCTGGTTCCATTTTGAATGTTTTCTATCGACGAAAAATTGTCAGCTTTTGATGAAGATCTAGACATTTTGGTAAACAAATATTTCCCGCCTTTAAGCTAGCCAGTGGCGCGCGCGACACGTCACGATGTGATCACGTGGCAGGCAAATAAGTTTTCCAGACACGACGCACGCTCTCATTTGCTGATTCAGGGTCACATGGCACAATCATCAAGATCCAATATTTCTCGCGCGATCAATTGTTGTCCGCCACGTGATCAGTCCGGGACTACCCCCAAAATACCATTCTGGGCAAGTAAGGGACGGACCATTAATTTTTTGACCGGGAGGGGGTTATTTAATCACGGAAATCTCTTCATACATATGCTCTTCCAGAGAGCTGTGAGCCTATATTAAAACTAATTACAAAATTTATAATATGAATTAAATACAAGATTGGCAGAAAAGTATAAACTTCATACATATGCTTATTCCAAAAGGGCCATGAGCCTATATTAAAACTAATACAGAATTTAGAATATGAATTAAATACAAAATTAACACTAAAATTAACCTAAAACCTTGACCTAGTTTTCTGACTACCTATCACAACGCCAACAGAAAACTCTTGTATTAAAATGCTATTCTTTCTGATTTCAGCCTGATTACATGCGGCATTCCTCATGGTCCATTTTAGGCCCCTTGATATTTTTAATATATATAAACGATTTGCCTAGCTCTATCTTCTATCTAATGTCCGCATGTATGCAGATGACACTACCTCAGATAACCCAGAATAATTAATGCAAACTATGACAACTGATCTTGCAAATGTGTACGAATGGCTTAATGCCAACAAACTTAGTTTGAACACCAGTAAAACAAAGTTTATGTTCCTAGGTACACGTCATAAACTTGGTTTGCTTCAAGAAAATCCTGATATCTGCATAAATGCCTGTAATATCGAAAGTCAAGTGGGGTACATGTCGATGAATTCCTCACGTGGGAATCACATGTACACCATATCTCTAAAAAGGTTGCCAAAGGACTCGGTGTACTGAGAAGAATAAAAAAATCGTGCCCATCGACATACAATTCGTTAGTTCTTCCCCATTTGGATTACTGTAGCTCTGTCTGGGGATCAATGGGAAGGGATTATCTGATAAAGTACAGAGGCTTCAAAATAGAGCTGCCAGAATTGTCACCGGTTATGATATGGACTATGAAGTTAGATCTAAGGATATTCTTACATAACCAGGTTAGAAAAACCTTAATGAAAGACGTCAAAACCAGCTGGCTGGTCTCATGTTCAAAACTTTAAATGGCCATACTCTTTGATCTTTAAAAAAAAAAGAAGCGATGTACATCGGCATATCACCTGCGTCGCTCTGATCAAAGTCTGCTTCTCCCTATACCAAACACGGAAGCCCTATAAAGGAAAAGGTTTTTTCCCTATAGAGGGGCTTACCTGTGGAACAATCTTTCAAATAACTAATGCTCAATCACAAATTTTAGAAATTTTGTTGATCATTTATAAAATAAATTGTTTGCAGGAGCTGTAAACACTAAATAAATTGTTTGCAAGCATGATACATACAAAATAACATGTTTGCAGAATCTGTACATACAGATATATGTCCATATCCCATTGGGTGGAGATTTGTTGTATCCTCCTCCCCCTTGAAATTTATGTCGCCATGCACCAGTGGTGGGTATGGATATTTATATATGATATAAAGTATACGAATAACCTACTTTTAACCTACTATTGAGGATCAAATGTCTGCATTGAAGTGTCCACAATTGAAGACACGTCACCAATTAGAATAATTACCGCAGTGAATTTGTTGCGAAATAAAAAATTGTATGATTGTAATTAAGTCAAGAAACTATAATCAACCCCTAGCAGATAGAAAGAAGTTATCGAAAGTAGTTTCATAAATATCGCTTTATTTGTTCACGCGAGGAATATTAAAAAATGCAGTGTCAATAATTAGAGCAACATACTGTACATGTATGAGAACGCCATGAAAACCAAGAACCAGTCATCTATATAATTATTTTTCGTGATCTGATCTGCTGTAAGTAGCTTGTATCATACCTTCTTTGTCGGCTGCGGCTCGTATATTACTGGTATTCATGATCCGCCATCGTTCCGCAGCCATTTTGAATAACCACAGGCATGCCAAGCTCTACTTTTGCATTTTGGGTTACCTGTGATCAGAACCTCGAGAAGAGTTCATATACTTTCACTCTGTTTATTTATTTCTCTAATCGCCTATGAAACCACTTGGTAATGACCACAGGTAACCCGAAATACAACAGTAGTTTGGGATGCTGCAACTCATAAATACCGGTATTATACGAGCTACAATGGTCGCAAATAATTTAATATTATACGAGCTACAGCAGCTACTTGGCCAAAATGGTATTTTTGGGGGGTAGTCCATGGACTGGGGGTTAGTGTTTTGTCCACTCCCAGATCTTCATCAAAAGCTAACCATTTTTCGTCAAAAGAAAGCGTTCAAAATGGAACCAGCTCCAGAGTGAGAAATTGGTAGCTAACAAAGGATTCAAGAAAGACACAAAACTACACTAAAAATGCCGTAGAGATGCTGGCAGCGCTATGTTGAAAAGCAGCCTCCCGAAGAGAAGACGACAAACCTCGCTCGTATCAGGTAGGTCCTGTATATACGCACAACTTTGCCTCTTGTAAAACTGGTCTACATAACAAATCACTTAATGACTATTCCCTCGGGAATCAGTTAGTTTTGTTTCCTCTCGATCATAAAAACTCAGTTTTCCTCGAGGCCAGTCATTTTAGTAAGTGTTTATTATTTCCCAATATTCCCTTTTTTCATGTTTATCTTGGGTACACTCGCTAGAATCATAATCATCAGCGAGCGGCGGAATGGCCGAGAGGTTAACACGGTGGACTCATTTAACCAGGGAACCGGAGTTTGATTCCCCGTCGGCTCGACCACGTTTGTAGATAACCAGTGGATTTGCCCCCCGGGGGGGGGGGGGGGGGGGGGGGGGGGGGGACTCCCATATAAAAGGGGTAGGGATGCTCGTCGGACATTTTCGATTTGATCCCTAAGAGGTACTAAAATGGGCGTGGCTCAAGCTTATTTTGACCCCTAAAATATAATAAAAATGTAAATTGATAACAGCTTTTTTGTTCAATTGACACCCGACCCCTAAAAGGTACCGCTTTACATAGAAATGTCTGTGTTTGATGGTGGATACCCTAAGTGGTACCAAACTCCTGATTTTGACCCCTAAAAGGTACGACGAGCATCCATGTTCCCCTCACATAAGGGAGTCCCCCCCCCCCCCCCCCCCGGGGATTTGCCTCCTTGTTGACCGGGATTCTTATTCTCTTAGTTTAAACATTAGCAGTTAAGTAATGATTCGGCTAAGAACTATAGCAGAACCATTGTTCTGCGGCAATGAGCCTCCCTCACATACGATTTCGCTTGAATATGCCTTAAAGTGCATATGAAGCGAAAATTAAGTTGGCAACACCATAATTTCCACAATGATGTGTACTTTTCATAGTGTCATACATGTGCAAAGTTTCTGTAATTTTTATTCAATACTGGTAGATATTCTTCATTTTGTGATTTGTCTCCAGGCTGTGCAAACAACATGACGCCGTATGCCATCTCATTTGCATATTACAAAAACCTGAATCTCTCTGAAACGAGAGAGGTTTGACAAACGGAAAATGTCATTCCTCATTTCGAAAGCGGTTTAATTTTAGATCAACTTAATTTTCACTTCATATGCACTTTAAGTAATTGTCCAGATAGGAACTGTAGTGCTCCACAGCAAGGAATGTTAAAAGGTGTTAATTTTCTATTATTCTTTCTCGTAATTTCATTGGTTGATACTTATAAAATCAATAGAAACTGATCGAAGTAATACATTATCATTCGATATTTTTGTGTGGTTTGAATTTATTTTTAATCAAAGTAACTATGGTTTGATTTCGAAGAATATCGTATGTGGGGAAAGTTCTCAAATTTTCGATTGAAAAATCTTGTTTTCTCTATATCCGATTGGCTGCATGGATGGTGGCTTGTCCGAGTTTTCACAGAAGAGAGTCAATAGCATAAAAAAATACTTTATTTTCGAGATGTAGTTTGGACTGTAGACACCTCCTAAAGCACTAAGGCATATTCAAGCAAAATCGTATGGGAAGGAGGCTCATTGCCGCAGAACAATGGTTTCTACTACAGTTCTTATCTGGATCATTACTTCTCAAACTCATGAATAATTCACGAGCTTTTTAGTCAATCAGAGGGCTGCATTTGGTCACATACATGAATCTGGATACCCAATGAAACACTAGATGAACATCACTAGTGAAGTGAAGGAGAAGACAGAAATAAAAATCGGTGTCCAGAGTGGGACTCCAACCATCATCCTCATGGCTGCTCTTGACTACTAGTCCGCTGTCTTGCCCACTACGCTATCAGGCAGTTTGTTGAAATGACCGTGACAAAATAACAATCACAACCCTTGTAGTCTATAATTATATAATTCAATAAAATTCCAGGCAAACAATACTTTCTAATGATTTATGAATGCAGGTATTGTTTTCGATTGAGAAGTCATAAAAAACTCGAGCTTCGTGTTTCACCAGGGAATCCAAACACCGAGAAAGAATAAAAGAACTCGGCCGAAGCGGCCTTGTGCTTTCATCTTTCTCGGTGTTTGGATCCCCTGGTAAAACACTAACTCTCGTTTTTTATATATTACATAGTGTCTATGAAACCAAATTTATTTATTTACAGTTTTAAGGGAAAATGATATAAAATTACATAACTATACACAAAAATTGATGTAAAAGAAAATTTCGAATGGATAAACAATTTTTCCTGACCCAAAATAACCACCTTTTATGCGACATATTCTAAGGGGCCTGGAACACAATTGTGACGTAAACACCTTTGTAGTCGGTTTAACAAAAGGTGTGCAAAGGTATTTACGTCTAATTAATTAAATAAAAAATGGCCTAATTAACATGCTTCTGACCGAGCGAAATTTGTCGCATGAATTTTGCAATGTTTGACCGAGCTTTTGCAGATTTGGAGGGTAGGATATTCAGTTCTAACAACAGAAGCCGATAACGTAAACCTTGTTTCATAAAATTAAGTTATTTTTTTTCGTTTCATAGACACTTTAAGTGCTTTAGATGTCTACAGTGCAAACTACATCTCGAAAATAGTTTTTTTATGCTATTGGCTCTTTTTTTCTGTGAAAACTCAGAGAAACCACCATCCAGCCAATCGGAAATGGAGAAAACAAACGATTTTTCAAAGGCAAATTTGAGAACTTTCCTCACATACGATATTCTTCGAAATTAAACCATAGTTAGTTTTATCAAAAATAAATTCAAACCTCAAAAATTATCGAATGAAAATGCACTATTTCGATGGATTTCTATTGAATTTATAAGTATCAACCAATGAAATTACGAGAAAGGATAATAGAAAATTAACACCTTTTACATTCCTTTGCTGTTCATGCTATCGTTCTTAGCCGGATCATTACTTAAACGCACCGTGTATAAATAAGTGCTGTTATTATTATTAGTTATCATTGAATCACCACAGGCATTTGCTTGCAGATCACGTGACGTTTGCCCCACACCTTGACCGCGTGCAAACAATTGTCATGCACGTGATCATAGTGTTTCGTGTTTTGCAGTTCGCCCAACTCTTGCCTGAGTGAGCTTCCCACTCTCCCACCCACTAAGTCCTGTAATACTTTACAAGTAGTTACCACTTCTTGTGTACCTAATTCTGCTGTTGTCAACAAACGGCGAGGGGGAAAAGTGTGCTCTGGAGTCACACTTGCAGTAAATGTGTGCAAACTTCAGTACAGATTTGGATCTCCACCAAGCTAGCCCAACCTGTGTGTACGTTATCTCTCTGTCTAAATTGTATCAGAGGTGTTTGCAAATAAGAAACCTTTAGCCGTAAACTATAAAATGCTTTTTTATTACTCTTGATAACTCTTTTTTGATCTCTTAGATCAATGTCGACTTTATTGATCCCATATTTGGTATTAAACACCAGAGCCCAATTGTTCGAAGCAAGGGTAGGTTAAATCGCTAACCAGAGGGTAAACTGTACAGATTACAATTACAGTTTAATGCTATCCCAGCGATAAAGTTACCCTTGCTTCGAACAACCAGGCCCAGAACGACATTCCGACGATACAATATACAGGTCACGCTCTTGAATGACGACAAGCATGACAATAAACTGGTAACGCTTTCGTTCCAGGTCAGTGGTACGACGAAACACAGAGCTGTGATTGGCTTCTTGAAAATTGGTCACACATCAATCAAGGCGAGGGGATAGTGGTCTGTCTGAACTACAGAATTGTTTCAAACGAGCATTCTGGTAAACAGTTCGTCCTGAACGGTCATCGCTACGTGAAAACTGGTAGAACTTTAGCTAAGTGTGCAATAAATCAAATCAAGCAGTTCCGTATTTGTTGTAAGGGGCTTTTCTTCTAATTACCCTCAATAATTTTGTGATAATTTATATTAATTATGGACAGTTTGTAGCCGCATATTCGTAACGAGCGGCCTGTACGAGAATACTTTCAACTAGTTCTTTCATCATGTTAAAAAAAGCCTTAAAGGAGGCTACAAAGGGTTATTCATAAGTTATACTTTTAGAGTGATTGCAGTAAATCCGTGAAACAATGTGGCGGCCTTCACCTCCTCGGAACCTGGAATAGTACTGGATATCCAAACAATGCCTAACCCTGAAACAATACAAACCCTAACCCTAAAACAATGGAATTCTTTGTCAATGCAATCCAAATGGCGTCCAATAAAATGCAAGATTTTGAGAGGTGAAGGCCTCCTGGAAACAATTAGTAGACTAGTACACAGTAGGAGACTAATGCCATTGTTTTCTTTTGTTTTATTCAGTGTACTAGATACTGACTAGTAGATTTGTTTCACGGGTTAGTAAAATCACTCCAACTTGTGTCCAAGTGCGAGAGGACTAAAGCAGTTTACCGTATACCAAAACTAAAATATGTTATTATTTTATTGAATTGGCAAGATCGGTTTTCATGGCTACACATCGTGAATCAGACCAACTAATTTTTTTTTAAAAACGTAATTGAAATCCGCGCCGTGAAATTATTAAAATCCTAACATAGTCATCGTGCGTGACTATGTCACGCTATTGTCATCATCGCCAAACCTCACTTTGGTGTTGAGGAAATGTTGTGCCAAAGTTAGGCTTGGTGGTGATCACAATAGCGTGACGTCGTCATGCATAAGGTCTATAGACTAAGGATTTGTACAACTGCGCACGAACCGTACACTGGTCTATTGAAACGTTTTTACATTCCTTTTCACACTTTTCAAACTGTTGCAGGAAATAAAGAGGGTTTTCGGGCAACAAAGTGATTCGCGTCTGCAGTTTTCGTTACCATTTCCCGCGCGGTCAAGAAAACCCTTTGGAGCCTCCTACGTCCATATTCCCGAAACCAAGGGATCCATCTCCACTCCCTGGGGAACACCATACCACAGCAATACTCTCCCAAATGGCAATGACTTGGCTGTTGGTCTTTTGTAACAACAAACAGGCAGGGCGAGGCCACAGTAGAATCTGGTAAAATCCGCATCGAAACTTTTAAGTAGTCTTCATTTGCAGATTTGTTGCTGAAGGTGCACCAAAAACTCGTAATAGGACATCACAGACTCTGCTCTGTCGTCCATCAAGTTATGGAGGAACACCAACCGGTGACGGCTGTCATCCCTGCAGATATAACAGCAGCTAATTACACCGACACGCCACCAATAATGAACTAGCAATTATATTACACCTAGATGTTACTGCAGCACAGTAACCAATAGATGGGTTTCACTTAATCCCCAGAGATTCAAATGACAAAGGGCATGGCGGCCATGTTGGTGTACCTAACAAAAGAAGCTTACGAAGAATCTATTGTTAAAGGTACACCAACATGGCCGCCGTGACGTCATGTGCAACCCATCTATAGAGTGGTTTTCTATTGAGTATCGAAAGTAATAATAATAATATTAATTTTATTTATATAGCGCAACTACATAACACATTCTAAGCGCTTTACATTCAGTAATATCATAATGAAAAATACAAAAACTGACAAAGGAAAATAAATAGAAAGAATGGCAACAAGTAATTCTTTTGAACTAAAAAAATAACTAAAAACTATATGCTACTAAAATATATTAACCGGTACACAATGTACATACTAACAAAATAACTATAAATCATGAGCTAATTTAAAAAGACAAGTTTTAAGTCTAGACTTAAAAATAGAAACGCTACTACTCGATTTGACATGGAGGTAAATTGTTCCAAAGTTGAGGAGCAGCAATAGAAAATGCACAGCGTCCATATGATTCTAACTTATATACGGGCTTAACTAAAGATAAAGTAGACGAAGAGCGAAAGTTGTCTGGTCGGTATGTAACGAGAAATAAGTTCCTGCAGATAGGCCGTAGCAAGATGATTTAGAGATTTATAAGTAAGCAACAAGATCTCGAAGATTATGCGCTTCTCCACAGGTAGCCAGTGCAGATCCATAAGACTAGGAGTAATGCTGTCCTATTTACGAGTACATGTGATAAGTGATTGCTTTGGTTTTGCGTTCGCTTAGCTTTTCTATTGGCTGTGAAAAAATGTTTTGTATTATCAGCCAATCAAGTTCTAAACTAAAACCAAACATCGTTTTCTTTTCTTTAAAACTTTTCTTTTTAGCGAGTTATCCACAATTGCGTTTTCATTTCATTGTTAGAGCGGTTTTCAGTTGAGTGTAGTAAAACCAAACGCAAATTACCCACAGCCAGCCAATCATAGGAGCGAGTAATCACAAGTAACTCATAAATGGCTTCCCTGTGAGCCAATGACAAACCAAAGGAAAACCAAAATCAATTTGCGTTTGGTTTTACTTTGGATTCTGATTGGTTGGTTTACTTTCTCAGCCAATACGAGAGCTTAGTAAAAGCAAAACCAAAACACTTCCGACACTCAATTGAAATCCGCTCTATTGGTTCACATAAAATCAATCACGACTAGCCCACTTCCGAGATGGTTAGGACTAGATTCCATCCGCCAGAAGGACGCAATCCCAAAATGCACTACACTAAAATACTTCATTGAGAGCAGGAACTGGTGTCTAATAAAGCAACGCCTGCTAATCAAACAGCATGCAGTATAAAAGTTCTATAAAAGCGGTTGTTGACAGCAAATCCCTCGTGGCGTAAGGGATAGTGACGGTTAGGGTTTCGGTTAATAGATGATTGGCTGATTGCGTTTCTACTTGCTCCCATGATTGGCTGATTGCGTTTCTACTTGCTCCCATGATTGGCTGATTGCGTTTCTACTTGCTCCCATGATTGGCTCATTGCGTTTCTACTGGCTCCCATGATTGGTTCTGTAATAGACCCTTTGCACGTGACGTCATAGCCGCCATGTTGGTGTACAGTTAACAATAGATTCTTCGTTAGCTTCTTTTGTTCTGTACACCAACATGGCCGCCATGCCCTTTGCCATTTAAATCTCTGGGGATTGAGTGCAAACCATCTATTACTTTGGTTTTACGAAAACTGAAAACCGCCCTATACATCACGAGACTTTAGATGTCGTATTGGGATTGGCTACTGGAGTTTGAGCAACGAGCTCAAAATAGGTTATTCCCATAGGATATTTCATGACGTCACATGCTACAACTACCGGAGCTCTTTGCGCGAATCCTTTTGTTCCTCTAACTTGGGCCATTGTCTTGATATGAAAGAGAATTTGAAAATGATTCTGATAATGCAAATGCCCTATTGGATTCATTAGACGACGGGCGTTATTACAGTGGGTGTCAAACATAGCGCATCCAGTGAACAGAACCCATATAACATGGACATCACTGTGATTACTTACCTGAATACGTAAAGAACTGCGTGGCAAGTTCGTTGACTTTGTAAATAGTCAATAAAGCTGCGAACCTTTGTAGATAGCGGATTGTCTAGTTCGGGAAGAGATCCCTGAAAAAAAACGAGAATTTCGTTAACCATCGACTGTAAATCCACTTGGGTTACATGCGTACACAAAATTACCTCTAACCAGAAGATCGGCAATATAGGTTAAATATCCTCACTACCAACAGTCCAGTCTCGTATTCACAGTTTGCCGCTGATTGCGAGGATTATAGAATCGTCTGCGAGGTGTTAGCCTCATCTTGGTGTTGAACATTCATAATTACCAGCAGAGAGATGAGCTATTCATAGCTTTGGGTGTCACCTCAGCGTAAGAACCTCATAGACCGCGTCATAAACTCCCTTTGTTAACTATGAATAATTTGCGACTTAGAATATTTCCCAAGCCCCCGAAGCGGCACTTATACGTTTTACAAGAATTGGGGAGCCTCTACTTGAAAAAAAAATTACAATGCGCTCAGAGTAGGAATCGAACCCTACCCCTACCAAACCCTAACGCTAGTCCACGAGTGAATTAGCTTGGTGGCAATCGTTTTTTTCTTCTTCACGTATTTATATCAACTAATGATGAGTAGGTGCATAAACTATAGTATTCAATACACTATAATCGGTGATACGACAACTCACGGAGCGCGCGAGGGCATGGTCTCCAAGGAATGGTTTTTACACCGAGGTAAAGCCCAGCTTTGTGTATTCAGTATTTAGGGGTCCTTTCAAGAGTTAGCCGGGGGTCCACATCGCACTGTACTGGTAATGCCGCACAAGTTTGATAGATTAGTTAAAGCCCATAACTTGGCGTGGTAGCCCTCTCATTTCCATCATTCTCCTGCAGTTTTCATTCTACGATCACGTGTTTGAAAAAAATACTCGCCCCAGGCCTCTTCGAAAAAATCCAAGATGGCGGACTACGGACTCGGACTTTTCCGTGAAAGAAATCTCGCTTTCTTGCTGGTTAATGAAGGAATAAAAACAGAATTCTGAAGTGATTTAGGGACAGAAAGTTAATTACGCAAAAGATATGACGAGGAAAGTTGTAACCATATTCGAAGTTGCGATAGTAGTTGGGATAACATGAAATGACAATAATCTATTCTGAAGAGGTTTTTGTTCTTCTAGTACGAGCACGACATCATCAAAATCGTTGTACATCCCACAGTACCCTGCGGGCATTGTGCGTCCTTTTGAACATTAGTGCGTCGTAACACACATCTGTGTGTTAATGGGAGCCCTGTGTGTTATTATAGTTGTGACTTCTACGCCTTCTCTGATTGCCACGGTCATGTTACTGGTTCCAATACATACACAATCTGCCCAAGATGACGCGTAGAAATCGATTAAAAGCATTTTGTTAGTACGAACAAATTAATCGGCGACTCCTTGATGATGTAGGGAAAAAATGTACAGTAATTCACTGAAGATAAGGTATTTTTACAGAAGCCAATTGCTAAATATATATCTGAATGTTCTGAAGTTAGAAACGGTAGTTGTAATTTATTTGGATAACAACCATTGTATTTATCTATACAAGGTCCAAATAAAATAATGTCTATGTCTATGTCTATTTTTGGTAGTGGTAGGGAAGGGGTGGGGTGAGGAGGTGGGGGTCTTAGTTTTCAAGAATCGAACAAGACCTTGTGCCCATTATTACATACCATGTTCTCAGCAATACTATTAAAGCTCGGCACGTTGAACAACTGTTGGATGACCTCGTTCGAAGTTTCTTTACCAACCCAAATGTAGAAGACCTACACGAGAAAGAAAAAAAGATCAGAGAGCCGTAATTATTCAAGATTCATATATTGATGTGGCTGATCAGGCTACTGTTTCCACCGAAAGACTAGGGCACTTGTTTGATTAGTTGTATTTAATAGAACATTGGCTTACTCACAACAGGATCAAATAGTCCTATTACGACGGCTACTACTGTTACACATGGTCAATACAGATTCAGTCAACCAAACATTAAGGACTTTTAAAGAACTTAAGGTGATGTTATACGCAACGATTTTTATGCATTTTACACGAGACTTTTAGCGCAACACTGACAAGGTAACACGTGTTACATTTTGTACACGGGACGATTTTAACGCAACATCTAGCTAGAACCCAGACTCCTACTCTCGTTAAAAAATGGCGAACGAGGACGTCTTTGTTTGTTGACGTAGCCTCGTTTCCGTGGGCGTAGTAAACAGGTTCCTGGGACGACGTTACGCTAAAAGTTAACGGCGAGGGTGTTACACGATGCCAACAACATTCAGGCAACAGGCAGCAAATAGTACATAAGTTCTAAAATTCAATAGATAGGGGACTGGGTTACATTATAAATAATAACTATATAAAAAGTATAACAATATTAGTCGAAATACATATTAAAATCTAGCCTACAACAATAGAATAAAGCTAAGAGTTACATAAACGTAGCATGGCAGGGAAAATGAAGCTGTTTCTAAAACGTGCGGTACGACAATAAGGCACAATATTGCCTAACATTTCGGAGTTTGTCAGTGCATCATCAGGCCTTACTTCCAACAGACCATACTGGACCAAGAGTTTCCATGAGTCCAAGCACGATCCTGTGATGTAACACGAGAGCACAGGGTAATGACATGACCAGCGGGTACTTACATGTCCAGCATCCATGAGGAACACACCCTGCCTACTCAGTTTCTCAGCTGACAGATAGTAACATGGCGGCTGAGGTATGACACCTGCCTTCGTGTGCAATGCACCCTGCGAGAGCGATTGTAAAGCTTTAGTATTCTGGGTTTACATAATCTACAAAGCTGTTCTTTATATGTATTCTAGATGTCGATAATAAAAGTTTACACAGCAAATTTGACGAGAAACGAAACACATCTAAGGCCAGATAAAAAAAAATACTTGTTTAGCGTCCACCTGTTTCAATTTTTCCAGGTAGGTAGGGATTTTTTTTTTCCTATGTGAAGCTTATTTTGTCTTGACTAGACATTATTCACTCACCTCGTGTTCATGACCTCGTGTTGTAGAAACAAAATGACGTCGATGTTAAAATATTTAATGCGCCGGCGCATATTTTAAGTGGCACATGTAGGGGTCTGGGTACAAGAATTGGTGTTCGCGGGCGCATTTACACTTTCTAATTTTTTTAAGAAAAAATAAAAATAAAATGAATTAGAGGTCGGGAACATTTCTCAGGTCGGGCGGGGACGCTAAACAAGCAATTTTTTTTATCTGGCCTAAGCTTGAATTCAGAGTGGAACGACAGTTTTTGAGTTTCTTTGTAGTTGTCCAATTTTTGCTCTCATCCTATATGGTGCGGGAGCTTCGCTGAGTGCACGGTTACCGTACGACATGCCGTGACTTTGAAATTGTCTTATATGCAATCTGCCCACGTGGGCGCACGTGCATAAAGAAGGCACCAGTTACTTGGTGGCTAAATATAGCCATTTTGCATCACACATAATCGGGTTTGCTTTTATGGATATTTTAATTAATCACAGGAAGTCGTACTTGTGCTCTACATACAACAAGTTTAACTGTGTGTGGGTTGGGGGTTGGGGCATAACTTACTTCATCTGAGATGTCGTGCAGTGGATACAAGCTGGGGTAGATGGTCAGCATTGCTAGTTCAAGTGGCATTGTCTTTAACTGCTGCATCGCATAACAACGCTCGTCAAGACTGCTTGTTGACCCAAGGCGAAATGACACCTACAGGACAATAAGAATAATAAAGATAAGGATCGTGATGGTGTGGAAATGATAGTTATTATTTTATAGCATTGTCAATAACAACAACAACAACAACAACAACTACAACAAACCCAAACATACTACTTACAATACTTGCAACAATAATAACTCAATTGACTAGCCAATATACAATATAAAAATCGTGATTTTACTTGTACATGTTACAAAGGGCAAACAACAATGGATAACTAGTTACTGTAAAAACTAGTGTAGGTCTGTGTCGATGAGTAAGATAAACACTGGTATAATCAACTGAACGTCATACAATGGATAACTTTGAATTGCTTTTTCTCTCTATATTTCATGCTCATTATAAACATTTTGTATTAGTATATACCACACCAGTGAATAGTGCTTTTCGCACGCTCTGAGTGGCTACTCTGGAGATGAATATCCTTTGCTATTCACCTCTGAGCGAAGCAGCGATCACCTTGTGTGAGTTTTTGTCCATTTGACAGAAAAATAAAATAACTACAGTCGAACCTGTATATAACGGTCACCCTCGGGACTTTAGATATTGGCCGCTTAACACAGGTTGGCCGTTTAATACAGGTTCACCAAAATACTTACTGGGCGTGGACAAATGTCTATTTATGCGTGTGTTATGTACAGTACCAACTCATTCAAGCTTACAAAAAGACAATCAAGCGATATCTCTACCTTTAACAAACGAAAGTTGTAAGTGCATATGGAATTCATTAAACAGTCGAGCCGGCCCGTAAACGCGATATTGGTGAATGAACTACTGCATGAACTTCATGGCTTTGTAGCGAAGTGTTAATGGTGCAATAAAATCGTAAATTGATATGTGGTGTTAGGTTTCCATTCAAAGGTGGCCGCTTAATACAGGTCAAAATAACAAAGACTGACAAACACGGGACTGCTCAAGGGTGGCCGTGACCGCTTAATAGAGGTGACCGTTTAATACAGGTAGCAAATACAGAGATTGTATGGGAAAAAAATCGGGACTTTGAAAACTGGCCGCTTAATAGAGGGTGGCCGCTTAATAGAGGGTGGCCGCTTAATACAGGGCCGTTATATACAGGTTCGACTGTATTTGGTACTGGCTATTCACTTGTGTGGTATATACTAAAACAATTATTTACCTCAGTGTCGGAGAATATTGGTGGATATTTACCTCACTGCTCGGTAAATATCCACCACTATTCACCTCCACTTCAAACATAATTTTGGAGGCCTAGCTTAGTTTAGCTTTTACAGTTATTCTAGACCACCCAGTACTCTATCCAAGTCTTATCAAACTCATTAATAATTCATGAAGCAAAAACAAAGAAAATCACCGACCGATAAGCGATCTTTAAATCTGATACAGAATTCGTCCTGATTTACATAAACTTCAGTTGGCTTCGATTTTCTCGGCCAAAATAAGTCGTATTGCCAAAATAACTGAAAACACGACTCTCTACATCTAGACGTTTGATAAGTAAGATAAAGAATTCGTGTCCGATCTTTATCCGATTTACAAACTCTCGCTTTCAGCTCGAGTTTGTAAATCGGATAAAGATCGGCCACTCATTCTTTATCTATTACTTATCAAACTCATTAATAATTCATGAAGCAACAACAAAGGAAATCAATGAGCGTGGAGGGGGATCTGTAAATCTGATAGATAAACTTTGGCTTCGATTTTCTCGGCCAAAATAAGTCGTATCGCCAACATAACTGAAAACATGACTCTCTACATCTACACGTTTCATAAGTAAGATAAAGAGTTCGCGTCCGATCTTTATCCGATTTACAAACTCTCGCTTTCAGCCAGAGTTTGTAAATCGGATAAAGATCAGCCGCTCATTCTTTATCTAACACATATTATCTTTTTTCTTATCTGTATTATCTTTAATGTTGGTACAAATAAAGTGTTTGTTGTTGTTGTCTCTGTACATAATAATGAACTAAAGTAAATTGAAAGATCTCTGGTTCTCTTAATTCCTTTGTAATTCCTTCTCTTAAATACACATAATTATTAGTATACTAGCCTAACTTCTCTCATCGCCACTCCATTTATTCATGCCTCAACTATAACATTCAAATCTCCTTCTTTTCACCTACTCATACGTATTCAGTAGCCAACTCGAAAGCTATATGCTACTTTGGCTTCTGTGCACAATTAATTTTCCTGAAACATATACTTTTATTATTATGTTATACTTCTACCTTCAATATTCTCCCACCTTAATATTGTAAATATCGTAAATAATGAGAAAGTACAAAATACATTTGAACTTGAATGATTGAATTGAAGAGTATCTAGTAAAGGGTCATGGGATACACTTGACATAACAAACGAAGGGCTGTGCGCAACAAGGGCGTAAGTGACTCCTGATCAGATTCTAAATTCTCCTTCAAGTTCTTTGCTTTCTAAGGGAGAATTTATGATGTGATCAGAGTCACTTATGCCCTTGTTGCACACAGCCATTCAAATATAGATAGCTTACATGTTTAAGTAGCGCCAGTATGTATAGAGGTAGTAGCCGTAACGAGAAGGGTGCTATAATCTGGTTACTCTGAGGCTGGTTGGCGACAGATCCTCGGTATACCGTCAGTAAGTCAATACTTGCGTTCATCAAGGCCTGCAAAGCAGTTCACAGCAGGTAAGAACATCCAGTGTTGTCAACGCAATCATGATCACTGTAAAATAACTTTTCTAAAATACAACTTTTACTTACCTCGCGGGCATCTCCTAGCGAAGACGACAACGTCCTGTCCACAGCTAAAAACGACAACGAGATACGCGAGTACATTATGACGCTTAGCCTCACTGGTTAGCTCAGTTGGTAGAGCACGGTCTAGAGTGCGGGAGGTCGGGGGTTCGAATCCCGGCAGGGACATTTATAAGCCGTTGGCCTTGTCTCCTACTTCTAATCAATATTTGAAGGGGACGTGAAAGAACCTGTTGTACTACTCGAAAAAGAGCAGGGGATTGTCACCCGGTACAGCAGCCTGGCCATTGTACTAACCACACACTCAACATTGTAAACTGCGTGGCAGCTATTAGCGCCGTAAGCAGTCCGAAAAAAATCACTATGTCAATAAAATGTAAAGCGCCATGAGACTGTGGTGATATGGCGCTATATAAATATGGCCATTATTATTATCTCTTCAATGGTGTTACCAATGCAAAACAGCATTGTGTCATCAGCGTACACTGCTATCTATATTTCTGATCAGCAGTCCATAGCCTCATTTACGAAAGCCGAGAAGGGCCACTCACTTCTGAGTAGTACTTTTTGACTTCCGAGTTGAAAAATTTCCGAGTTCAAAACTTCCGAGTTCAAAAATTTCCGAGTTCAAAAATTTCCGAGTTCAAAACTTCCGAGTTGAAAAACTTCCGAGTTCAAAAATTTCCGAGTTCAAAAATTTCCGAGTTCAAAATTTCCCAAATTTCCCAAGTTCAAAACTTCACGCTTTTCACAAACATCACATTGACAACGGAGTTATTTCTTGGAATTGACTTCCTTTATTTTATCCTCGATGTTTTGGTAAGGTTTGTCCCCTTCCTTAAAGACCCAGGGTCGACCATCACGCATAGCGCGCCTCACACTTCCGAGCCGCCATTTTGTGAGAGTCGAAAAGTCCAATATTTAGAGCGAAGTGAGAAATCCGTTTCCATCGCCTGTTTTCCTTCCTCTAACTTTCGAATAACGTTCATTTTTACTTTCTTTATTTATAACTTAACATTTTGACAGCTATTTTTACCCAAAAAAATCTTTAGATCAGTATTATTTTGAGTGAACCGTCTTGCGTTCTGGTGCGAGATAAGATCCGGCATTTCAGTCAAGAATGGAAAGTCCGCGTTTACCAGGCAATGCTCGATACATAATACTTCGGTCGTCTGTATTTTAACTCTGGAACATAAGGAAGGACAATCTTGGCAACTAGCGTATTCGCAGAGTATATTTCTTCAAGCTCCTCGAAGAAGAATTATTCAAATCAAACCAGGTCCAAGCCCAAGGACAAGGTGAGAAATGACTTGGAGTCAATTTGTTTTGCGTAAAATAATCCATATCCATAGTTGGGTGAAATAAGCTTACCTTGGGTTATTTACAGTGAAAAGGTCCTATTTGCTCGTTTTATTTCAGGCATAGACGAAGAGCAAGGTGAGGACAATAAATCGAGACACCATTTCGACTATGATTATGAAGTCGCAGATGAATAGGAATTTGAAGGTAAAGAATGGTCGTAACAATTAATTTCAATAGTATGATGTTGAAATGTGCACCGAAAAGAATGGCATTTGAGCAAGTAAAAATGTGTTATGAATTTGATGACCTACCAAGAATATTAAAGTACAATATTTTTATTGGACAACATGCTATATTGAATTCAAGGGAAACCAATTTGCTACCACAACCTGCAATTGCTTTCCAGGCTTATACTTATTCTTCCCCCTTGTAAACTAGTTTCCTCAACATTCCATGCCCCCTCTAATAATGATTTGTTCTGCAGAACTTTGTCTAAAACTAAACTTTATATTTCATGGCTACAGGTACCCCTACATTGTATTTCATGAAAATTATCCTTTCTGCTGTTGATCACAACATACATCTCTTCTGCAAGCCTGTGGAGACCAAGTCTGGACACGGGAAGTTTTCAAAAAGAACCCAGAAGTACCATGCAGAAGTGAAGGAGGAGAAAATATATACATACATGTATGCCTACTTCTCCTACATGACTGCTCAAATGCTGTAAGAATGGAAACAGTTTGAGGGCAATTTCTCTCGGCAGTCTGATGAAGATAACTTCAACTCAAAGGACATTGCTCCAACAATAGACTGATTTATGTACTGATCAAATCGAAACATTGCCTAAAATGACAGTGGTATCAGGCATTTGAACAACATATTTTAACAACCCAACAATTCAAATGCCAGGGGGGAGGGAAAGATATGTTGATGTTTCAATTTGATCAGTACATTACATGTAGCTTGTACATTTGTTGTCCCAATTCAAATCATGCGACAGCTCGCTAGGGATTCAGTGCTTTGTCTTCCAATCAGAGAAATTTATACATTTCCAATTTGGATACAGAAAAACAAGAAAACATTACTGAAGGGACAATATTCAGGTAATCTGGATTGGGACAACAAATTAAATGTACTTGCTAAATCGGTCGATTGGAAGTTGTCTGGGTGGTGGTAGTCTTGCAAAATACTGTTGCTGGTGACTGACATTTTGATTACCCAGCTGATGGTCAGCCTTATATTATTAAAGAGAAGTACCATGTGAATGTTCTGATATGCTTTTTTCAAACTTTTTCAACAGAGGACGGTAAAGATTAAAGTGGATTACAAAAGCTTATTTTAGGAACTTAAAAGTAGTATTTTTCATTCACTCGAACTTTGCCAAATATAACTGGCGTACTACTAGTTATGTTGTCTTTCATTATGAGAAAGTTCATTATTAGGGGGTTGATGGAGCCCCTTGAATCAAAGATGTATGTTGTTTACCTGGGGGACCTAGTTTCTTATAAGTTGTATCCCTAACTTTGACTACCTCAGTGACTGATTTGAAGTCAAAATGTTTGTTGGAAAACTCGATTATAAACAAGGGAAATGCCTGTTCTTTTAGTGAACAATAGGTCTATCAATGTTGCAACAACCACTTTGTAAAAATCCAAGATGAAGAAAAATAAAGCTTTTTTCTTGAAATTACAAGTAACAAGGTTCCTTCAATACATGTTGGCTAATAGAGGACTAATAGAATACTTGGGTAATTTTAAAATAAGTAAAACAAGATGGCAAAGAAATATTTCATACTTTTTTTGGCAGAAATAATACTTGGCATAGAAGTACTTGGCTGTAAGCCAACCACTAACTATTTCCACTTTGCATACCAACTAGACATGACCTAGTTTGGGCTCTAGATTTAAGTTTTCTTTGATTATTACTGTATTTGTTGAAGTGAGACCCTGGGTGTTTCAAGTTGCAAAATTGCATTTACCCATATGTCGATCAAACGAGTCTTGTCTCATACAAAGCTTTAACCAGGCTTAATTACCTTTTGATTGATGGTCAGCTAAATACAATTTTTCTAACTTCCAAGGTATCACTTCATTGAAAACAGTAATAAGAGCTAATGAATAATTATTATACAGACCAATATGTCATGATTTGCTAAATTCTATAATACTTCAGAGGATGAAGCACATTAGCCTCTCCCCCATTCATTTTTGGGGCATCGCACATTCTCACCCCACAACGCCTGCTTGTCTGCGATGGACATTACTTTCTCAATGTTTGACCAATCAGAATTAGCTTTCCACAAAGTCAGTTGACCTTCACCTTGGCCACAAGATTGTACAACAAAAAGAAAATGGCTACCCTTGAAGCATTTAGGAATGGCAGCATGTACTTCATTCAAGATCACAAGTTAAAATAAATTATTCTTATTCCCAGGGGTGTAGGCAGGATTTTTCCAGGGGGGTCCCAACACAAATGTTGGACTGAGGTGCTTATCTGTAAGGGCATGTTATTAATAATTATTATGATTCAATAATTTAACAAAGGCGGATCAAGGGCATCCCCTTGCTATGCCCCTGATTCCTATGCAAAATACAATTAATACTTTTTGAAACGGAAATAGTATCAGTTTTGTTGGAAACATCACATACTGATGTATCGCTTCAATAGTGAATGAATTGCACTCATGATTCAATGCGAAAGGCTTTACTGGATGGCAAACAAACTTGAAAATGCTGTTTTAAAAACCCAACAATATTATGGTTGGAGGTGGAAAATAGCATTTACAAACTGGTTTTGCTAATAAAACCAGTACTACCAATCTCGTACAAGTGCCTTTAAAATATATGAATATTTTTTGCCACCCTGTCAGGACAACCAAGTGATTGGCCCATAACACTAGCTTTGAAGGAAACTACACAACACAATGACAATCGAGAAAGGAATGTCAGACGAGCAGGCATTTGTGGGGTGAGAATGCAGGGAAGACAGAAACACCATTGTCTTTAAAAATATGTTTGGTAGTCACTGGTCTAAGTGCATTTGACTACACATATTGTCAACAGAACTACAAATAATTCCACATTCTTGATATTTATTCAAAGTGGCCAAGGTGAACCATTATTTTCTAGAAGAAACAGGTGCACAAACAATGTTCCTTGATTTGTGTAATTTTATTTTACCACAAACTACATGTACTCTGTAACAACATTTGAGTGTTCTCTAGCTTTATGCCTTCTACAAAAAGGCATATTACATAATGGTTTTCCAGCTTTTTCGATGGCCAGCTATGTAAAAGCCATAAGTTATCACTGTTCCAACTGAGATTGTAATAAATTGATGTGGCTACCTAAATAGTTTATTTTAAATATTACTTTAATATACCATTTCCAGTAAGGAATCTGTTAATGGCAAATAACAAATACATAAATTTTATTGTGAGGAAGATCTGTCGATAAACCTACACAAACCTCCTATACATATGCTCTTTTGGCTCCTCATGCATTCCTTCCAATGATTTTGGAAGCCTTACTTTGATTGGTCAGTCTCTGGGAATGGAATGTGTTGCTCATTTCAGCAGACATTCTTGGGGGACTTCTGGGTGTGTATTACATGTACACTGTAGGTAGGTACAAGCAGTAGGCACCTATGATTGCAGCTGAGTAAAATGGGCGGGCTTGGAATTGATAGAGACATAAGACTCAAACTAGCCCGAAAAGCCATGCACCGTCGTCTGGTACAGGACATTGGATTCAGTCATCCTGACTGAAGTAGCCTACATGTAGCCATTTACCCACCCTATATAAAGTCTGGAGGGAACTCCCAACTGATGGTGGGTAAGAGGCTATAACTGAACATGCAGATATGACGTGTCTATCCTCTGCCAATCTTTCCATACCTCCACAGGGTAAATTATTTATATGCAGCTTTCCTCAAACTTTCCATTGTGAAATTAAACTCATCTACACATGTCGCACCTTGCTTTGATACAGACCTCTAGGATATATCTGTCTAAACACATGTTTCTACAAGCTGTATATGCAGTAACACAGGTTACCCTCTTGTCTCCTGTTCGTCTGGCATGGGCCGACACATTAAATTTATACCAGTATAGACGATTTCCTGCAGGTGGTCCCCAGCCTTTTCCAGATATTCCAACTAGCTGTTTTGCGAAGTAAATTAGGCTGCCTCTACTCGTGCCTAAAAGGTTGATCGATAGCTTGTCTTTTTTCTCCATGTCCAGGCTTGAAACAAAGTACTTTTCATTGTTTTTGGAAGGTGTTCATGGCAAAATTGTGCATGCTTTTCCGTTGAAAATGAGCAATCAAAACTTATAGATTTTCATGTGATTGTGCTACGAAGGGATCCAAGTTGGGTTGAAACTGGTATTAAATACGATTCCTGAAAATTATACGTATTTTTAATACATTTATTTCACCCTGAGAAATTTGAACTCGTAATCGTATGGGCCCCATCTTGCACCGCTGCAGGTTGAATGTTATCGGCTATTTCTTCGTTCTGTTAAACCGAAATATAAATAACATATATCAATCGTATCATTGAGACAATCTCAAACAACATTACAGTCAGCTAATCCAAGTCAACTTACAGCTTACCTTGTTTTATCGCAACCACCTATAGGTCGTGAGACTTCACGTCGGCTTTCGCATTTCGCGGCATTTTCAGGAACCCTTGCCTCTTCTCCTTGTGTACTGACCTTTGCATGTGCATTTTACTCGGTTTAAATCGGCTTCCGGGATGCCCTGACTGAGATTAATAAATCGAGTAATGTTGTTATCCTGTTTATAATAGCAGTTTCACAGATAAGTACGCGTATCGAAGTCGAAGATCACAAACTTCCTTTAGTTCTTCGTTGATTTGAATATCCACAATTAACGAGCCATACGCATCCATTTCTTCTCCCTTCTTGCTACACTGAACCAATAGATGAATTGGAATCCCTCGTGGAACCATTTGTTCTTTGAAAGCTTCGTACCAACGACTGAACGAAACACACGATCGCGTACGACGAAGAACAAGCGCAGTTCAGTTCACTCGAAACAACAGAAGCCTCGTCTTGGTGCCGATCAAAACAAAAACAGAGGCGCGCAAAGCATAATGGTCGACCCTGGGTCTTTAACGTAACTTGGGTGTAAAGAACTAAGTTTAAGGTCGATTTTTCTTAGTTACAGTTCGGTAGAGACTCAGGCCAGACATTACGTGATTGATAAATTTAAATGGTTTATTGTTATTATGGGAGCAATTTACCGAGTCTTTTATGTTCCAAAATCTGTTCCAAGATAAAAAGTAATAATTTATGGAGGAATCCCAACTGATTGATTGATTGATGTAGTAGATAGAGCGGATTTCAATTGAGTGTCGGAAGTGTTTTGGTTTTGCGTTTACTAAGCTCTCCTATTGGCTGAGAAAGTAAACCAACCAATCAGAATCCAAAGTAAAACCAAAAGCAAATTGGTTTTGGTTTTGCTTTGGTTTGTCGTTGGCTCACAGGGAAGCCATTTATGAGTTACTTGTGATTACTCGCTCCTATGATTGGCTGGCCGTGGGTAGTTTGCGTTTGGTTTTACTACACTCAATTGAAAACCGCTCTATCAAGAGTACTTACCCATCTTAGCCAGCAAGGTAGCTATTGCCTGCTGATTAGCGTGTGCATACACGTCCTGTAACTTGTTGGTAATAGGCATGGCTAGAGTATGGACACGAATCCGTCTCTCACCTGATCAAATAAACATACCATTCAGTAGTACCGACTACAATATCCCTTGCTTTACGATAAGCTACATGGATTCAATATAAGATTAAAGACCAAGTTCAAAGAATGGAATTGTATTGTCTTTCCATTAGGTTGAATTGTAAAGTTGTTAAGTTTCAAGAAATAAAGTCTACTTACTATTATTTTGTATCATAGTTTTTGGCTTTCCCTTATCAAAGGTTACCTATTTTGTCAGGTCCATTTCCTCATCTATACTGCACAAAGCCACAGCTACAACGTCATTGCAATTTGGCTTACAATCTTACGTATGGCTTACAATCTTACATCTTACGTATGGTTCACAAGGACGACATCATTATTAACAATAGAACATTGAGCTAACATTAGGCTTGAGCTACATGTAGTATGAGTAAAGCACATTCAGTTCACTTGGATTAACTATAAGTAATCTAAAATCTCGCTATTTCTCAATGCATATCCAGTAATGAAATACAAGTACAATGTCAAACTTGTTCTTTTCTTTTGTTCCATTTATTTGTTGCTGTGTTAAATGTATATTGGTGAGCCACACAGCTGTAATGTAGCTGTATTTATTTGTTGTTATTGCTGCTGTTGTTATTATTGCTGCTGTTGTTGTTATTGCTGCTGTTGTTGTTATTGCTGTTGTTGTTATTATTATTGTTGTTGTTATTGTTATTATTATTGTTGTTGTTATTGCTGTTGTTGTTGTTATTATTATTGTTGTTATTATTGCTGTTGTTGTTGTTATTATTATTGTTGTTATTGCTGTTGTTGTTGTTATTATTGTTGTTGATGTTATTATTGATGTTGATGTTATTGTTGTTGATGTTATTATTGATGTTGATGTTATTGCTGTTGTTGTTATTATTATTATTGTTGCTGTTATTGTTGCTGTTATTGTTGCTGTTATTGTTGTTGTTATTGCTGTTGTTATTATTATTATTATTGTTGTTGTTGTTATTATTGTTGTTGTTGTTATTGTTGTTGTTGTTGTTGTTGTTGTTGTTGTTGTTGCAGTCTACCTCTAGAGCTGGTATAGAGAAGAGCTGACTGGAAGCACACCAAGTTCGATTCTGTCAACGAGTCCTCGATGTCAATCTGCATGGAGAAGCTGGTGTCCGGGTTGACGTTGGGTAACGACACAAGGTCCGTGGAACGCACAAAGAAGTTTCCGTGGAATGTATGAATCGTCAGCCCTGCAAGACAGCCGCATACAAACACTGTGATTTACCAGTGAATAGAAACCACTTGTATCCATTCCATTCATAGCCTATTTACATGTAGCTTTTTATAACATATGCCATGCTAAAAAGCTGACAAAGCCCTTTAAAGGGTCTCTCTCAAACAGTGTGCATTGCACGCATCTATCGTTATTATCTGGAAACTTTCAAATATCTGTCCTCCGAAGCACCGACATATACTAAGCAGTAATATATAAAGTCTAACGAGTCTCATTCCTTCTGTGGTATTTCCACTAGATTTTCGCAAGATCTGAATTTCTAGGCACTACAAAAAGGCGGCCACTTGGATTTTGCCATGCAATGCACACTGGTCAAGAGGGACCCTTAAAGAGCATATAAGCCCTAGCCAGTTATCTTTCATATCGATTGTACATGAAGTGAATAGTCTAACGGTAGAATATTTCTTGATTTGGGTGTTACGTCTATGAGATATAAAGGTCTATATTTCCAATATGCTAATGATGTGATGTCATCACCGACATCACTTATTATACAAAAGCATGCTGGTAGAGACAAATTACCTATTTAAATTCAAAGTGATATTTGACGTTTATCAAAGTGATTTTACAAAAAAAATTCTAAATTAAAAACAATGTAGTCTCCTGTCAAAATGTCACCCACTCTGCTGTTTCACTCACCTCTAGTACAGCGCACTCTCATCACAGCTTCAAAACCTATCTTCCTACAGATGTACCGTCTAAAAAGTAACAAATGGAAACAACACATGTATATTATACAAGCTTTACCAGGGTAAACAGGGTGCAACAAAACCTATGTCCAATTGTCCGGGACAAGTAGAAATTTGATTTGGACAAGTAAATCTTTGGCATGACTTGTCCGTTGGACAAACACATTTCTGCAAACACTGAAATAAATGAAACAAATTAAGGCAAGATTGGAACGTATCCAATGCTCACAAAAAGAAGGTTCTTACCTGACAATAAAGTGTTAATACCCCTACAAATTTTGCAGCCATGTCGTTTCCATAAAGCTCTTATGGGGTGTGCATGTAACATACCCAAAATGTGGGTTTAAAAACTGTTGACATGCTTAACTTGAAAATAACTTCCCAACCACTTTCACATAGTGAAACAGCTTCTACCTCTGTTTTATAACTTACACGAATTCATTCTCAAATTTCTCTGCTGAAGTTGGATTCCTAACAGCATGGAAGTCTGGATAATAGTATATACAGCCCCCAGAGTACTTGGATGCACACACTACAAAGTAGAATGCAGATTAGGACGTCAGTTACACATGCACACCAATACATTCAGCTGTAACCAAACACACATGTATGCATGAACCTGCATTATGCAAGCAGAACCATTTTCATGCACATGTGTTCTCACAGCAAGGTATGCTCTTCATTAACAGTGCACTGCTAGTAAAGGTTATGATGACCCACGAACAGCACAACAAAAGCTGTACAGGGAAAAGGCCACTTTTCCTTAAAGTGTACATTGTATATGACACGATTTTCTTCTTCTTCTGATTTTGCTAATTCGATATGATGAAAATCTTACGGAAGCGTTTTTTTTTCGTTCAAAATACGCGCCCTTTGGCTTCAAAAGTGTCTCAAGGAGCACGCGGTCAAAATGTCATGTGTGACGTCATGTCGTTGGCAGTATTGTCAATATGGCAGACAACAGAAAAGCAGTACAAAGAGAAGGTAGATATTAACATTCGACATACTCGTTTCTGAAGCGCTGGACATTTTTGGGTTCTTTATTCCTGGATTCAACCAAACGAAAAGAATCTACGAGCGAGTTGCAAACAACGTGACGTCACAACGCGAATTCTCAACCCAGTCTCCCGACCAATTCTAAGGCTGCAGTGCAGTGTATTTCGGGCGCTAAATAATATACGTAATTTGTTTTTTCTTTACTTTTAATTAGGTATCCTTTTCTTATATATATCAATGATAGGAAATATGCAAAAAAAAAATTCATGTCATATACACTTTAAACGAGGTTGGAAATAAGATAAAAAAGTGTTCTAACTGTTTTCATAGAAGCGCAACTGTGAAAGCTTGAAGTCAAGTTTGGAACATTACATTCAGCCAACCGTCAGTCAAATGCGAGCCACCTAATAATTAAGCCCATGCGGTACAAGTTTTTGACAGCTTTGTGTGACACTAGAGTCTACATTTGATTGATGGTTTTCCAAATTTCCAACTCTACATTTATCTTTATTGAAATTCTTCTTCTGATAATCATTACTCAAAATGAGTAAGTTTCTCTGTAGTTATTTCAAAATCTATGATTTGATTCAGCATGATGACCAGTAGGGGAAACTGCTTCCCTGGATGATAAATTACAGGACATTTTAATACAAACACGTGAATTCTCTGAACAATGCGAACCCTACACATGACAAATAAAGATACAACTTACTATGATCACTAGTAAATAGCCCAATTTCGAAAAATATATGCTTCAATTTTCACACACAAAGGTTTCAATATGAGGCTCCAGAGTAAATACAATTGATGATTTCCTCTGAGAATAGAACACATTTAATGTACCCCAGAGCCTCATATTGAAACCTTTGTGTGTGACAAGTGAAGCATATAGCGAAAGTGGGCTATTGGACACAGTAAATTATATTAGTAGGGGCACATACTTATTGTTGCAATGTCAGCATACTGGCCAGCGAGTAGGAACAAATCTATGGCAACTTGCTCTGCAGCACAGTCTAGAGCAAACTTCTTGTAGAAATCTGTAGCTGGAGCTAGGTTTACTACATCCTGAAGAATGCCAAAGATATTTGGTCACACCAATATCACATATGACATGTTAAAATGATAACAATAAGCCTGATGGGAATCACACCGCGGCAAAACGTTACGCGCATGCGTATTTGCTATTTCTTGTCGGCGCGCGGCCGCCCCCAGTTTCCCGCGAAAACTGAAATGAAACAACAGGCACATACCCGTGATTTTAAAATTTCTGCTTAAAAGCATCTATTTGTGAACTGTTTTGTCAAAAAATAAGAAAACTACTTAAAAGCTAAGCCTAATACTTTAACAGGTTGAAGTTTTCTTAATTTGTAATTCACTGTGAGTTTACTAAGGCTGGCCGGGGACAATCTGGTACCCAGACCCCATTTGTTTCTTACTGCGCATGCTCGACGTAAAAATAGGGCTCTAGAAGAATCCGAGCCAAAAGTCTGTGAATCATGGACTTCCGTTGACTCTGCGCATGTTCATCATTACGTCACCCTTCGAGTGAGATCTTTCCTGAGAATGAAACCCGATGCAGGGAGGTGGTTTTACATGTACAGTCATGTAGTTTGGATTTGGAAGTTTGCCCAGTAGTTTTATAGCAATATTTTGCTTGCTAGTGTCAGGGCAAGCCTTGGGGAGTTTCTTTCGTCTTCTGACGTTTTTAGTATGGATTTTACAGGCTTTATTTTCATGCATCAGGCACGTGTTTGTTTATCCTTCGGCCATCGGTGGATTCCTCAAACATCAGATTAATACACAAGAGGATTCACAGGGATTGAAAACTCACTTAAATCGCCTTACTCGAACCTGATGACCACACAAACAGCAACTGAATACACCGTAGAAGCAGAATTTTAAAACTTGATAAAACACTGCTGTTTGTGTTTTAAACGGCTTCAAAACGTATCCTGATAAGTGATTAGTACCTTTGGACTTGACTTCTGGTTTGGCTCCTCCCTTCTCTTCAGTTCACCAGGTCCAATGTTAGGAAGGGTTGTCTGGAACAACGTCACCCGACCACCATTAGAACCCTAGAACAAATTAACAAAATAAGTCCAATCTTTCAAATAACAGAAAAGAGGGTCTTCAAAAAAGATTCAGAATTCATGGGATTCTTGGTATTGTTTAATTTTCCTCCAGCCCACCCCTACATATAATTAATGAATGGTCCCTAATATACTCAACGAAATATCTGGATTCTGATTGGTCAATAATGAGTGCATAAAAACGTTATATAGACTTGTGCAATATGAGAACTTTCAAAAATAATATCACTCAGTGACAATAAATCACATATAGCACTCGCTTTCATGATATTTCCTCTACTCAAATCAGGGCTTTGGATATTATGCACTGGTGCAATTTCGCACAATCGGTCTCAAATCGCATCTGATCACATAATTTAGCAATTTTCACATAATCAGCGAAAACAATTACGTAATTTGAAAGAAATAAAGCAAACACACTCCTAAAACTTATAATACATTAGAATTTTCAGAGTATTTAAACATGATTACATTTGTACGTAAGCTTATTTACCTTCCAAAACATGCTACGTGTAGCTGCCCGCTAGCTGGCATGAGCAAATAAACAACCAGGTGTTTCTCATGATTTTGCACATGAGGAATTGGCACTAGTGGATTTTTTATGAAAATCAAAGATGGCGGACATACACAAGAAGTGACAAGGCAAGTTGTAAACATACTCAAAGTTGAGATTCTGAAGAAGTTTTGCTTCAAGCTAAGTACGAGCATTTATGAACTCTAACAAAAGGTTCTTCTTCTGTGTTTTGTGGTGCAGCTTATATAGGAGGTTATTCCTGAAACGATTTTGGCATAAGACACTTATGTTTATCAGGCTGAAGTTAGGTGTGCTGCTTATACGTGAAGTGGGTGCCATGAAGTGCAGCTGATATGTGATAAAATATGGCAATTACCTTGTTACTCAGATGCTTTGTAATTCTTTTATATTACATAAATGCCTAATGGACAGCAAAAAGCAATTTACTTGTTCAGAAACATTGTAAAACCAGGTTTACTTAAGTTAACTCATAAAAATGGCATAATTGTCTGCGTAATAGGTTATTTTTGCCGCACAATCTGCCCTGAAAATGCTGCACAATTTTCCTATTTTTTCGCACCCTTATCAGAAGCTATTACAATTACAAATTAGCGCTATCCTTGGGATAAAGTTACCCTTGCTTCAAACAACCAAACCCAGAAGGAGAAACTACTATAAGTATTGTATAGTTAGATGGCCAATTGCTTGGATTGCAATTACAAGTTTGCCATTACCTTCATATAATATTTATCGCAATAATGATAACGGTAACAACAACAACATGCTAACAATTGCAATGTTGACAAGATGTATGCAAATATGTATCAGCATAATGAACTTACCACAAGTTTGAGGGCTGTTTGCAATGCAGCTCCAGTTGCACTATGTATATTACGAGTTCCTGCAAACATGTCTGGCAGGGAATCAAGCAACTGAACAACAAGCTAGAAAAAAATATGAAAATCAGTGTACATGGACATGTAGCTCATATGAAAATCATGTGATGATGGCAGAGTTTAATATTCAAAGCTTTACCACCAGTTTCATTGGTGTTCGTGCGAGATCAAAGTTGTGACATAGTTTGCAATAGACAAGTTTTCACATTGCATAGTTTTTCAGACAATGGCTGGGCAAACTGTATGGGACTCAGTTTGCATTTTCATGGACTAGGCTGGACTGCCTAGTATGGTTCATGTGTTCCCTCCTGTCCTGCCCCACTGCATCTTTTGTTTATTTATTGTAATGTTTTGTACATTTTAATATTACTTGTAATTATGGCATTGAAAATAGATGAAGATGAAAATCAAAATTAACTGTATTGTCTTAATTGTGCCGTTGTCCAAGATGTTTGGGACTAGCCCCTCCCACTTTACATGATTGACGAAAGCCCAATGCAAACTACATGTAGTAACATGTTGTGACTTTGGTCTTGTGCCATCGTGTAGCAATAAAACTGGTCGTAAGCGACAACATTATACAGGGATTACTGAAAGGGTCTGCTATAGATTGCTTTGGACTGCAGTGTGAACATGTACAATGTACGTAGTATACATGTATGTGGAAGTGTACAAACCTCTTTGCTTTCTTTCAAATTTACTAGTAAATCATCTGGTGCTGGTAGGAAAATATCTGGTATATACAAGAAGGAAAGATGTACAAATTAAACATACCGAGTAAATGAGTATAAACCAATTAATAGAAAAGCATGGTGCCTCAGTAATGATTCCTGTAAACAAGATAGAAGGCCTCATGGCAGCACAATATTTGTTCAGTAAGGTGCTAATCGTACTGGTTCAAATTTCAACTTGTTATTTAACACAGCATATAGTAGTTAGTGACTCACCATCTAAATCTGATACAATATACACCTGTGGCTGTGATAATTTTGGCTGAAAAAAAAAGTGTACATGTATGTAAGTCAATACGTTAATGTAATTCCATCTAAAGCTGATTTTGAGTATTCAATACATCCATTCAGCTTGCCTCGTTCTTGTCCTATTTCAGATCATGCAATAGCTCTCAAGAGGATCAGTGCTTTTTTTTCGAATTCTAGAAAGTTATTCAGTCTCAAGAGTAAAGACAGGTGATTTGAAATGGGACAATAATTATTTTGCAAGCTGAATAACAGAAAATGGGCATGGTAACATGTGCTTAAATATTGGAAGAATGATGTAAACATGTATGCTATGCACAATCACTGTGTGAACACTTAAATTAGGTTCTCAGATAGAAATATATTATAGGCATTGCAATTTAGGACAATACTGCCTACTCCCAAAACCAATCAGATTTCAGTATTTATTTGGTTACCACCCACTCACACACAGAGAAAATACATACTGTATTTCCTCACATATAAGCTGCAGTGCCCCTAACTTTAGTCTGACAAACAGGAACCAGCTTTGCAAAAAAAGTCTAACGAAAATCTCACACATAAGCCACAACCAAACTATGGAAAAATAATGTTTTGTTCACACTCATAAATGCTCATACTGGAAGCAAAACTTCTACAGAAGTCATTCTTGTCATTCCAACTCCAAGTCACTCCAAACTGCTATTGCAACTTAAAATATGGTTACAACTTTCCTTGTCATTTCTTGTGTATATTTTAACATGCTGTCTTCAAATCACTCCAGAATTCTTCTGATTTTATTCCCCTATTAACTAACAACAAATTTAAGCAACCTAATTCCTTTAACCACAAGAAAGCAATATTTTCTGGTAAAACTACATTTTGTATAATTATGTGCACGTGTATGAGGCAGTGACCTGCCATCTTAGATTTTCAAGGGAGGGACCTGGCCTGACGTCCGATTGAGCATGAGCTCCTAAGTTGAACATGAATATGATGAGAATGGTACTTTATTTGAAGATTTGAAGGCTCCCAAGACTAGTTATGGGCTTTAACAACACTAGGAACCATTCGAGAGTTAGCAGAGAAGATGACAAGCAAATGGACAGCTACCATTGCTCATATGGCAACCGCCTCCTGGTTAGCTCAGTGGTTAAGCGCAGGTCTCTTGTGCAGGAGGTCACGGGTTCAAACCCCGACCGGACCAACACTCCGGGTCCTAAAATAACGGAGTAGGTGCTGCCTTTGTGAAACAATTTCGTTCACGAGCTGCAAATGGTTAGACCTTCAGGTCTTCTCGGATAAGGACATTAAATTGTAGGCCCATCAGTGGATGAAGAGCCACCTTGTGGATATGCCACTGATTAAACCGTTATTGTTATTATTATATGGCTTTGTTTACGGTCATTGCAAAAAAGTTTGTTTGAAAAAAAACTTGAACATAAGCTGCACCTCCAACTGCGAGGCAAATAAAAAGGTAAAAAAAGGTAAAAAAAGGTGTGGCTTACATGTGAGGAAATGTGGTAATAATACTGGTATACATCTACATACATGTATATATTGTAATATATACATGTACGTTATATATTATGTTACATGTACATTGTATGTTCCTAAAACAATGTATGCAATACAGTATAATTAAAGCTTTTTGTAAAATGAAGTGTTCTTACCTTTAAACTATAAAAATGAATTTTACTATCAAAGGATATGAATCCAATCATAGTTCTTGAATCTCCAGGTAATTTTTCCAGATTTTCTTTCAATAGTCTACATGCAGTATGAAGGTATCCTAAGCCAACAAAATAAAATACATGTAAGGGGAAAAAGACAAGGGGAAATAATCACATTTAAGGTTTAGGATGGCAGATTTCATATAATAACTAGAGGCTTCACACTGCGGACTGTGTGAAAGTTCAACTGACAACCTCTTATGGTAATCTCATAATATGTTGTGTCTAAAGTGTCATGCCACTATTTCAATGCATTGTGCTACAGTATGTGTCTTGACCTTTCACATATCTGTCTCATTCTATGTAGTCTATGACTGCACAATTAATTGATAAAACAACCATTGCTCTGACAGCCAGATGGCTGTACTATGCCTTCATTTTCTGCCTGATCATGTCTCGTTATCATGACTATCAAACTTTACCATGTTTTCCTCTTTAGAAAACAAGAATTCCAGCAAATTCTGAAAGGATTGATGAATTATTTTTTCAGACAATAAAACTTCCTTTATAATAGTAATAATATGGTTAGGAAGAAGTTAAAAGGTACATAGATTATCAAAGTCTGACGTGTCGACACAGTAGCCATGTGAGAAATTAATTAATCCCTTATTGATAGCATGGTAATGTTTTTGTTATGTAATTTCCCACTTCCTATTTCCCACTAGCACTTGTGTTGATGACGAAAAAAATAGACAGGAGATTCGGACCAGTTACACAGTCAAAGTAATAAGGAAACTGATAAACATGTTTAGAAACTGTTCCACAGGGTCACAAACATAATCAATAAAATATCTTACCAGTTTCTATGGCATTAAAAGAGACATCAAACACAAAAAGAAACACAGCTGGCTGTGGAGGTCTCAACTGTAAAAAACGAAAACAATGTGAGATTATGCCAACAAGAGTCACTTCAATTACCATTTCTTTCAACTGTGAAAAACAGTCTATTCACTGACAGTGCTGCATTCTGAAGATCACATTGCAATTGGCTGGACCACTATGCAAACACATACCATATACTCTGAAGGAGCTATAAACTCTACAGTTGCAGACTTTATTTCAGGTCTTCGTGATGGGTCTCCATAGCTTTTGGAAGCTGGATCATAGCAGAACTCCTCTGGAACTGAAAATAACAGAAAGATGTATGTATCAGATAATATATATAAATATTTAGGCAAGCCTAAAAGCGGAGCTCCCAATTATCAGAATTGAAGCAACAACCTAAAAATAATGATAAATTATGTAAATAAAATAAAAATAAATACACAAAAGTACAGGTGTAAGTGGCAAAATAAAGGGAAATCAGTGCAAAAGATACAGAAGACAAGAGAAGATAACAGAAAATTGACAAAAAACATTGAAACTTTGAGCCCGCTTGCTCATTGTTCAAAAGGACATGCTCAGATTGCATCAACAGCGCCTGCAATCTAAAATTGAAAACATTTCACTCAAATCACAGATAATGGTCTGCATTTTCTCATTTTTCTAAGGGATTTCGTTATAAAATATTTGCCAGAAACACATGAAGGCCAAAGCTAGCGTAAATTTACGTCAAAATCCTGGAAAAACTTTGGTTTTATGAAAATGTTTGTGCTGCCGAGGTCCGATATCCAAGACATTCAATGTAAAATCAGGCTGATGCAGAATGAACTGGTCAAGTGACAGCTTGGAAAGGCCTTCCAATCCTCCTTGGGCCACGGTTTCAAATGTACATGTGCGTGCATGTACAGCACATTTTCAGGCATGTCGCACATCGTGCTTTGTTTCCGTGCACCACGCATTGGGGTTCTGGCACAAGGGAAATCGGAAGTCATTCAATTTTTACTTTCATCCTATATGTATGGTTCTCCGCTTGTCCAGGCCAAAGGCCCGTGCAGAAGCTCTTCTATTACATTTAAAGAATTCCATTTATCTACCAGACAGTCACCAGTGCCGATGGGCAATATCTAAAGAAAGTAAAACAAAAACAGTAAATTCCACAAACCTTCATTTGACCTGAAACACATTGGACATCTCCACCGTCTGGCGTCAGTAAAGGTGACAAAAGGATTGATGTATGTCCTACATGATCGACACCTTGTGATGACAGATGAGTGAATCACTGGGAGACTCTGTAGAATTGAGCAAACGTATTCATCAACCTTTAAGCTTTGATCAAATGGTTTTAACATCGGTCCAACATCATGGTTAGAAATTATGCCGGAGATCGAGGCCAGATGAGCCTCTATGAGTAACGGATCTCAAGAACTTGAGAAAGTGGAGATCTGGAGCAAAATTTCGCCTTTCAGGCAAAGGAAGAAAAATAGAACATCCAAGAACACTCAGAATAAATCAACCTCAGTCAATTACCTGATAAGCTAGAGGACTGATAATCCTCAAATCCAAGAATAAATAACTACCCGTTTTTACACTTTACTTTAATGCGGGTATCAGCGGCCATCCCGAGGGGGCGGCACCCGGGCACCCAGGGGCATTTGTCACAGCAGCCATGACAAATACATGCTAAAACCCCTCGGGTGGAGCAGAACATTGTGACAAAAAACCCCACCCCTGGGGCAACCTGGGCAACATATTATAACGTTTTAGAAGTGTCAAAAATCTTAATAGTTTTATACAAATATTACCTTTATTTCTTTGTTCTGTCTTCCGACAGTGGATGGCTTAATTTAATCTCTTAATTTGAATGATAATGATATGACTTACCTCAAGGACAAAGAAATTGAAGAACGTTGATCGATCGAGCGGGTCCTGTGGCGAAAACCGCTGAACGTTGAGACAGCAGATTACGTGCAAACCCTGTGGGTATTTTGACGAAAACGCAAAAGCGCTCTAATGCCCCGCGTGTGGGGCATGTTTTCGCTACAAATCCCCTGCTAAGTCCCTGGGTTGCCCGTGGGATGGCCGCTGATACCCGCATAACACTAGCAAAGTAAGTTACAAGTAAACCATTAAATGGAATGCAATCAATGAAGGGTTGTCAAATGATCATGATACAGTACTTACATGCGTATCAGCCAGGAGATGCTGGTGCTCTGCACAACTTACATGTACATACATGTAATAACCAATTCCATAATTAACTACATGTACTTAGAGCAAGCCGTGTGTATCATACTGAAGTGTAGGAGAACTTATAGTCTATAGCTTCCTGCTCTGTTTACCTTATCATCTTCATTCTCGTGTATATCTGGGTAGTCATTTTCGCCCAGTAGATCCTGCGAAGACCTGACTGTTAGTGCACACACACTCTATCTACATGTACCTGTATCTTTATCTCTGTTATTACTATCTCGTTGTACTGACATCACACTTCATCAATAACCTCTATATATATCTACTTAATAATTATTCTAACTTCGTGCACAGTACAAAATCCAAGCCAGTGATTGGCTAATAACAGTGCTTTATTGGTGGCCATAGCATGCTGTACACTCAGTTGAAATATTAAAAGGGTTAGAAACATTGTTTGTATTTGATTGACAAATACATGTACATGTACATACACTTGCTGATTGTAAGACTGACTCAAAATTTCTTCATACTGCAATTTGGGTTTTGGCCTCATTCAGTATTCACTAATATTTTTTTGTTCAGCATACAGGCAACACATGCCTGTATTTGTCAATAAAACATGCATGCTAGTCTTAAATACCGTACACTGGAACCTGCATGTAAGACTTTATAAAGATGTATGAAAGCTCTGAAACATGTGGGATGTGGCTGAATGTACACTGTACATGTATGTGTTATTAAATCATATACCAGGGCTTGAAATTGTGTCCACTACAGTTGCCAACGTGACTAGGACATTATGTTAGGCAACTAGAACTTACCTATTAGGTTGTCAATTTGGCTACTAACATTTGCTGGCTGGCAACTAGATTTAATTTAATTTATCTTCCAGGCCTGCATGTATACAATACATGTACATGTAAATATATACAGGGTATGCTAAAACTGCAACAAGCACAATGACCATTTTTCTTGACAGTTACAGGGTTATCTTCCTACTGTCCAGTGGCCGCACCATTCCCGCTTTAAAAATACAATAATTTTGTCCCTTGAAAAAATACAATAAAGGTCAACTTGATCTGCTTTGTCTGCTTCCAAAGAAAATTAAATGCCCAATCACTTGCAAAAGGGCCAAATTGTCCCTTCTGGCTCAATTTCTGGCACAATCCCTGGCAATGCAGACAAAAATCACTTAGGAAAATGTTTTTTTGTGAGATTTTCCAGTTTTCTGGATCAATAAGTTGATAGAATGGTGACTTGGTTATGCAAACATAATTAGCCTTCTCGCTCTTGTTTCTATCGACTTTGATACAGTCCCTGTCAAAAGTTGTTCAACCATATGCAGTACCATATATACATATGTGACCACACACGGGAAAACGTACACTAACGCTTTTCCGTTAAACGGGCAAATTTAAACGGTTAGTAAACGCTTTTTTGGGTCATTTAAACGCTTTTTCAGATCGTTTAAACGAATTTTCAGACCGTTTAAACGGGCAGCTTCGGAAAGCAAACGGTTTACCAAACGTTTAAATGGACTGGGTTGAAGAGCAAACGTTTCTAAAAACGTTTAAACGATCTTGGAATGTGATTAAACGGTTTTCAGTGATAGCCTAAACGATTAAACTGCTTGCGGAAAGCAACTCGCGAGTAGAGCGTGTCACTGGATGGATTTCTATACAGGGGCAAGAAATTTCACTCAAAGGCGTGATATTAGAGTGGAAACTGAAAAAAAAGTGCTAACTCCTTGCAGTTTGTCACTTTCAACTTTGCGAATAACTGCAAGGGAAACAATACTTCAAATGCCCTGACAGGTTTCAGACAACTTCAATAAAATCATTGTACACTTACATCCAATCAGAATATGAACTACTCTCACGGTCATATGATTTAGGAACAAAGATTTTAGATTTAGATTTTATGAAAGTAAACTATACAAAGCGAATGCACTAACATAATAGTAGGTACTCTCTCTACCGCTGTCAGTTTCCCTGCTCTTCGACTGACGCAACGGGGAAAGTAATAGCAAGCCGTTAAACTCACCTGAAAACTTGACTAAATTGCCATTTGCAGGCGTACATAATCCTCTCCTTCTCACAATGTCTTCTTTGCAATCTTGCGGCACCGAATGATTTTGAATGCAAACTTTCCTGATCCAACTGGTTTGTTTTGGAAGTGAGTTCCAGTGTTCCGACTTACTGGTAATAACATATTAATCAGAAATATTGTGCTACATATACTCGTGCAAATGATTCGGCGCGGCGGATCCCTTGTTTTTCTGCAAGAACACTGATTATTCTAATTCAGAGCGTTGTAATCCACGTGCAATCAGTCAGGCGTGAACGTGTCAGTGTGATTTTTTACAGAACATCAACAGAGTTTTGAAGCAACGTTTGTCCTAATATTGAAAGACGTGCAAAAACTTCTATACTCTTACCAGAAAACTTCTACTGGGAAAGTGCAATTAAAGACCTTTAATGCATCGGATCAGATCAGTCAGTTCCCGTAAATGGAAATTAATTGCGCCCCCGCGGTATTTGTGTCAGAAATGAGACACGCGTCTGGCTGACAGTTCACGATTGACGGGGACTTTTATTATATAAGAATCTTCACTTTTTGATGCCTCTGGCACGCAGGGTATTTACCAAAACCATCTTACTCTACGTAAAACTGTTTGTCATGAATTCGAATTTGTCACGCGTTAATCCTGGTGAAAGGAAGGTTAAAATACGAAATTGTGCCCAATGAATACGTACGCTTGCCGAAATTTCTTTGAAATTTCGGATCACGAGCTGGTCTGAATTTTCACTTGACAATAAATGAAATATCGTCGAAATGTCGCTCGCAGGTTGGCGATATTTCGCCTTGGCATTAGAATTTTTGCGTATCTGATCGATTTTTCGTGGAAATTTCAAACGAAAAGTTGCCTGAAATTTTGAGGAAATTTCGTCGCGACATTCGTAGGAAACAAACAGCGAAATTCGTCGAAATACGTTTGCATGACTTTTGCACAATAATGTACAGCAACTCAATGTGAGGGCGAACGTTTGTTTACTGGCTCGTCCATGTTCATGGCAGAGGACTTGCCCGCGGTAAGAAAATAATACGCAATATCGATCTGTCAAAACAAAAGGAAAATAAGTTCTCATGGTGAATTACGAAGCGCGGCATGTAAGATAGTTTGGTTGTTCGATTAAACGGTTTGCCAAGGCAATTAAACGGCCAAACACGGACTATTGAACAATCTGACAAATCGTTTAAACGGTTTCTGTTTTGAAGCAAACGATTTGCGAAAACGTTTAAACGGGCAGGCTGAAAAAGCAAATGATTTTTCAAATCGTTTAAACGAAATTCTAAACCGTTTAAACGAATTTGGAAAACGTTTAAACGGCTTTCAAAACCATTTAAACGATTTTTGAAAACGTTTAAACGATTTTCGAAAACGTTTAAACGACTTTTTTACCCGTTTAAACGGATAACAAATGGTTAAGAGCACTAAACGGATAACCGTTAGTGTACGTTTTCCCGTGTGTGGTCACATATGTGGTTCACTAATACTTAGGGTGCTTTCCATATACGCCAACCAACTGGTCGGATTGGCCAGTTCTTAAATGGAACGCACCAATACTGCTAATATTCGGTAACCACGTGGTACAATCGTGTAGATTTCACGTAGACTTCATTTAGTGAACTCCATACGTTTTAATACCGAATTCGTTTTACCAAAGGTGGTACAGTCACCAAATTCCTTTTATTGTAAGTGGTCGTTTTTATTACTGAAAGTGGTAAAGTCATCAGTTTCGCATCTGGCACATTCTAGCACATGTGGTGTGTACGGTGTGAACATTTTTTGACAGGGACTGTATATGTAGCTGTAACCCTTGGCAACTATAGATCTTCTGATAGAAACGTTGAGCTCGCAGTCTAATTGTTAAATAGACCTCTGCCAAAAATGCTGTCATGTCGAAAAAATTATGGGATACCCAGGGGGTAAAAACAATGACCCATAGAAGTTTTTTCAACATCATTGGCAGTGTTATCGGCAGAGGTTTATTGGCTTGTGTATTTAGCAGATCCTTCACTCACCTGCAGGTCTCTGAATGGGTACAAGTGTATTCCTAGAGGAAGCTTGGACTTAGATAGTAAACTCTTGGTCTCTGGAATGGCATTAAGGGTACAGCAGAGGACACTAATGGAGACAACAAAATGATGATCATTAACAATTCATAGTTCTACACCTGTCAATTTAAAAACCGTTCAGACCAATCAGAATGCAGAAATGTTACCCCTGGAAAATATGGACAGCATATTGTCCCACAAGCCTCTAACGAAGGAGATGAAAGCACAAGGCTTGATTTCTTTCCAAAAATTTAAGAAATTACGCAAAATATAGGAAATCGATAAATCATTTGGACTGTTATGAAGACTATCACTGAACTCAGCCTTTTATTGCCATTATATTGATTTTGAATTTTCTCGGGTTAAAGTCTATGGCTTGTGGGACGTACATGTAGCAACAGTAACTAAAGGGGGAGGGGGTAATTTTGCGGCTGTTGGAACTATAAATAGCTTATACGCTCTCTTGACATAATCTACAGATTTACCTCGTGCTAACGGGGCAATTGAAGGGGTCCGTGCAAGAACAACGTAAGTGACTTCTGATCAAATTCCAAATTCTTCTTGATATTCTTTGTTTTCTAAGAGAGAATTTAGAACTTGATCAAAAGTCACTTACGTTGTTCTTGCACGGACCCCTTCAATTGGGCTATGTTCCCAAGGTAACATATTATTAAGGTTAGTACATGCAAGTAGTTTCTTATTTGGTAAAGAGTGGATAACAATCCATACCGTAAAATCCCAACTAAGTTCATGTAACTGCCAATCAGATCACTTGACCTCAAGAGTGTCTCTAGAGCCATCACTACAGGTACCCATACGTACATGTAGGTTATTTTTATATGTTGGGTACAATAAACAATTTATGACTGGCTCCTCGGCAAACCAATAATTTTTGTTTCCTGAGCATCCCAATGTTTCCCTTCACTTTGTCTCTGGATCAAGGTCTGTACATTGAATACCAAGACCAACGTTTTTTTTTATAACCAACTCTAAGCCCATAAAAAAAGTGTTTCTTTTTCACTGTGAATTTTTTTCTGATTTGTTCATTCAGTTCCACCGTGTGAGTTCTGAAGTCAGCAAAAATAAAACATTCTAAATTCGACCCCATAGCGAAAATAAAAGATTCTAATGTGTTAGTTTTATCGTCTTGCTCGTTCTACCTGCCGTTTTAGTTCTGAAAGCAGCGAAAATAAAAGATTCTGAAGTGTCCATTTGACCCCATGGCATTTGAGTTCTGAATACAGCGAAAATAAAAGATTCAAAATTGTTAGTTATTGACCATTATTTTAGTTAGCGTTGCACGCTATTTGAGTTCCGAAAGAGAGAAAATAAAACTTCCTGAAGTGTTTGTTTTTAGTCGGTGCTTTTACTTTCTCCAATGTTATTTTATTTTCTGTGTTGGTTGCAAGCCGCCAAACATCTTGAGCCATTGACGTCTAGCCGCCAGGTGGTGTCAACCGTCGATGGCTTGCCGCCAAATGTCTTGAGCCATCTATGTCTAGCTGCCGTCAACCGTCAACGCCTTACCACCCAGCGTTTACCGTCGGTGGCACCAAGCCACCCGTCGTTTAGCAAAATTTTCGAGCAGGACTGTACAAAGATGGCAGCAGGTTTGTTAAAATCACAGAGGAAAATGTAAACAGCTTAAATGAGCTGCATGACAATGAATATTCCGAGCAAAAAAAGCCAAATACGATCTAAAACTTTCTAAACAATCATTTTCTTGACTGCAACGAAGAGACAATAAAACCCAATGAAACTCCCCATAACAGCTTAGAAAGATCAGGAAGTTTGTACTGACAGTAAATAAAATGAATAGATAAGAGTTCTTAGAGCTGCGCTCACTCGTGAAATGTTTTCAACTCTCAAGGATAAACTTCATATCTTCAAACCACCATGTAATATCCTCTATGTAACTGTGGTCAGAGATAAGAAAATATCACCCACTCCAATCAGACTGCAGGATATAATTTATTATTGGTTACCGCCTACTCACATACACACACAAAACTATATTACTGTAATATTACCTTGGATGACAATTTCTCTTTTGTAGATCCTAAAATCAACATAATTATGACCATAATTATTGTTAGTTGAACAATATAAACCATAAATTATGTATAATTATTATAATTATGTTATTTACTGGCCAGGAGGTTCGAATGGAGAAAAACAATGGCTGAGGGCAAACTTCTTCTTCATATGGACTGACCAAGGCTGGTTAATATAATTTTAAAGGAAAGCCATTAAAACAAAAATCACAAAAGACAGATTAGCATCTCTTCTTCAATGGTAACTGTGAATTCATTTTAACAATAACGAGAAGCATTTAGCTCACACAAAATCATATTTCTTTCAAAATTACTGGAATGTGATTTTCACTGATTACATGTATGTGGCAGCGCTACAATATATAATCGGGTGTGACTGGAGACCAAGTGTGCAAAATTGCACCCTCCCATACAGTATCATTGAACCAGAACTAACCTCCAGTGCTTTTGGATTTGAGTTCGCTTGCAAGCAAACCCAGGGTGCGGCCAAAGGTTTGCTCAATCTTTGCTTGCGATCCCTCTAAGCGAACCCAATGAACCACATAAACAAAGCAAAGCCTGAGCGAACCCTCGAATGAACCCAGCAAACTGTGAGCGAACCCAACACTTTGATGTAAGTGCAGAGGGTTTGAAACAAATACTAGCCAATGACATGAATCTCGAGTTAAAACTTGCATAAAACTTTTTTAATAACATTTTGCTCAAAATGTTTAGACCAACACATTACTTAATGAAAATGTCTGGAGTTCTGTTCGCAAATGAAGTTATGCACCCAAGCATGCGCTGAACACATTAAAATAAATGTCAAAACAAAGACTAAACTTTGCAAACTTTCGTTCTCTTTCAACATCTTTTCCTTCCCATCTAATTATCTTTTGACGTTCGCCTGGTTTCGTGTTCACTAAATAAATATACAATCGTTGTTCGCTCAGAGTTCACTGGTTTGGACTCAGAGTTTGCAGGGTTCACAGGTCGGTACTGTACATATATGTACATGGAATAACAGAAGCCCTGATTTAGTTATTATTTACTTTAATATATTTACATCTGTAAGTACAGGGTCCGAAATTAACGTTTTTACATAAGTGTCAACTGGCGACTAGCCGAAATCTTTTAGTCGGCAAAAGACCAGTTGTGGTCTCCACATTTCAAGTGATGCGACAAAGAACATTTGCTGGCATGTTTTATTGGCTAAATTTACTTAGAACATCCTGTGACTTTGGGACATTGTGAAATTAATATTGTGAAGACTTTAGTTAAGTCGCCGACTAACCGCCAACACTCAAAATTTAGTCGCATTGGCGCCAAATAGGGCGCAATTCTGGACCCTGAAGTAGGAGACGTCATTACTTACAGCAGATAGAGGTGGCACTGGTGGCTCTATGGGTGTTGCAGGTACAATTTGTCTCTGCTCCATGAGGTTCACTGGCTGGACTCCAGTCGGCTGCTGTAAAACATAAAGAAAATAATATGAAAGTCGCAAAATGAGTTCTGAACAGTGGAGGATTCCATAGTATCCCAGACCTACTTGCACACCTAGTATTTCCAAGATGGTGGTGCTTGACCGGTAATCCATGTTGTATTTGTTTATAACAGAACAGATCACTCCATGGCCACTCTATACGGTAAGACAAGCTTTTGTATTCTTTTCAAATCATTATTAATGCTGCTGGCTGTTTATTGGGTAACATTCAATATAAATATAAAAAGCATGTTATTGTGGAAGGTCATGGTCGTCTCATATTTATTGATGGCTTTTGACCCCTTCAACAATACAAAATATGGCCAACGGCAAGGCTTCTTTGAGAAAAAATAAAATAGATGGCAAGGCTCCTCTAGTAAAACATATTTAGAATGAGAATTAGACAAAAAAACGCACTGTATTTTGTATTATTTACGAAGACAAATTTTGATGTGCAAACCACTTGACGTCATACATGTACATGTGATTGACATATCTTTAACAGCATAAAAATTGTCACACGATTTTTAAAATTATGCCCGACTTCATCCCGAAAAAAAAATGTCTGCCCTCTCAAATTTATTTTAATTGCACAAAATGACTAAGGGAAGACTGAAATTTAATATTAAAAAAAAAAAACAGGGTCGATAATTTTCACTTCATAGGCACTTTAAGGCACTGATGGAAAAAAATTGATTTGGACTAGGAGTGGAACTATTATAGCTGGAGACAAGTAAACAGGTATTGGTGTCATTACCTGTACAGTTAGTCTTCCCATAGGTCCCTCCAGTCCCGAGCCTGTGTATGCTGGCATTGATTGTCTTTGTTGTTGGCCTCCATAAGCCTTTACACAATTGAAAGGATGAATGAACTATTAGTATTTCATTTAAATATCACACCACTCATGGGTGTAGATAACAGCTCCAGCTGAATTACCCTGTTTCCAATAATGGCTCAGCTTAGAAGCCGAAATAAACATACAGCGTAAGACAATGGCACCTGTAAAACTATGTTTGGCCTTGCTATCTCTAAAAATATATACATCCATGTCACTATGTACACTACACGTATATCGGTGAAAGCCCATGACTGCAAGCGAGCATGACCTTCACAACAAGCGAGCATGACTCACTTGTGATCAAGCTCTCAGTTGAGAGTGAAAGCTTAAGGTTCTAACTTTCATTCAATATTTTTGTACAGAGTTATCAAAAGTTTTAATTTCATTCAAGATTTACATGTACATCGTCTATGTACATTGTACATGTAGAGCTGTCAATCAAAAAGCTATAAACTTATAAGATACTGAAAAATATGACCAGTTAACACAAGGTCATTTTACTGTATAATACATGCACATTTGTATATCTATAATCAAAATCACAAGTGACACACTGCTTCCAATGTAGTATTCTCTAATTGCAAAGAAACAAAGAAATTGAAGGAGAATTTAGAATGTGATCAGGACTCTTACACCGTTTTTGCACATGGTAGGCTTTTTGGTGTAAGCTGTGATGAATGAAAAGTACAATGTAGCTGTCTGTATTATTTTGTTTAATTTCAATAGCCTAATCAGGAGTAACAACCAGAATAGACATCAGCAGTACAAAGACAAGTAGCCACCGGAACTCCAACAGTAGCAAGCTTCTAATGAAATCCCTCCCTGTGTGAGAAATTTGTCAGCACTGAACATTGTTTGATCCATGATGAGGGGATGCTAGTCTTGTAAGAAGAATAGAACTTGATATCAGGGCCTGCATTTCAGTTTGAAATATGGGGGAGCATAAAGTAAAAATTAAGTAAAGTCACTTTTATTAATAGAGGGTTTAAACATGTTTACCAGCTAACATGTAGTTCAGTTATCTAACACGTGGCCCTCTCTTTACTTAGTCCTATGGTTTTACGTCCTTATCCGAGAAGACGAGAAGGTCTAACCGTTTACTGTTGGAATATGTAAAGGCAGCACCTTCTACTCAGTTATTTCAAGACCCCGAGTGTTGGTCCCGGCGGGGTTTGAACCCGCGACCTCCCACTTAACAGAGCGGAGCTTAACCACTGAGCTAACCGGGAGGCGGCATGTCTCCCCTGTGTTCAACAAGAAGCTGCATGCAGCTTGAACTCCGGTGTATTTTTGTAACGCAGACTATCTCAGATACTGCGTGTTTGCCAATTACAATGCACAACCAGATGCGAAAGTATGCGCACACAGTTGATCTCATCTAAAACGAGTCAGAACACGAGTGAACTTAAAGTAAGCCAGGGTACCCTAGGATAACACAGGTAGCCCAAAAATACTAGGATCCAAATACAAATTTCTGTTCTAAAACTCCACGAGTCAGAACACGAGTGAACACAAGTGCACAGCGGTTCATAATTTAATTAACAAAAATTATAATAAACAAATATAATTATAATTAGTTTATCGTCTTAGTTGTCTCGGGTTACCTGTGTTATCAGGGCGGTACCCTATTTTTTTGTATTTCTGGGCTACCTGTGTTATTCTAGCTTGGCTTAGTTGTGTCGGGTTACTTGTGTTTTAAGTAAAGTACCCTCTCTTTGTATTTTCGGGCTACCTGTGTTCACATCGTTATTAGTATGCACACAGCCAGATCACTGTTAGTACACACGCACAATCTGTTAAATTGGATTGGACAATCAGATGCGAAAGTATGCAAGCACAGTCGCATCATGTAGCAGCGCCAGAGTAACAAGAAGCTGCATGCACCTTTAAAGAGGAACTAAAGCCTAAAATCAATTGACTCTTTTCACCTAGTGTCCATCTTGGATTCAAAGCGAGACAATCCTTTGTTTTTGCAATGTTAGCCTCGTTTTGACTAATCCTCACTACGAGGCTAACCTGGCAAAAACAAAGGATTGCCTCGCTTTGAATCCAAGATGGCTACCAGGTGAAAAGAGTGAATTCAATATCTATGCAAAGATGTATTCGAAATAAATAAATTGTGCTATTTAATTTTTCTATGTTACGCGTCTATGAAGAGAAAAGCTGAAACCTTCCTTGCAGCCTCGGCTCAGACGGCTCAAGTCTATTTTGTTGCTGGACTAACGGCTCCTAATTGCGAACCACTGTGTTTTCTTCAATATGGGGAAATTTGCTTTGAATAGGAGATATTGTAGTTGAGTCTACGAATAGCAGTTTCAGCGGTATTGACCCGAACGCCTCACTTCAATGTAATGAAGCGCCATTGAAACCATCATTCTTACACGACACCAACACCCTCCTAAACAAGCACGACTAATTTAGATACACAGTTTGAATAGCGCTTCATTACATTGAAGTGAGGCGTTTGGGTCAATACCGCTGAAACTGCTATTCGTAGACTCAACTACAATATCTCCTATTGAGACACCACACAATCTAAATTTATCAGCAGAGAATCGAACTTAAAAACTAATTTTCTCTTCAGACACAGAAAAATATAATAGCAGAACTAATATATTTAGAATACATGTTTGTTTAGATGTTGTGAACACAAGTAGAGTGCACGCAAGTAAAACACGAATAAACACGAGCAACTTCACGTAAGCCAGGGTGTACCTAGGATTACACAGGTAGCCCAAAAATACTAGGAGGATCTGAAATAACTCCACAAGTCAGAACACAGGTGAACATGAGTGCACTAGCGATTTATGATTAAATTAACAAAAAATCATAATAAGAATAAAATAATAAGAATGGTGTTATCGGCTTAGTTGTTTCGGGATATCTGTGGTATCTGTGTGTGCCGTGGTACATTACTATACTCTATGTATTGTTGGGCTATCTGTGTTATCCCAGGGGAATGCAATTATCATGATAATAATAAAATAATAAAAATTGTGTTATCGGCTTAGATGGTCCAGGTTACCTGTGGTATCAGTGCGTGCCATCTTTGTATTTTCGGGTTACCTGTGTTGTACTATTGTATGTCTTTTGAATACATCTTTGTATACACGTTGACATTGTTCGAAAGCTGAATCATTGTTTTTTTATCTATTTGTACCAATGAACGTGAACTAACAACAAAATGTGTGAACGCAAGGCAAGACCGACTTCCAGTTATATACCTTGCGTGACCTGGCAAATGCAGAACGGTGACCGGTATGGTACTATACTCTATGTATTTTTGGGCTAACTACAATCTAGATTTATCAGCGGACATTCGAACATGAAAACTAATTTTCTCTTCAAAGACATGCAACACAGAAAAATTAAATAGCAGAACATAATTATGTCTTTTGAATACATCTTTGTATAGACGTTGACATTGTTCGAAAGCTGGATCATTTAAAAAAAATCTATTTGTACCGACGAACGTAAACTAACGACAAAATGTGTGAATGCAAGGCGAAACTGACTTCCGACTTCCAGTTACCTTGCGTGACCTGGCAAATTAGTAAGTTTTCTATTGGGCTGCGAGCAGATGACCTTTCACTAGTCTCGTTCCAGTCTATGGTGGTGCGACTAACCGTACTAATCGGCGTCGAACAAAGCTAGCTTTTTAATACTCTCCTTTAGGTCCCCTTTAGTGTATTTCTTCTACCAGAAAATGAGCACAGCATTTCAGTTGGTATACACTGAAAACTTCTGCTTAACTAAGATTTGAAAAAATCTTAGCGGATCATGTAAATATTCCGCTTGGGTCAATGAGGGTTTCTGCTGTCAGTCTGATTTTTTTTCAGTTTTCCCCATATTAGCACTCAAAGCTAAATTTGATATGTCCTAAATACAAAAGGGAAATGAATGGAGGGCGGACTTTCGCAGTCAGGACAATTAAAGAATGGAACTCTATAGATATAAGTATATGTAAGAAAGAGTCAGTAGCTAGTTTTAAACATAGTTTATTTAAATCATTTTTGAGTAAACAGAAAGCCACCATGCTCATCAATATATAAATTTCTATTACTTTTTAAGTAATTATCATAGTAGTTTTCTTTTTTTTGACTTTCGCAGTTAGGACAATTTAAAAAATGGAACTCTATAGATATAAGTATACTTATAGTATACCTTTTAAGTAATTATTATAGTAGCTTTTCTCGTTATCTTTACAATTGTACATAGTTTTATCTTAGCATATTTTAATTGTTATTCGAAATTGTATTGTTTTATTCTTATCATAGTGAGGGCCACAGAGTCATCAGTGTTTTTACTACTGTAACGTGTTACCCTCTTGAAATAAAGCCTATTATTATTATTATTATTATAAGTATGTCTCGAGGTCTCAATCCAGTATAAAGACTCTGGTTATTCTGTCGTAAAACATGCCTTAGCTGTACAAGACCTGACCCAAACTGTCAACAGCAGTTTAGGTTGTATTGCATAATAAATTGCCCACAATGGAATAGATTTCTGACAATGACTCATCAAAATCGATATCTCCTTGTCTCACCTAGTCTGAGAGCGTTGAACTTTCTTATCTGAGCACGCCTGATGAAATCTAACCTTTGATTATAATTTGATACCCGTTTATATCCAAATGTGTTTGGATATTGTATTTCGCTTACGTTTTTAAATGTGCATTGGATCTGTCCAGACAGCGCAGATCAAATGTATTACGTTGTTCATATATTTTTATGGTCAATAACAGTTCCTTTACAAGAATCATAAGGTTAGGAAGTAGTTAAAAATTACCGATAGCGCCTCAGAGTCTCACACGTTGCTCATTCCACATTCCTGTAGTGGTAATTATTCGGTGATGATTTTATGTAATGTAAACAGTGTCAAATAAATCTATGACGTTTAATGCGCATGCCTCCTGCTTTATCGCTCGATCACAAGCATCTCCGACCCACATTGTTAGCTGCAAAGGTCTGAACTGATCAATTTCTGTCGCCGATAGAACAAAAAAAAGAATAATTTAAAAAAAGACAGACTGCATTTTAAGACTCCAGCGGCTGCCTAGCAGCGGCAGAGTAAAAAAGAGAGGAGAATAATTTCTTTCTGGGGAGATCATTATTGATTTCCCAAAATATGAGCTGATAATTAATTTGACTACAATGTACATGTATGCCATTGCGATAAACATTTGGCTGTTTATTGATCCCGTCAGGGCCCAGTGCTCCTTATCACTTAGAAATCGGACTAATAGCAAGAATCAAGTACACTAGCCTGATTTTCAGAAGGTATACAAGGCCCTCCGTTCTCACTTCCTCGCCCTCCCATTGAGGGGGGAGAGGAAGTGGTACCATCTGAAAATCAGGCTACAAGTACTCACGTACATCTGAAGCTCTTCTTGGAGACTATGGAAAAGTGGTTCTTGTCTTACATTATTTTTGTATTTTTCCAATAAAGATACATGAAAACATCAACAAACTTGCTCACTCGCTGCCATCACGTTGTTTCCTATACGGCATGAAAAATTTACGACATCCAACCATGTGCTTGCCAATAACTGACACCCCCTCTAGGAACACCAACCAGTCCCCAGTCTCCAAAGTCGTCAGAACTTAATTCAAAATGGTGGACACTCGATGTAAAGTTGTTATGGAAAGCAGGACCAGGGGAGACAATAATCATATAAATATAATAATGGGGGATCATTGACTCCCCATTGTGAATATTGGGGGAGATTGATGAAAAACAGGTGCACATTCTTGCGAAATCCCAAACGCGAGCCCTGGATATTATCTGTTGTTTTATACCTTGCTCAAGTACACTGTCAAGCTCGTCAATCTAAATACAGTTTAAAGAATGGTGGTACAATCTTGTCCAACCAGCTTACAACAGTCGCTATTACCATAATTCATAATTATACACTGTACCTACGGACTACATGTATCTCACCTATGGAACAAAAGTTACCTACAACCATCAAGAATGCCAACACAATTTAGGAATTTCCTTACCAACTAGAATCATTTGACTTTAGTAATTTCAAGTTCAGTTGCCGATGCAATCACTGCCTCATGTAAATTTGTCATAATAGAACAGTTTTTGGATTGGGTTGGGGCTAGGTTGTGTGCTGGTTAGCCTCGAGTGGGTTGGGCAATCAGTGCTCAAACTTGACTTTTTGCTTTGGTGGTCCATGGAACCAGTGAGCTAAAAATGTACTGGTCCAAAATGGAAAGTCACTGGTCCCAATTTATTATTATTTGTTCCTTTCCGTAAAACATTGGTACATGTATGTCGTCGCTACCAACAAAAACGACGCCATATTGTTTCCCATGATTCAATTCATGATACAATGTAGGTCGAGCCCAGACCTCTAGTTGCCAAAATCTAGCGAAGCCTGGTGTTTTTTGTTTGCTTTCGTTCATGTCGGCGATCACAGGTAAAATCATCGCTGTTTTCATCGTTTGTGCCATTGTCTGGTTCTGAATCAAAATCATATTTACTACAGAACAAATAAATCTACTCCTCCAGGGGACAAGTGGAGGGAATAATGTACTAGTTTCTCTCGATTTTTACTCATTTTGGACGAGTGGACGACCGTTAAGTTCGAGTACTGGCAATTGGGTCTATACATGTACATGTTTATATTGTATTGTATTCTTAGATTATTTGTAAGTATTCATATTATACACTGTAATTTAGATATTATTAGTCTTTATATATATCATACATGTATATGTTTATTATTATTACTATTCCTATTCTTTGCCTTTTTGTTGTGGGACGTTGTAAACATGAGCTTCTGGCTCGGATGTAAGGTAACCTTAACCCACATTTTCGACATTAATAAATGTATTGTATTGTCCATACACGACACCCACACATTCTTACCATCTGATGAGGTTGTGATATCGGAGCGCTTGGCATTTGACCAGGCATCTGGCTGACTCCTGGCATCTGGCTGACTCCTGGCATCTGGTCAACTCCTGGCATCTGGCTTGGCATTTGTTTGTGCATTTGCTCAGGCATTTGTGGGGTCACTTGATTTGGCATCGGTGTTGGCATTTGCCCAGGAAACCCCTGACCTGCAGGGCTGGCCATGGATGCTATTCCAGCAGGCACTGGCATTGAAGGTGTTTGCTACAATGAGAACAAATGCAATGGTAAACAAGCATGGTAACCAGCTTTAATGATGTCAAATTGGATATGCTCTACTACAGGGAACGAGCCAGACTGCGCCATTCCCGCTTTAAAAATACATTTGTCCCTTGAAAAAGATACAATGGTCAAATTGACCCACTTTGGCCGCTTCCAAAGGAAATTAAATGCCAGTTAACTCGCAAAAGGGCCAAATTGTCCCTTCTGGCTCAATTTCTGGCTCAATCCCTGCTACTAACAGTTCTTTCACATGGATGTCAACATAATTTGAATACACATATGAACAGAAATTAGAGGAAAATACCACTGTTGCTAGTTTTCACTCATTTGTACTAGCAACACTGTCCTTAGAAGACTTATTTATGTTACAAGTAATTCCACAACTGAAGTGTAAGTTTACATGTACCTGAGTGGGATACTGTCTTCTCTTGGACAGGTAGGATGGTCTGGTTACAGGACTGTCCTGTCCAGGACTAGGGAACGTAGTTGATGCTGCTACCCTTTCACTGCTGGGAGTAGGAGTGCCAGAAGGTGTTGAACCCCCAGACAATGGGGGTGTTGACATTCCTGGCTGACCTGGGTATCCACCAGATTTCACCACTGGTAATGTTGGTCTCTTGGGTTTACCAGAATGCAGTGCTGACATGCTCTGAGGGCTGGGAGTTGATCTCTGAGAGGCCGGCTGTGATGAGGTTGGCTGTAACACTGGTTGAGATTGTGGTTGTGACACGACTGGTGCTGTCAGGGGCATACTCGACACTGTGGATGATGTAGGAGACATGTTTTGCTGGGGTGGGTGTGTTGTCTGAACTGGCGAGAATGCTGACCCAGGGCGGGCCAATCCTTGAGATAACGACGGTCCACTGGTTGATGCAGCTGGGTAATGTGAATGCTGTTGGGGGACACTTGCAGAAGGAACATTTGGTTGAGCTGCATTCACAGCAGGAGGCCTTGATGCCGAGGGCGGAGACATAGTAGACTGACTAGAGTAATTAGGATACCCTTGCTGTTGTGATACAGATGATGTCTGCCCTTGTATTGACCTTACTGGAGGACTAGCTACAGGCTGCGGCATCCTTTGAGTTGGGTAAGAGGGTGGCACTGTATTAGCAGATGGACTAGGTCTCTGGAAAGGTAACTGCTGATGAGCTGTTTGTGGAACTGCTGGTTTGGAGGCAGCGACTGCAGGTGGAAAACTGCTTGATGCAGGAGGCGGTGTAGTCCTAGATGTGGGACCATTGGTTACTAGATTTGTTGAAGGCATTGTACTACCTGTACTATTGTTGGAATGAGGTGGCCTAACACCTAACAAATACCATAAGACAACAATAATAAAATTTAGTTCAATGTAATAATGATAACACAATGCAATGTCATAATGATGAGGAAGAGGATGAAGATGATTTACTGACAGTACAGTCAAACCTTACTTTGAGACACCTGTCATAAGGGGGCACCTCCCGTAAGGGGGCACCTCCCGTAAGGGGGCACCTCCCGTAAGGGGGCACCTCCCGTAAGGGGGCACCTCCCGTAAGGGGGCACCTCCCGTAAGCGGGCACCTCCCGTAAGGGGGCACCTCCCGTAAGCGGGCACCTCCCGTAAGCGGGCACCTCCCGTAGCTCATGACAGTCTGGTGAGACTGATAAATTTGAAGCTGACATAAAGGGGGCACCTTATTAATGAATCAACAGTAGTTTGAAAATGGATTGATACTATGCTCAAATTAATGTCATGTAGCGACTGATTTTATGATGAGAAAGTATCACTGTAATAATTATTAAAGTTACTACAACAAAACTACATACAGTACCACCCAGAAGTATGTTAACATTTTTTGTGTGACGCGCACAAAGTTCTGTGCGTGTAGTACACGCAAATGTGTGTAGTATACTCATTTGCGCACGCACAAAACTACACGCACGTAAATAGCTCGTTAAAAGAAAGACAAGACAAGATGGTGGCTTCAAGTATGAGTTATTTTACCCTGCAAGCAGAAGTTTCTCATCTCTTTCTTGCAGAAACCTCTGCTCGCAGGGTAAAGTTATTAATAGCGGGATGAGCCTCGAAGTTTTTTTAATTTTCTCGATTCTTGAGAAGTTTATTTGGAAGCGATAGAAACAACACTGATAAATAAGAAGATAACTCTTCATTTTTTAAGTCAGTTCGAACTTCACGCAAACTTGAATTCGAACAATAACTGCATAACAAAGAAAAACTTGTGTAGCACACGCCTGCATTTACACTCAAATGAGTGTAGTACACGCATGTACATGTATACTACACTTGAAAAACGAGCGTGTAGATGTTAACATACTTCTGGGCAGTACTGTACACTGTACATTGTTAATTATTAATAAAATTCTATATTTGACATTATCAAACTCACTAATAATTCATGAAGGAAAAACAAAGGAAATCAATGTGCGATAAGTGATCTGGAAATCAGATACAGATTTCTCCTGATTTGAATACACTTTTGCTTCGGTTTTCTTGGCCAAAATACATGTACAGTAGGTTCTATTGCCACAATAACTGGAAAACACTGCCATACTCTATACATCAACACTGTAGATGTTTGATAAGCCAGATTTTGTTTCTGTGCTTTATCAGATTTACAAACCCTCGCCTCTAATTAAGCATGGCTACTCATTTGTACCTATTACTTAACAACTTCTCGTAGGGACACACTAAATTTAGTCCTGAGGGGGGCCCTTATGGGAGGTTTGACTGTACCTTGATGTCGAGTCCCAGGACTCTGCTGTGTGTGGTGAGGGGGACTATGCTGGGTGACAGGAGGTCGTTCAGGTGTGTTAGCACTATAGTTCTGAGTAGTTGGCAACTGGGAATTGTAACCTGTTGAATTAGAAGACAGTATATATACTGACATTGAAATATAGGTTTGAACACAAGAAACATCACATTCAGTTCACTCAATCACAGAACCAGAGGTTCTAACTTCTCGCTCTCTGGCTCAAAACGAAGTGATGAGAAAGAACCTCTGGCCTGGAGAACGAGAATGTCAATGACAACACTGTATCCTGATTCTCACCCCCCCTCCCCCCCACCTACTTGCTTGTTTTGAGCCCTTGTATGAAATTTCTTTTCAATTTCAAGTGATATCTTCAGAGATTGAGCCAGAAGGGACAATTTGGCCCTTTTGCAAGTGATCTGGCATTTACAATGTAATTTACTTTGGAAGAGGACAAAGCGGGACAATTTGAGGGACAAATGTGTTTTTAAAGCAGGAATGGTGCAGCCTGGCTTGTTCCCTGTATCTTAACTGCCAAGAATAGAAAGCACTGGTTTTATTGATAATAATAATGGCTAAAATATAGAGGACTACATGTTGACTAATTGGGGACACTATTCTTTCTAAAAAATTAAGAGCATGTTTATCTACAATTAAAATCTATAAAAGTATCTAAAAATTGTCAAAATATGTTTATACCATATTTTATCAGGTATAAGCCACACCTTTTTTGACTTTCAGATTTTGAAAGTAACAAAAAATTTCTGCAAAGATGGGGGTGCTGCTTATATGGGAGTGTTTTCAGAAAACTTTTTTTGCAGTGACTGTAAACAAAGCCATATATATGACCAATAGAAATGGCACATTATTCACAGAACACGAGTGTCAGCAAGATTTCTACTCAAGCTTCTCTCTTTCGATTTCCAAAGAAAACTAGCTGTCCATTTGCTTGTTATCTTCTCTGCTAACTCCTTGAATGGTTCCTACAAAGCCATAATTGGTCTTGGAATCCTTCAAATTTTCAAAAAAGTATCATTCTCATCAAGATCATGTTCAACTTCAGAGCTCACACTCAATCGGACGTTTGAGAAAACTCCCACCCCAGGCCCTTCTCCTTGAAAATCCAAGATGGCGGACCAGATTCCACGTGCTCATATAGTCAGAAAATCTTACTTTCTTGTTCACTTAAATGAATGAAGTTCCTTAAATTAGTTGTTAGTTAATGGGGGGAACAACAGCAGAAGAATTCTGCAGTGATTTAAAGCCAGCAGGTTAAATTATACACAAGAATGGACAAGGAAAGTTGTAACCAATTTGTTGTTGCGATATGACAATCTCTTCTGTTTATACACGAGGTTTTTCCTTAAACCTTTCAGGGAAAACAGAAAGTATGTTCCACCATTGATTTCATTTTGATAATCAGAGCGAAGGTTTCATTTTTAGAGAACTGAGGTACATGTATGTGTGGAATGTGTAGTGGAGCCTGAGGGTAAAACCAATATGGCGGACATTACAGACAGACTTGATACTATGGCTTAAATTATTGGGGAATATTAAAATGGAACTTCATGGCCATTTCTGTGTTTAAAATGACTAGAACAAGAAACGCTTCGGAATACACTTTTCAAGTCTCACTTCGCTAGCACAGCAATTTGTGTGTTTAAAATGACTAGAACAAGAAGCTTTTGAGCTTGTAAACCAGACGAAGAAAAAATATTGCTGTGTACTAGCGAGCGGAGACCAAGAAGTTAAAGCTTTTTTAATGGCTGTGTAGCATGCCACGTTAAAAGAAATTAATTGCTTTAGTGACAAAGAACGGCACCGCAGTACTCGACCTTAACATTTGTACTTACTGCCCTGGTGCAAATCCTGGACAGGATCCTGTAGGATCCTGTAGGATCCTGTAGGATCCTGTAGGATCCTACACAGGGACAGGATCCTGAGCAGGATCCTGAACAGGAACAGGATCCTGAATAGGATCCTAGGTAGGAATAGGATCCTGAATAGGATCCTACATAGGAACATAATCCCGAATAGGATCCTATGTAGGAATAGGATCCTGAATAGGATCCTACATAGGAACATAATCCTAAATAGGATCCTATGTAGGAACAGGATCCTGAATAGGATCTTATGTAGGAACAGGATCTTGAATAAATATGATCCTGAAAAGGATCCTATGTAGGATCCTATACAGGATCCTGAGTAGGATCCTAGATAGGAACCTCATCTTGAATATGATCCTGAAAAGGATCCTATGTAGGATCCTATACAGGATCCTGAGTAGGATCCTCATCTTGAATAGGATCCTGAAAAGGATCCTACATAGGATCCTACACAGGATCCTGAGTAGGATCCTACATAGAAACAGCATCTTGAATATGATCCTGAAAAGGATCCTACGTAGGATCCTGAGTAGGATCCTACATAGGAGCAGCATCTTGAAAATGATCCTGAAAAGGATCCTACATAGGATCTTATACAGGATCCTGAATAGGATCCTACATAGGAACAGCATCTTGAATAGGATCCTATATCAGGATCCTACATATACATGTAGGAAAATGCAGCTCTTAATTGAATAGGATCCAACATAATATAAATATGCATGAATAAGAATCCAAGTAGCATCCTATAGGAATTGAATCCTATGACATAGGAAATTCTTGAAAAATTATATATTCTTTCTAGGAACAGAATCCTTATAAGAATTAACTGATAAATGTCATGCTCAATTTTTGATGACCCCCCCCCCCCCCCCCGAATAATTTCCCCTCTAGCTTACTATGGCATGAAAATTGGGGACCCACCTCCTTTTTCCACCAGCCAGCACGCCAGCGCCCCTCCCCCTGTAATTAATGACTAGTTCCTGATGTTAATTGTTGTTGAGAGAATAAAAAAAACTCTAACATTAACGATCTTCTCATAGTTGTTTTTGACTAAATATTTGATATTACTCACCAATTTGGCTGGCTTGTCCAAAAAGAAAATTCCCATTGTTTAATTAAGCAAAATATTTTCATCCAGCCCCTTAAAAGTGTGCTTTCATTGAGAAATTCGAATATAAACTTGGAAGACACAAAGTTCCATTTTAACCACAGGGAGTCCAAGCTAATGATTTAGTAATGTATAGATCGATTTCACTTAGGTCACGTGAATTCCAAAAAACTTTATTGCTGATTCTAATAGAATCAAGGTGCGTTTTTCTGAAAGAGAACTACAAATTACGTATTTTTGACAAGTTTTACCAATCTAGGATATTTCCCGCCCAAAATATAAGCGATCAAATGTGCGCCATGTTTACAGTAAAATGTATGGCAGCCAGATTACCAAGTTTCATTAAAGTCCATAACTACCAAGAATTCTGACCTAAAATGTATCTATTTGCATAGATATTCACTTATTCAACATGTTGGTTTGTATTTAGAAAGATTTTAGCTGAAAGTTGCACTAATTTGACTCCTCAAAATACGTGACTGGGTGTTGCGTGACTCAAATCGCTTCATCGATATCTCCGGAACAAAGTGAAAGAAACCGATGAAATTTGGTGTGAAGACTCGCTTAGGTAAGCTCTAAACTGTATCAAAAGCAGAACTTGGTAGAGTTCATAGTTTCGAAGTTAGCAATTTGATGACGACACATGAAATCGATCTATGGGATTTTTTTAGAAAATATTTGAAACTGTAGTAAAACAAGAAATAAAGTCATGAAATATTACCTGTGTGTTAAGAAGTTGTTCCTGTTCATCACTGTTGTGTTTAATTTTGGTTTGAGGCAATTCTATAAACGTTTTGGCTTGGGCTGCCTGTGCTTCAACCGAGTGGCCTAGAACCAAGTCTATACCCATATTTGGTAACAGTTGCACAATTCAAATAGCAAGACTCCCCAAGAGGCCATTTTGTTGCTGGAGTTTTAAACTCGCTTAGAAGGTCATTTCAACAGCATTTCAATGCCAATATTCATCAGCTGAAAGATAATAATAACTGATCCAAGTGAGAGGCAGTTTCAGTTCTGGAAGGAGATGAATTCCTGAAGAAATCTGTGCAGTACTAGGTGAGCGTTTAATAGTTTATGAGCAACATGAACAAATTAACGAACCGAACACACTAAAAGTTGCTATCTATAGCCTATAATAGTTAGAGCCCTGTAGTTAGTGTACTTGAATATATTCCAAGATATATTTGAAGAAACTATTTATGAAAGCTTCCAAGAGCTCAAGTGTAGTTTATGATTGCAATCGAAATTTCTTCTAGAGTTGAGATGGACTTCATTGAGATTCACTATACTACTAGTACTGGTTTCCTAGCACTAGTCTAGTAATAATTCAAACATTTTGCCTTTTTGGAATGACAAAACTCACATGATCATGTCCCGGGTCTTGTTAATCCCTTTTCGAATTTTATCATTCTGAAATGTTTGATGTTGGAGTGCTTCTCAATACCCTATTCAACACAATCACCCACAAAACCGAAGTCATTTTGGTAGAAACGGAAGTGGGATGTAGAAAAATATTTGTCAGTTTCCGGTTGGTAAACCGCACGGGACTTTATACACTACAGTACCATTCTAAAATCGTAATTCTTATTGTGGTATTGTTTTTACAGGCTTTGGATTAAAGATGAAGGACCAAAGTTTTTAACCCTTTCAGCCCCAAAAGTGACATCCAAATTCTTTTCTCTATACATTTGGATACATTAATACTCATGATCTGCCTGCTTCCCTTTGATCACCCTTGGGGCTAAGGCCAGATAAAAAAAATTACTTGTTTAGCGTCCACCCATTTCAATTTTTCCAGGTAGGGAGGGAGTTTTTTTTTTTTTTTTTTTCCTATGTGAAGCTTATTTTGTCTTGACTAGACATTATTCACTCACCTCGTGTTCATGACCTCGTGTTGTAGAAACAAAATGGCGTCGATGTTAAAATATTTAATGCGCCAGCGCATATTTTAAGTGGTACATGTAGGGGTCTGGGTACAAGAATTGGTGTTCGCGGGCGCATAATTTACACTTTCTAAAGTTTTTTATGAAAAATAAAAAATAAAATAAATTAGAGGTCGGGGACATTTCTCAGGTCGGGCGGGGACGCTAAACAAGCAATTTTTTTTATCTGGCCTAAGGGGTTAATTCTTGAAATCATCACCAACAATGAATGCTAATCAGGGAAAAGTTGACTGCCAAGTAGTGAGTGAAGATCAGAATCATTTGTTATTAAAACTGTATAGTTTGTGAAACCTATATACTATAAGCTATATTTATATGACGTAATAAACTAAAAGTTAGAATGGCATGGAACATTCATTATTAACTCTGTTACTTTTTGCCTAAACCTTCATGTACATGTAAGCTAGGTTTTAAAGGGGCTATGTTAAGGTTTACACCTGTATATTGTCATTCTCTTTACATACAATTTGCTTGTCATTTTTGCTTTCATTTTAACCACTCCACATATCTATGTGCAAGGTTCCTCAGTTCATTTCAAAATCGCTGAAAATAACTGCATTCCAAGTACCGGTACATGGTTTTCAGATTTTCTCCAAAATCTAATATTTTTCACACAAAAAAAGAGATTAAGGAGATCATTACAAATGCCTCTCATGACCACCATGACACAACCCCTTTAAACTCTAACCTTTTAATTAGTATAAATATTATTTTTCACATAAAACCATTAGAAGTCTGTACTTATGCAGGTATTATAAATCGATCAGTTTTAATTTATTTTTGACAGCAATTTGAGCAATTGTTTTAAGAATCTATCTAGTCAGATTCAAAAGCTCAAATTTCATCTCAGAAGTCACTTAAGTCCAGCTATAAGGTGATGGAATTCCTACATTTTCCATGATATGCAGTTTTTTTTACATATTAGTCTCAACTCTGTAATTAATTTTTGATTCACTAAGCAATAACTTCTTAAGGGAGTCCAATAAAATGTAAGGTTTTTAGAGATGAGGTCTTATCCTCTAATTTAGGTGACATTAACTTTGATTAGTAAATAGTCAGACCATCAAGACTCTTAGCTTAGTAGTAGAATATGACATTTTTGAATTGGACTACACATGTGTATAGATGGTTTTCACTCAATCTCCAGAGATTCAAATGACAAAGGGCATGGCAGCCATGTTGGTGTGCCTAACAAAGAGTCTATTGTTAAAGGTACACCAACATGGCTGCTGTGACGTCATGTGCAAACCATCTATTGTATATGCATGTAACTTGAACTACACATACATGTACAGATCCTGTGTAGGATCCTGTGCAGGATCCTGTAGGATCCTATCAGGATCCTACAGGATCCTACAGGATCCTACACAGGATCCTACAGGATCCTATTCAAGATCTTGTACAGGATCCTATGTAGGATCCTGAATAGGATCCTGTAGGATCCTGCCCAGGATCCTGCCCAGGATTTTCACCAGGGTGGCCCTTGGGCTAGTGATCTTTAAAAGTTACTAGCCCACTGCCAACTCCTGGTAGTCCAGGAGTGTGTTCACGAGTATGAGTGCATACAATGTAAGTCAAAACCAAGATGGTGGTCTGTCTGTGAGCTGCTTTAGTCCACGAGCTGCTGGAGTCCTAGTTTCCAGTCCTCCATCTCCAATAGAACATTTGCAAAACGTTGTGGCACACAAATTGGAACACGATTTGACTTTTATTTCTCCTGTTTTTGCAATCAAGTTTTTCTTTTTTCTTTCAATAATAATAATAATAATGATAATCCTTTATCTCTGAACACCTACTAGCCCTGTGGCTAGTGGTTCTCGAATTTTACTAGGTGCAATTTTTACTAGCCCCGAGCTAGTGGACTACCGCTAAGGTCGACCACTGGGCACCTTTGAAGTCGTGAACCAGATGAAGAATAAAATGTTGCTGTTTATTACCGAGTGAAGTCCAAGAAGTTAACGCTTTTTTAATAGCAGTGTAGCATGCCAAGTTTGAAGAAGTTTGTTTTAGTGTGACAAACAGTTAAGCCCCATTGAAGTCGTGAACCAGACGAAGAGTAAAATATTGCTGTATATTAGCGAGCTGAGTCCAAGAAGTTAAAAGTTTTATTTGATGTTGGCAGCAGTCAATCATTGTCGCAAAAGTTAATCTCATCTCCCTTAGCTGAGTGCCGAAGCATTGCCAGGACAAAAAATACATTAATCATTGCTCAGTTGTTAGACTATTGCTTTAGACCGTGGTAAGTTAATTAGCTATGGCTTTACTGCGGTAAAACCTTGGTCATACCGTGGTCAATGGATGTGGTTTGACTGCGTCTGTATGCGTCAATAATTTCAGGTGGTACTGTACATACATGTACTAACTAGGCAACAGGCCATAATTTGCACCGGCTGGAATTACACTGCTTTCAATAATGGCCTGGCTTTCATGCAGAAAATAAGTACAGAACATTATTTATCAATACAATGGCCCCTCTATAAAACATTGATTTGAAGAAGTGAGCACGAGAAAGAGTTAAGTGACGACAGATAAAGTTCTCAATTCTTCCTTACAAAACAAAGATAAAGGAGAATTTGGAATTTCATCTGTTGCCACTTACAATGTAACTCTTTTGTGCACTCACCTCTTCATTGGGCCTTGTTATCTCTAATAATTTATCTACATGCCTGAGTAATGCTGATCCCATACTGTGAATCAAGCATTTTCAGGTATATCCCACTATACATGTAGCTAGCTAATCTGGATTATAGTAATTCATACATTTAAATATTATTTACTTAAATTGTAATGGTTCTCCTGGAAACCAAGTATAACTTGAAGAGATTCTGTGTTTAAATAAAGATTCATTCATTCGATGCTTATAATTCAGAGTTTTTAATAAGAGCCAGCATGCAACAAATTTTGCCATCTCCTCTAGATATTTGTGCTGGTTACTTTACCCAGACAATTAGTAACACACACTGAATTTCTAATGGGACCTGAAAAACAGCCAGAGGCTGATCAAAGCCAGGACCCGGCTATTAATCACAGATCGAATTGAAATTTAGCGTGTTGGTTCATGTAAGGATCTTTACTGAAGAGAATATGAAAAGGGAAGGTTTTGAAGTTATTTTTCCAACTACTTCATAGAATGTGACAGCTACATTGTATGTGAAAACTTATTGAAAACCCTGTAATTAAAATATATACTGTATATACAAATATACAGCTTTCTAAGCAGTTTCTTTTCTTGCAATGTAAAAAGTTTCCTTTTTCTCTACCTTACTCGCTGTAAAAATTGTAATTGTAACTGTAGTGTGAGCTTCCTATAGTAGATAAGCACCTGGTGCTCTTGAGGCAAACACAAGGAAATTATATGTTTAAATAAAAAATAAAACAGTTCTGTGGCTGTACATATGAGTTCTAAGTTACAGTTTCATTGAACCAATGATGACATACATATTGTATCCAGGGGTTACAATGCAAATGGCTCACTGCTGTAGCTTGGCAGCAACACAGCCTTGTACTGTCGGCTACTTATGTACTTCTAATATGTGTATGGAAATTTTCTGTGCCTTTTATGCCTACTTTCAAAATAAATGAAACCCTGCACATACATTGTGTACTCTGAATACTGAAGCATAAACAAATCTACACCACTGTTTAGATCATACTACAATGTACATGTATATCAAGGACTTTAAAGCTTACTTGTAATCTCATAAGGTGTAGTGGATTTTTAAAATAACTGCTTTAACACATACATGTAGTGAGTTTGCATACACACACAGATTTGGTTTACAAATGTATTAAAGTTTGGTACTTGGAAACCACAATTGTTGTTTATCAAACATGCTGCCAACAAACTGGTCCTGGTAAATGTTACCATAACATCTCAGACTACATTGTATGTGTACACTGGGGGAAACGTCTCTGGTTTCATATTGTTTTATGTTCTCCTGGGAATCGAGAATAATATGAATCTGCATACTTTTTCCTCTAGTGTAAACGTACATTGTAATTGTATAGTCTTAGTGTTGCAGCCACAGTATTTGTAATATTGTGAAACGAACTCCAATATTTCATTATACATGTATATATATACTTAACTCTCGCTAAAGAGAAACGATATATCACCGTTCAGTGAAGAAATAGTGAACACTAAATTTCGTTAATGACGGTTTGACACCCAAATAAGCAAATGGGTACTTTAATGACCAAAGTGTGACAATCACAGCTAGCAATAACATTTCACCACATCAACAGTATTGACGTGGTCCGTGGAGTACTAGGTTCCCCAGGCCCCAGATAATCCACGTTCAGAATCATACTGGAGCCAAGTGCTCGTTCTATAAGAATTGTGTCATGTATTTACGTTTAAAAAAGCAGTCTAGAAGCACTTAGCACCCAGTTTTCAATAAGTTAAATGGTTTGGTTTGGTTTGGCCTTGGGTTATGTTGTAATCAGTAAATAGAAATGTCATATGATCGCGTCATGAAACTCTCAACAATTTACACAGATTTATTCATACCTTGATAATTCGCAGCTCCGAAAGACTTTGGACCCTGGTTCTCCGATAGGCGTGGATTTTGTTCTGCTAGCCAGTTTCCTTGTGGAGATCCACGTCCTTGCACAGTGCTATGCTTCTCGACTTGAGCCGCCGGAAAATGATTCACTGCATCATGATTGAAATATGAGTTCTGTTCGGTGCCCGAAACCAAGTTATTTGGACGGAAACCTACTCCAGACATAACGAAATTGTCATTTAAATCATATTTGACCAGATTGGGATACTCTATTGAGTTTTTCTATGCCTCAGTGGCCTAGAATTAACGTGAAATTGTCGATTCTCTTGAGAAATTCTTGACTTTATCAGTTTATGTTTCAGACTGGCAGCAAACCTTGAGCATGCGCATTAGGGTGGTTGGCGAGCGACGTGGCAGGCTACCCAGAGTGCTATGCGGGCAATGAATTCCGCTGACTGGAGTGCGGGGACTGATTAAGAAATGAGCAGATCACACTAAAATCAACACGATCTTGTTAAATCGCTTTAAAGTAACGATAATCATTACTCTTAAAACCAGTCAAGACCAGTCAACAATAGTCGCATTCCGAATGGCGGTAGACCCGCTTAGTGTCAGGTGGTCATGTACACGCAAAGGGTAATGAGTTCGAACTCCAGTAGGAGCGCTTGAATTTATTTTGGCTAAACTGCAGAATACCCCGTAACTCTATCTATCCTTTGCGTGCCGGTGGCTACGGCTACGCGTAGACGCGTAGCCACTCTATAACACGGCGTAGCGACTACGCGTAGCACGCGTAGACGCGGCGTAGCCACTACTATAGCATCGCACTCTTCTCTCTCGATCGTCTTATTGACGCGTAGCACGCGTAGACGCGTAGCCACTACTATATCACAGGGGTGGGTGGTGAGTTAGGATCACATGAGTGGGAGGTGCTGAAGTACGACTACCAATCCAAGTTAGTGATTGTTCGTTCTAAAAAGCTGAAGAATCGACTATAGCAATATATTATTTGAAACTACACTTATGCTCACGCTCCCTCGTTTATGACGCGTAGAAACATTTCTAATGGAAACCCCTTCGTTTTTCGACGGGGTATTCTGCAGTTGCACCCGTCGTTTACCCGTGAACTCGTCCGGGTTAGTTTTGTGGTTAGGATTTATCTTAAAGTAATGATTATCATTACTTTAAACCTCGAGAACGCGTTGCTAAAATTGCAACGCGTTCTCGAGGTTTAAAGTAATGATTATCATTACTTCTCAAGTCGCTTTAAAGTGATAATAATCATTACTTTAAGATATAAATCCTAACCCGAACCACAAAACGAACCCTAACCATTGGACGAGTTCACGGGTAAACGACGGGTTGACACTCACCTCGAGCTAGGGTTCACAGATAAACAAGAATAGAACGTGAAGAAAATAAAAGTTTTTTTTCAAGTGCTCCTATTGGGGTTCGAACTCATAACCCTTTGCCTGTAGTGCAGTGTAGTGCAGATGGACAAGAAAGGAAAGGCTGATTCAACGGTAGAGAGTTTTTTTCTTCCAATATTTCGATCGGCACGGCCGATCTTCTTCGGGGAAAGAGGCTTACAATGTATCCAATAAACTAGAATCATTACGAAATAATACATGAATTATGAATTACACCGGCAATCTTATGATAAAACACATATGGTATGACCTGGGGCGTAGTCCTGTACGCATATACGCACGTGCGTACACTTTGAGACGAAAATTCCCTGTTTGGCCTTGAATTTTTTTTATGAGAAGGGGCCCTTAAAACCGGTAGCTACTGCACTTGTGTGCGTATGTCGAGGAACTATCGCGAGCAGGAAATATCGCGAGCAGGAAATATCAGTGATTATAACCCATTAAATATATTCTCTCGCGCGTGATTGGTTCAAAGCGTCACGTGACCCGATATTTTCTCTCCGCGAGCGGGAAATATCAGCGAATACACCCCCTGTGAGCGTATAAGCGCGCGTCAAAGAAAATACTTGAAGGATGATAACGACAATAACCTACATTGTGGCGTCTAAATATGCCCTGATATTTGTCATTGGACATTATATGATTCTCGATGCCCACAGTTTCCCTCGAGCTTCGCTCTCGGGAACTGTTCTCTTCTCGGATCAGATATTTTATTTATATATAGTTAACGTTCACAACAAAATTTTGGCACGAGCTCATTGGCCAAAAGTGATCACCTGACGTGATAGTTGTCTTCCGCGGATGCAACTATGGGCTTTTAAATTTATCGCACGGCGTCCATGTTGAGTCCCAGGAGAATAAAAAACCTTTGTTTTCGTCTGGTAAACTCGTTCTGAAACCAACCAGTGCGAGGCTACCGGGGCCAAAACTATTGCTTTATCCAAGATGGCCGAACTGCGATAACAGCCCATTATACAAATAGAGTACTATTATACAAATAGACTGTGTCCGTCGAGGAACTATCGGCTAATAGTTGCCCGCGGAAATTTGATGTTCTTAAAACAAATATAAGCCCGAGAACGAAGTTCGAGGGCTTATATGCTAGTTTTAAGAACATCAAATTTCCAAGGGAAACTATCAGCCGATAGTTCCGAGACAAACACAGTCTATTTGTCGTTATTGTTCATTACAAAATTGTCTTCAGCTCTCAGCGGGCACTATCGCCTGTTATAGTTCACCACAAAATTATGGCGCGCGCTCATTGGTCAAGAGCGATCACGTGACGTGATAGTTGTCGTCCGCGGAGGCAAACTATCAGGCGATAGTGCCCGCTGAGCACGAAAGACAATTTTGTGTTGAACAATAACGCAAATAGACTGTGTCTGTCTCGGACCTATCGGATGATAGTTTCCCTTGGAAATTTGATGTTCTTAAAACTAGCATATAAGCCCTCGAACTGCGTTCTCGGGCTTATATTTGTTTTAAGAACATCAAATGTCCGCGGGCAACTATCAGCCGATAGTTCCTCGACGGACACAGTCTATTTGTATAATAGTTTGCCTCCGCGGACGACAATTATCACGTCACGTGATCGGTTTTAGCCAATGAGGGCGCGCCAAAATTTTGTGGTGAACTATAACGGCTGATAGTTGCCCGCGGAAATTTGATGTTCTTAAAAAAAATATAAGCCCGGGAACGAAGTTCGAGGGCTTAATTAATATGCTAGTTTTAAGAACATCACATTTCCAAGGGAAACCATCAGCCGATAGTTCTGAGAGAAGCACACTCTATTTGTCATTATTGTTCATCACAAAATTGTCTTCCGCACTCAGCGGGTACTATCGCCTGATAGTTTCGCTTTTAGCCAATAAGCGCGCGCCAACATTTTGTGGTGAACTATAGCACGCGATAGTGCTCGCTAAGAGCGGAACAAATAGTGTGTATGTCTCGGAACTATCGGCTGATAGCCCGGGGTGGGGGTACACCCATATAGGTATGTGCCGCTGGATATGATATGGTTTTCGAGGTGCCGGATCCTTAAACAGGGTCTCGTATTATGTATTATAATCCTTAAATATAATATTCGATCCTTAAAGGAGCAGTGTCACGATTAGTATTCATGCCCAAAGTTTTGAAAATGTGTCAGGCGGACAAGAAATCAAAAGATGTGACAGAAGTAGAAGTCCGTGAGTAATCCACTTGCATCGGCATATTTGCACGATATCTCGAGCCGAAATTGCTTTAAAACTATACTTCAGTATTATATGGATAGGTTTGATGTTATATTGTTATAAAGCAGCATTTTATTTATTTCAATCGAAAGCGAAATTTGCAGCGGCGCGTGACATAGTGTGATTTTGCCATTGTCTATAACAACCAATCAGAATCGTGACACTGCTCCTTTAATAGGGTACGGTTTTTTGTTCCCTTAACTCTTGATATGCAATATTGTGCATTTGCTCAACGCCGCTATTAACATGTAATAATCGTCATTAAACGTAAACCATTACACAGACTGAGAGAAATAAAAACGGTATGTTCAATATATTCTGAATATTCACTTTTCTCTTTAATAAATAGGGTCTCATATTTTAGTTTCAAGCCTTGGAAAGGGTACTCATTTTACGAGATTTTTCACCCTTAAATAGGGTCAGGGTTTCGATATCTCGCCCCCCCTCCTGGCTGATAGTTTCCCTTGGAAATTTAATGTTCTTAAAACTAACGTTCTCGGGCTTATATTTGTTTTAAGAACATCAAATATCCGCGGCCAACCATCAGCCCATAGTTCCTCGACGGACACACAATTTGTAGTAACCTATAACAGCCGATAGTCCCTCGACAGATACGCTCGGGAGCCAATTACCAGGAGCGTCTATATATACTATACCCGTGAGTCAGCGTATGACAGGTTTGAGATATTTTTAGAACATGTTTCCCGGGTAACTGCCTTCTGACTCTGCTGCGATCGTGCATATGCTTGCCGTAATTATCGAGATTAAAAATTATATATTATTCTTTGAGGTGATTTTACTAACGCTGCATTGTCCTGACTATGGTTTGATTGGATTCCCAAAGTGTGGCCACGTGAACTCCGGCCGTAAGATCTGTTCTAAATATAGCTCAATCCGGTCATACGTTGACTCACAGACCTAGTATGGGACTTGATATGGGCTACTGTCGTAGTATAATTCACAAATTGATCTCATTTTCCCGTGAGTCTAGCAATGGGCGAGTTAAAGTCTATAAATGGGCTAGCTCCAGAATGTCTCTTATAGATGCACGTTACAACGTGTAGCCTGTGTACAACCGCGCGCTGCTCGCTCGCCCTCAAACATCGGGAGAGAGCGTCTGTGAATTATTACGTTCGTTAAAGGGGCTATGTCATGGTGGTGGATGTTAATTTTGATTGAAAGGATTTTCAATATATTTCCTGGAGACTGTTTATATACACTGTTTGTTAGTCATTTTTGTATATTTACTTTGATTTTTAGCATCCCACATGGCCGAGAGGTTCGTTAGTTCATATCAAAATCGGTGGAATAGATGGTCCCGGCCCAGAACGCGAATGTAAAGTCTATTACCGTGACACAGCCCCTTTAATCAGACACGGCCCAGTCGTTATTTATTTGCTTTCCTCTAAAATAACACTCCTCTTCTACTTTCTTCGGGTTGGGCTTCCTGTGGTGGGGCGCAAAGGATCATCATCATCATAATAATAAAGGTTTATTGAATATAAAATCGCACAACGAGTGAATTACCTTATATTGTACAAGTAATATAGATGAAACTAAGAGTATAAAAATGGAAACTGGCACTTACAATTATCATATCTATAACTTATACCGGGGGACTGGATCCGGTTTACAAATAATATATTACTGTGTCCTACAAGCTGAGTTAAAATATCTTACAATAAGTTAAGCTAAGATTATTATTATACAATTGTATATGAACAAATTAGTTAGTAGACTTAAAAAAAAACGCAGGAAAAAAGCTTCTCTTATACCTTTCAGTGCGACACTTAGGCAAACTAAAGTTTTGGCTATTGCGCAACTCTCGGCCGTGCGCGCTTACTCGAGTGTCAGGCAGAAGGTGGTGGAGACGTGAACTAGGGCTCTTTAGCTTCCTGAATACTTTAGAACATAGTTCATGCCTCCTGGTATCAAGGCGAGAGAAGTTACGTAGAGTGAGTGCTTCATAGTAACGTTGTATTGGATGGATGATTCGTAAGGCTGGTATGCCAAACAGCACAACTATATTCATGGTCAGGACGCGGGAAATTTGATTTCTTGGATTCCGTCCTTCCCACAGTCGTATGTTTTTCGCATCCTTCCCAGAATCCTTTGCGAATCTTACCACAGGAAGCCCATAGCAACGACTGGGGATGGATGTGTTCGTTAATCGTGTTCCAGGTTACGTGAAACTTCCCAGAAAACTGGGAACCGAATATGATTGGTTAGTACATCATAATTCATTACGTATCGCACTTCTCGGTCTTTGATTAGCGAAACGAAGATGTCACTGTTTACTTGCCAACTGCGGGTTTACCTGACATTAAAATTGTTGTTGGAAAATATATACCATACCTCGTTCCCAGGGGTCTTTACGCGCCTAATCAAAGATGGCGTCGAAAGTACCCCTGGTACAGGCTGGTCATGTGACCCAAAAATATGCCCATGTGGACATATTTTGAGTAGCATCCGCCATCTTGGATTCATCATCACTGAAGAACGGTTAGCGGTTGAAGTGTGATCCCAATGAATTCCAACCGTATATTATTCTACTTGTACCCAGTTTGCGAAATGAGTATTAAAAAAGGCAAAAACGCTAAGTTCTGATGAATTTGTAGTTGTTTTCAACGAATTTTGAACGCGCAATGTGAAAGACGACATCACCAGTTTAGTTTTCACACAGGCTAACCATCCTCCCATTTTGTGTATTTGTCACTGATGTTTTAATAATCCATCATTCTTAGCAAATTGTGAAATAAAATACCCTTTGACTTGATTCTGCTGTTTATGTGTTGATTTAGCGCGCGCTCATAATACAGCTCGGGTTTCCTGTGGCTCAGGATTGTTTACATATAGCTCGGGCTTCCTGTGGCTCATCAACTACATAAAAATACACAAGGCAGGCAACTAAATTCATCGCCGACAAGTGAGACGCGCGAGAATTTTGCCGAAAAACGAAAACTTCCAGGTTCCTGCTCCCTCTCTAACATTCAAAACTGATTGAAGAACAGTAAATGAGCTACGTTTTTGGTGGTAATTCACGGCGATATCGAGTGGTACACACTCGTAAAAGCTTCTTAGAAACCGTCAAACTGGTCCAGATTTTCGGCGATTTTTTTTTCTCCCTGTGATCGGGACAGATATGAGCCATCATAAGGATTGATAACGGTCATCACATTCAATTTTTTTTAATCAATCTGTCGAATGATCTCCCGTCTAGAGTCCCCAGCGAAGAAATGGACAGCTGACATATTTCCCCTAATCTCCCTCGTATGGGCTGTTTTGCAACTTGACACACCACCCCGATGAAGTAGTTTTTTGGCAGCTTCCGATAAACGAACCGGAAGAAAAATATCTTGAAGACTTCCCGGGAAGTTTGTTTACAAACGAATATATATGTCGCACGACCGCTAAACTCTCGTACTATGATTTCAGTCCTGTTGGCTTAAAACCTCAAATCTTGGCGATTTAATAAATAGTATACATGGGAACAGCGAACTGAAGACCCTCATAAATCGCCAAGATTTGAGGTTTTAATCCACCAGGACGACAAAACACAAGAGATAAGGTAAATAAACGTTTATTTATGTTCAAATATGCATGTTTTTGCAATACTTCGATACTTTAAATTAATCTCCATACATGCCCTTATAAAATCAAATACAAACGTTATGTGTGGGCTCCCTGTGATCATAGGGAGAAAGAAAAGTCGCCGAAAATCTGGACCAGTTTGACGGTTTCTAGGAAGCTTTTACGAGTGTGTAACACTCGATATCGCCGTGAATTACCACCAAAAACGTAGCTCATTTACTGTTCTTCAATATTTTAAATGTTAGAGAGGGAGCAGGAACCTGGAAGTTTTCGTTTTTCGGCAAAATTCTCGCGCGTCTCACTTGTCGGCGATGAATTTAGTTGCCTGCCTTGTGTATTTTTATGTAGTTGGCGAGATGAGCCACAGGAAGCCCGAGCTATATGTAAACAATCCTGAGCCACAGGAAACCCGAGCTGTATTATGAGCGCGCGCTAAATCAACACATAAACAGCAGAATCAAGTCAAAGGGTATTTTATTTCACAATTTGCTAAGAACTGATGGATTATTAAAACATCAGTGACAAATACACAAAATGGGAGGATGGTTAGCCTGTGGTTTTCAAATCAAAAATGCACGCGCTATTCGAAATTCCCCAATCAGCGCGCGCGAAACGTCAAGCCAATCAGTGGCCGAATCCCACCAACCTGTACCAGGGGTACTTTCGACGCCATCTTTGATTAGGCGCGTAGAGACCCCTGGGAACGAGGTTGATATTGGGCATATTTTTGGGTCACATGACCGGCCTGTACCAGGGGTACGTTCGACGCCATCTTTGATTAGGCGCGTAAAGACCCCTGGGAACGAGGTTGGGATCTGGGGTCGAGAATGGTACCAGACCCATTTGTTTCTTACTGCGCATGCGCATTAAGAAACAAATGGGGTCTGGGTACGAGATTACCTGCCCGCCAAATAAACAAAGGATTTGTACAACTGCGCATGAACCTTCGCATCGCCTTAATAGCTGATATCAATGCGATGTGCAAGGAGGATTGGAAGGCCTTCCCACAATCCTTTGCGTAGCAACTATGTTATCAATTTTTCCGGTCACGTGAGCAATTCATTCTGCGTTGAATTTCGTGGAGATCGGACCTCAGCAGCACAAATTTTCACAAAGTATCTGAAAACCAAAGTTTTTCCTGGAATTTTGACGTATGTTTAGGCTAGCTTCGACTTCCCAGTATTTCTGGCCATTATTTTACAATGAAAGCCTACGAAAAATGGGAAAATATGCAGGGAATTACATGTGATTTGAGTGAAAAGTTTTCAATTTTAGAGGTTCGCGCGCGCTGCTGACGCAATCTGATCACGCCATTTTCGAACAATGAGCGCGCGCGCTCAAAGCTGCTTTTGTACGAGCGCGCGACTGAATAAATCAAAGTATTACTTATTTCTGTCCTTTATCTTTTCAGGTAATCATAATTGTTTTTTAAGTAAAATGATTAACAAAGGATCGTCTGGTTTCTTGGGTATAATTAACAATAAACGGCCACTCGTACTGTTCGCGAAATGCTTCACGAAAGATCGGCGTGAGTACTGTATATCCAGTGAGCGCGACATTTTGTGAATGGTATCGAAATACCGTAAACAAAACGCATTTTCAACGGCTTTGTAAACCTCTTAAACCTGGAGCCCTTTGGAGCCCTTTGCACAAATTAGACACTTAATTTATTTATGTCACTGCTCATGCTAATTTCCAGGTAAGGTTAGTTGTCTAAAAGGTTAGTAGTTAATTTCTTTCAGGGTAAGATTTACGACTTGAGTTTGCGGGAAATTTCTCCCAAACAACCTCTCGAGAAAAGTGTCCGATAAATATGCTCAGATTGTATGAAAAGACATATCTGAAAAGATCAAAAATTGAAGATGTTTAGCGAGTAGTAAAGTTAGAAAGTATATTTCTGACTTCGTTGAATCCATCTCTAGTTTCTAGAGTTTAAAAACTTCAAGGAGAAATTTAGTTGGAAATGACACTGAAACTCGCGGGAAACTCCAAGTTTCTTGCCTTCTTGACAAATTTCAAGCGCAAGTGTTCATGGGAAGGCCTTCCAATCCTCCTTGGCGATGTGAATAATTTTGAGGGAAAATGGTTTCATTCGTTCTGTTTATTTTCCAAACCAGCAACAAAATAAATCTTCTACGAGTCTGTAGACAACAACGACAACAACTTTATTTACACCTGGAGATTACAAGTTAACTAAATTCGTTCGTTAATTATTGAAATAGGTTAGGCATTGGTTACCTAGAGTAACTAAAAAGCTAATCTAGCTAGGCAACGCAAGTATTAGACAATTTGTATAAATATATGCAGTCGGAAAGAGGGTAATTAAACATAGATAACGATGAGTACAAGTACAGACATCTAGTGTAGACTAATGGATATTGAAAAGAGGTAAACGTGATATATGCAAGCATTGTATACATAGAAGAATATATGAAAGGATCTACAGTCAAATAATCAAATTATCATTATTGAAATATATAAATTATACATGTAATCATTGTAATTATTATTTAAGGTAGGAGTCAATAAAGTCTGCTTTGAGTTTTTTTTAAAGCTTTTTTTGTTAAGGGCTTTGTTTTGTTCATTTATGGAATTCCAAATAACAGCACCTTGAAACCTTAAGTTAAATTTGCCGTAATTAGTTCGAATTTTAGGAAGACAGTAAGAGGATCTGGAAGCTAGCGTGAGTAGTGTGTTATATGAATGTCTAGTTCTTACTAGTATAAAAAAATTATCAAAGGCGATAGGAAGTAATCCTGCATGGAACCGATAAAGAAATTGGGCATTTAGAAACAAAATCAGATCATTAAATTTTAGAATTTTAAGTCTGTGAAATAATGGACCTGTATGTTCATCGAATTTGGAATAGGTGATTAAGCGAATTACCTTCTTTTGTGGAACAAGGAGAGGATGAATAGTAGATTGATAAGTATTTCCCCAAATAATAAGACCGTAGGTAAGATAGGGATAGATCACCCCCAGTTGAGTAATACAGCTGGATTAGAATATTAATATCTACAAAATGTCTTATTCGAGATAAGATACCTATACCTCTGACTATCTTTTTTGAAATTTCATATATATGGCTTTTCCAATTTAAATGTTGATCTAACATAATACCAATATATTTGGTCTCATTCTTTTGTTCTAATGGCTTGTTTTGAATGGCAATTTTTAAGCTATAATTTACCTTTTTCTGATGAGAAGAGAAGAGAACATAATTCGATTTATCAATATTCAAAGTCAACTTGTTTGTACAGAGCCAATCATTGACCTTAAGTAATTCTTGATTAATTACCTGTTCTAGATTGGCAAGATTCTTGTCAGCATAGAACAAGTTCGAATCATCAGCAAAGAGATGAATGTTTAGAATTTTAGTACAATTGGAGAAGTCATTAATATATAACAGAAACAGTAAAGGTCCGAGAACGGATCCTTGAAGTACACCACAAGAGATTGAATGATGATCAGATGTTGAATTTCCAATTGAAACATATTGACTTCTGTTAGCCGTGAGATAAGTTAGGAGATAAACCAATCAAGAGAAAAGGAAACCGTTAAAAAAATATATTTAAGGCGATATGCTGATAATTTTATCGATATTTTTGAATGAACATAGCCTGCGTAGCAAGCGCAGGGGGAATGGGGAAGATTGGGAAGAGGGAAGAGGGAATGGGAAAAGTAATTTATCCACATACATTACCATTCCCTCTCCCCTCTTCCCTCCTCTTCCCCATTCCCCTGCGCTTGCTCTAGCTAAGCACGGTAATGCGATACGGGTAATTGAACATGGTAATGTATGTGGCTAAATTACTCGGAACAAGATTAACGAACGATACTCACAGACGCTCTATCCCGATATCGATATTTGAGAGTGACTATCGGCTGTACACAGGCTACGATACAGAACACGCCTTTCCCAAGATTACGTCACAACGTCAAGAGAACAAAGAAGGTCGCTACAATCATTCAATCAAGCTTTTATTTATACTCATACATTTACAAAAAAAGAATACAAAAACTAACAAAATATAGGAAAAGAAAAGAATCTGCTGCTGATACTTAAGACTTAGACTTGAGGGCTATTAGAGCTACGAGACGGATTAGGCACCAAAGATCCCTCGAAACGAGGTTAGGCAGAATACCAAGTTTGAACATGATTTGGGCCGCATCAGGCAAAAATTAAAGGGCCCGAACGACATAATATTTATATGTATTTTGAAATTGTACCATATTTTTTATACTTGTGGTGCGATTACAATATGCATCGCGAGCGCCACATTGTGCTACTAACAAGTAGTGTTGATTTCATGAAATTGACCAGTGAAATCGAAGAGACAAATTTACGATATTTTTACACGAGGATGTGATCACAATTTTAGCAGGCGCAAACGATTCCTTATCATCAGACGACTGTTTCAAGGAGTGTAACTTGTACTATTACTAAAATCATATCATGAGCTACGGGAAGTAGAATAACTTCAGAAAAGAATTTCTTTGGCCAAAAAATGATCAACTTGTTCATCTTATTATATTTTTACTCTTTAATGCCAGCAGGTATAAATGAATGTCATACATCAAAATCACCGGCCCTTGCATCCAAATCACGTAAATTTCACCCCTGATTTTTGTTGTCAATCATAGTCTTTACAAACTCGGCCCAGTCCTTTTTATTCTGTTTGGTAGTGCTCTCTAGCTCTATAGCTATGGGCTGTTATCGCAATTCGGCCATCTTGGATAAAACAATAGTTTTGGCCCCGGTAGCCTCGCACTGGTTGGTTTCAGAACGAGTTTACCGGACGAAAACAAAGGTTTTTATTCTCCTCGGACTCAACATGGCCGCCGTGCGATAAAAGCGTCTAGTCCCGGCGGATCAGGAAACGCGGGATACCTGCGGTAAATCAGTTTCCCGCGTTTTCCCCAGTCCCTCTCTTCTCTAAAGTAATCAACAACACCCGCCGCCATCTTGGAATTGACAAGCGTGGGCTTTTTTCGCTCAAGTTTATGGCTCTGACAATTTGCATTATGAATTATAGAACTACCCGACTGTCTACATGGGTGAGGAACGAAATTATTACTTTCTTTCATAATAATGTTGTCCTCTTACATTCATGCATGACTTTTCAGTTTACTTTCTATTTTCCTTGGCCTGGTAGTGATATAGGATTTTATGCTGTTCTTTATTTAAAGTTTGTCACAAATAAGTTCTTATAGCTTGTATAGAAATGAGCTTATATTGCACAAAACAAAACATATGTTGACATCCCGGTCTGCTTCGCTAGTCTCCTTCGCTAGACACAATTGACATAATTCAAATATGTCAGATTATAAAATGTCTAAGAATAAGAACTTTCTGTAAATTCTGGTTCGTCTATCTTGTATGTAGTATTAGTAAATAAGGAAATGGTTTTCCTCAATTTGTTTTCCTATCGGAGCCCCCGCTGACTTCAAGTCTTGGTAACATTTGCAGCAAGGGTGAATAATTAAACATGCAAATCGTTAGTATTTATCAAGGAGAAGCCAACTTTGTCCAATCATGTTGCGCCAAACACCTGTCATACCCAATGAACCCGTTAAAAATGAATAACCCGATGCCCTTATTTGTCGCCAGAAGGCAATTACGGCTCGAAGCCCAAACAGTATGATAATAGTGAAGTCCAAGTCGTAGCACGACTTTTTACAGCTAAAATTATAAACAAAATAGATGGGAAATGGCGGGCGAATTAACAACCGCGATCGCTCTGTTTATAATGTTCTTCTCTTCTGTCCTCGGAGCGAATGCAGTGGATTCACAATTGTAAGATACTTGAATGCTCTCTTGGGGATTTGCGATTGATTTTAACGTAAATGATGACTTTCTGTTTCTCTTTTTCAGAACGAAGAAATGGGCAAGTGTAATTGGGAATAACTTGACGCGGTTCGTTAAAGAGCAAACGAAATACGACGAATTGAAGAAGGTATTTATAAAGGTTCTTGCGTGTGTGCTTTGTGCACGCGTCGAGAGGTGCATGATTTCCGAACTTCGCCCTATTTTCACTCCACATCGACATCGTATATATTCTTACTTTATTGACAGAGTTATGAAGATGGACTGGGTGTTAATTTTTCCCTGAAAGAGAAAAATGGACCTAAGATTGCTGGACGGATGAAAAAACAGCTTGAGAAAGTCCTGCAGAACAAAATCCAATCCATTAAGGTTCGTACTATGTTACCCTCAGATCTTTATATGCCGAACGGCTTTAAGTAAATACATATCAGTGTAAATGCGGTTATTTTTAGACCCGACAAGTACAACTCAATTCCCGAGCAAGTATTTAGCGCTAAAATTAACTTTTTCCCGCGAAATTCCCTCTGGTTTACCATTGTTCACAGTGTAACTAACCGCCTTTGGCTTTTCTTGGTGCAAAAGGCACATAATGCAATGTCCAGCCCAATTTTGTGTCGTCAGGGTCAGCTTTTAGCAGCGCGAATACCCCGTTGTGTAGTATTGATTTCTCTCTTGAGAGGTTGAGATACATTGAGTATAAATCTCTCAAGACTTCTAAAATCCCAGCTTTAAGCCGAAAGGACACGGATAAAATTTAGTACGAGTCAGCGTTGTAACGAAGGCGGTTTCTTGATTCAAAATTGCGGCATTGTTTTCATTCTACTTTGCTTTAAATATTTTATGAGAATGTTTTGAGCATTCTAGATGGAAATGAAGCACCTGTAATGGACTAAAGCGTTGCCGATTTCTCATAGATTTCAAGGGTTCTCGTGTTGGGGCCCATGGCACTAACATGGCTTTCCGGGAAGCCCTTCGAAAATCGTACGTAAAATCTTCAGATACAAGGAGAGATTTATCAGCGTTTTCGATCGGTGTGTCAAATTTGTAATCACCCTCGATGGTCTTACATTCGCCGAGTGTTGAGTGTCAAAGTCGACTTGAAACACCCCCAAGACCTCAAATTAACCAACATGAATTTCTCAAAGTGAAAAATAATTTTTCAACACAGGGCAAACTTTTAGCGTCTGTAAATCAAAAAACTAAGTGATGAGAATTTTGTGAGAGTTAAGTATTTACTCAGTTTTGCTGTGAAGTTGTCTCCATTGTCTCAATGTTAATGGCCAAATGGTTACACTGAGAGCTATTAAGTGTGTAAATTAGTATTTTTTCCTACACTTTATGTAGACAATTTGGGGTAAAAATTTCAAAAAAAAATATTGTTTGATGTTTTGTCTCTGTTTGAAATAAAATAAATTTCTGAAGACTTAAGCCTGGGTTCTATATGATCATCCCGATTGCTTCAATTGTATGATTATTTTGTTCTGCATATTAATTTACGCTTCGATTCACACCGAACAAAAGGTTCAAGCGATTGGGGAGATCGGGACAATCGTATTGAAACCAAGCTTTAGAGAATAAAAAAGATGTTTGCAATCAATAGTCTAGATGACTTAATAATGGGAAGGCTTATCCAGCAATAATTATGGTTTGTACTTTACCCCAATGTTTAGAAAGCAATAGGCAGAATTAACAGCTAGGTTTTAAGATTTGTTGAAAAAGCTTAAATTGACCAATTATTTCCCTCCCTTTTTCATGTGAGAGCTTTTGCAGGACCCAATTAAAGAACCTCAGAGAAAATGCTCTTTTCACACATGATTGCATTTTTAACAGAAATTGTATTCAAAGTATAATATTAGGCCAATAAATGGTCCATTGTAATGAAAAACTGCATCCATCAATCATGTACAAATTAAGTATGATTCAGGTTTAGTCTAATCATGGAACAATTAAATTAGAAGCCATATATTGAAATAATGCAGGGCTCACATTTCGGTGAGAATTTGCACATTAATTTAGAAAATAAAGGGAGAGACATGCTCCCCCAAATCTTAAAGTGAAATTAGTGAGCACTGTAATGCTTGCATGCGCATGTGTAATCAATTGTATTACATGATATTGAGTAAAAATTATATCACACTGCCAGGGCAGCCAGACTTGGGCTATCAAGTCACCTGTGGGATATATCACTTCACAGACCTAAACTTGTTTTGTCTGATGTCCTGTTCTTTTTAACACCCTAATGTTTCTAAAAAGTGAAAACTCTACTTTTAAATAGAGATAATGCAATTTTGAGCAAATTTGTTTGATTTTGACTTGGTTTGACAGGCTTTTTCAAAATTAGAAAATGAAAATGTTCCCCAACTGATTTTCATGTAATAAAAAGTAAATTACATGGCTGCTAAATGGAGATACAAAATTTATCTTTTTGTGTTTAACTTGATAATTAACTCACTCATTCGCTGTGCTCACTCGTGAGTTATCAAGCTAAACACTCAAGATAAATATTATTCTGTATCTCCAAGCAGCCATGTACATGTAATATCCTCTATAATTAATTATCTGGGTTGGGCTCTATTTAACAATTAGACTATGAGCTCAAAATTTCTATTGGCTGATAGTTGACGAGGAGCAATAATTTAGCTCTGTGTCAACTACTGAGAGCGAGTAGTTTAATTGTTTTTAATTAGTGGAAACCAACTTAGTAGTTCAATCGAACAACTTGGCAGTCATTGTTTTGCTTTTGAAAACCAGCATTTTCGCTACTCAATCGCTATCTGTCACAGAATAGATAGTGAGTAGCTTAACCAATCAGAGTGCACGATTCATGATAAAGCACTAGTTGGTTTCTACTAATACTGAATAGAAGCTAGTGCTGCCTTAAGCTAAGGTCAACAGGCACTACGTATTTATATAACAAATAACATATTCCAAGACTGGAAAATTTTAAAATTAACCTACATGTACTGCATATACATGTATATATAAATATAAGTGCCACCTAATGCATTCCGTACAGGGACTACCTCTTCCCGAGGTGTCTGTGCAACAAAGTGTGCATCATCTGTCTGTCTGAAAAAGCGAAGCGAAGGAGCAATGGGAAGGGAAGGGAAAGAGGAAGCACCTGGCAGATCTTGGATTCACAATGGCAGACTAGATGAACCTGAGAGTGTTTTTAATTTCTCAAAGAGACCCTTGCATTTAACATTCTAGAACAAGAGGGTGCATTGTTTGCATGTTTTTCTTTTTATAAAGAAGAGGGCGTGGATCATCATTTTCACACTGTTCTCCATTTTTATAAGCTGAAACTGGCCGTGAATGCCGATCAGTGTGAAGCTATAAAAGCCTTACTAATAAAATGGCTGCATGGTGAAGAAACTTTTATATAATATATTCCTTCAACAATTCTCTAATCTTTGATCCAGACACATACTTCATGAATATTTCATTTATTCTGAGATGTCTTTGTTGAATGAATATTTACGCTTCTAGAATGTCTGCTGGGCATGTCATTCTGTCAGCATCAAAATATACAGAGCACAGTTCTCGCCAAATGTGAAGGTTTGAACAGAAATATTTACCTAACTGTTTTACTTAAAGTGCATATGAGCCCAAATTCTTTATCATTAAAATCGATTCTCCATCAAGTAAATAGTTGAATTGTAAAATATTTCTTAATTTGAGTGCTGCGTCTATGAGTTGTAGAGGTTTCTATTTCCAATATGCTAATTATGTGACGACATGTGAGGCCAACAAAAGGTCACTTCTTTCTCCTTGTGAATGAAACTATTTCTGATTTATACAAAACATTTGGTAAAATCACTGATATAAGGCCCAAATATTACATAGATGTTTAGAAAAATATGTATATTTCTGCCAGCACATTTTTGCATAATAAATCCTCACATGTCGTCACATAATTAGCATATTGGAAATAGAAACCTCTATAACTCATAGATGCAGCACTCAAATTAAGAAATATTTTACGATTGAACTATTTACTTGATGGAGAATCGATTTTAATGATAAAAAAATTGGGCTCATATGCACTTTAACAAACTCTTCCTGTACACTTTGAATTAAAAGAACACGTTTAAAGTGATATTTTTAGCTGTTTCTAGAGACCAAACTTTTTGTCAAGAAAACTGCCAGGCATCTCTTTTCCTCTCTAATCTCCCTCCCATGATTCCTTGTGCTCTGCCCTCGTCACAGGTGCTTTGCTTCACTCCGCACACAGACAGACATTCAGCTTCGCACAAACAGATGCCTGGAGATGAGACGGATACAGGGATATGATCAAATTGTTGGACAGTAGAGTTAAAGACCAATCATTTTGCCAAAATATTTTGATATTTTCAGCATGGCAGGCTGCTGGTCCATGTATTTATTGCGTTGTTTCCTTCCATTTCAAATATTTGTGAAAATTAAGCTCTGGATATACATGTACATATATAATTACTGCACTGCTAAATTATTGTCCTATTTGATCTAACCCTACAATGTACATTGTAGCTACATGCAGGACAATAATTAACTGACATAGCATAAAATTCTAACACCATCCAGACTGCTACATGTATTATTATACTGGCCGTACGATGTATATTTGTCATGGATAAACACCAGCAGCAGGTGTGCTAACACCTGGGGAAGTGCATAATATTAAATAAATGTAAAATAGAAAGATGCTTTTATTTTGGCACGTACACGCTGTATCTTAATTCTTTTATGTTTTCCCTAATATTTTCTGTGTTCTATGTTTTAATTACCTCCCTGCTTGTTGATTACAGTTCCCTTTATATCAGTGAGTCTTGAGTTGTCAATTAAGTAACGGTCCAGATATTAAAGAACTGTAGTAGAATCCATTGTTCTGCGGCAATGAGCCTCCCTCACGTACAATTTTGTTTGAATATGCCTTAGTGCTTCAGGAGGTGTCTAGTCCAAACTACATCTTGAAAATAATTTTTTTTATGCTATTGTTTTTTTTTTTTCATAAAAACTCTCACATTAGCCAATTGGGATATAGAGAAAACAAAAGATTTTTCAATCACAAATTTGAGAACTTTTCCAACACATGATATTCTTCAAAATTAAACCATGTAAGTTTGATGAAAATTAAATTCAAACCACAAAAAATTCAAATGAAAACGCATTTTTTTGATGGGTTTCTATTGAATTTATAAGTATCAACCAATGAAATTACGAGAAAGAATTACCACCTTTTAACTTTCCTTGTCGTGGAGCACTACAGTTCTTATCTGGACCATTAATTACTTAATGCATTGCCTGTTGAAATTATCAGTGGTAATATATAGATTGTCTGCTTGTTCACTGCAAAATATTATTAAAGGTAAAATAGATGCAGATTCAACTTACAATGTACATGTATGTAGTAGCTTGAGTATATACTGCCTTTCATTCCAAAGAAAAAGGTTTGTGCCCTAGGTATTAATATAAAGGTAATAAATCTATATCAATTAAGGTGTAAAAACCAGGCTGACAGTCTATGTTCATTTGGGAGTTAATTACATATATGTATCAAATTGTACCCTAAGTGCTCAGATAACATGTAAAATGGCCAAATTAAAGGCTATTTTAATAACCATCATGTATAAGCTATTAAATTATAGTAATTGATAACTAGTGCATATGTAAATTGTTATTTCAGATTTTGTCTGAAAAAGCTGAAGAACTTAGAGCAAATTATCATTTGGTTTCCGATATCAGCCTTGAAACAGTAAGTTGTATAATTATATTATCAGTCACGGGAAAAAAAGAAAAAACATTACTGGTAATGGGAATTTGCCAAAACCATCTGACATTAAAAGTCCCACTTTTGCCATTAATATCAGCTGGGTTTTGGCAAATTCCTATTAATGTTTTTCTGTTTTGTTTCCCTGTGAATGGCTATATATATACTGCAGGCCTAGTGTTTTATACCAGGTGGTAACAAGAATACATGTAGGTTGAAATGTGATAAACATAGGAAAATTTGGGAAAAACAGGTAGCTACTTTTAACCTGAGAGCTGGCAGCGGGAAGTCTTCCAGTTGCCGGCTTCTACTGACAACAGTGCTACTGCATTACTAATAATAATTATATATTACATACCTGACAACCCCCGGAGTTCTAAAATCTGGAGAATGTTGGTTGAGGCTTTGTTATGATGTAATGATTTCCGAATTTTTCCAAAGATACCCCGATTGTGTTCCAAAGACTTTCCGAAAGCTCTCTGAAAAATTAGTTTCAACCAATCACATGATGTCCATGATGCCTCACGATCGATTGAGAGTCACTTGGTGCTTTTCGCGCATTTGCTAGCGTGCAAAATGAACACAATGCAACTCAGAGTAATTTTTTTTTACCGGGAGATGAGGTCCAAAATCTGGTGTCTCCCGCATAAACCGGGAGAGTTGGCAGGTATGATATTATTAATACTGTATACACAGGGCTGTCATTAGAAACTGGCTACCAGCAACTATAGCTAGCAGCTATGTTGATAGTCACAGGCTATTTAATATTTAAATAATGTAAAAATTAAAGCCAGAGTTGTTAGTTTATGGCACAAAAAGATCAGCTATTTATCACAGTTATCCATCAGCTTAAAGTGCTTACAAATCGAAAATTAAGTTGATCTCATTTGAAAATCCTTTCCAAATGAGGAGGGCTGGCATTTCCCTTTTGTCGATATCTCATCTCGTTCCAGAGGTATTCAGGTTTTTGCAACATGCAAATGAATTAACTGTGATGTCATAAGATTGACACAGCCTGGAGACAAATCACAAAATGAAGAATATCTCTGCAAATAGTGGAACTGGAATTGAAACTGCACATGTATAGTGCTAAGGAAAATATACATCACTGCTAATTTTGACATTGCCATGGAAACACCTGGGGCCAATCAAGCTAGCCTCACCAAACAAATGCCCCTTTTCATGCCTCCAACACCGTTGTTATGCTGCCATTCCCTACCATCCTATTTCATGACCATTACATGTACAAATGTAAAAATAAATGTTTAGACATGTAAATTAATACATCAAAAATAGGGTTTGCATCCTCTTCTACTGAAATGTTACAAATAGTTATTTATCAATTTTGGTTTGTTGCAGTTTAAGTTCTATGACAGCAAGTTTATAGAGAGCAGTGGAAATATCAGTCTCACCATTGTGCCTACCTATTCTGATAAAATAAAAATCAACCTGAACTATAGCACTGTTCACGTTCCAACTGATGTCTTCAATGGAAGTAAGTACCCTTTTTCTTAAAGTGCACCTAAAATTTATTTTGTTATCACAATATTTATTAGTATATTGATTCTACAATGTATATCAAGTGAATAGTTGAATGGTAGAATATTTCTTGATTTCAGTGCTGTCTCTGAGTTATATATATCATTAATGTCGATTCTACATGTACACCAAGTGAATTGAATATTAGGAAGAAAATATTTCATTGTTGTGCCTATTAGTTATACATTTAAGGTAAGTTATATCGTTATGGTAATGCCGTGATATCAAAGAGGCCAGTATCATTTAGACTTTTAGTTAGTGCTGGTAGAGATTTATCAATGACCTCATAATTTCTTTCTTAAAGTTTCGTTTGTTTAGTTTCTTTTCGAATTTGGTTCAGGGGTAAGTGCCCTTGAGGTCTTTGTTATTAGGTCTTTGTTCGCTTTTTTCAACCGTGCACAAACACAATAGATATTGGAATAGGTTACTCAATCAGCCAATAGAAACGTGTGGGTTCAGTCGTTCATGGGATGCTAATGAGCCATGACCGTGCACAATATTTTGTCTTGTACCCCCTTCCAACCTAAATCGCACCACCTTTGTTAGCCCCTTTCAAGTTTGCCGTATTTCCTAACCATTCTCCTCTATTAACTACGATTAAACTCCACTATCTTTTTTCTCTTTTGCAGGTAAGGTTATTCTCAATTCAGCTAAGTGGACTAAAGACATCAACAAGTATTTCAGAGAAAACATGAAAAAGGAGCCATCGCTACTCTGGCAATCTGTTGGTACTTCAACTGGTGTCTACAGAGCTTACCCTGGTAGGGAAGTCTAATTCGGTTGTTATTTTACACCTCCCAACGTTAGGGGAAATAGTTTTGGGTCCTCATTTGTTGGGAAGGGCATTTTCATGTTAGCATATATATACGGAATCATGCAGCTTTGGAACAACACATGAAAAACCGAACTTGAAACCGTTTGAAATAGCCTGTTGAAAGGTATTGAAAAGTGTTGAAAGGATCTTGGACAGTGTTTCGCTTCATTTAAATGCCATTTCAAATGGTTTCAAGATTGGTTTCACATAACAAAAGTATTAATAACAAAACAAAAAACCGTTATGAGGGTAAACACAATTATTATTGACCCAGTAGTCGGCGGGTTTAAAGTACAGGTCGGAGGTCAGGTCGGAGGTCAGGTCGGAGGTCAGGTCGGAGGTCAGATCGGAGGTGAGGTCGGAGGTCAGGTCGGAGGTCAGGTCACATTCACAATCAGATTTTTTCCTTCAACCAATTTTTACGTAATAAGGCAAATTTTGCCCGGTTAAATCATAGAAAAAGGAAAAATATATTTACTTATGCTTGTTATCCATAACTATATTAAATCCGGACTTCCAATTTAATGGTGACCAGGGCCTTTTGGTTCCGTTGTGATTTTCAGTTGTTTGCACATGTATATACAACGCAGTCTCCCCATTGAATTAACAACTATCCTAATTGGAATACGCGTTTGAAATAACTATTATTGTTAATCCTAAGACAAATCCTAACCCGAACCGCAAACCTAACCCTAACCATCGGACGAGTTCACGGGTAAATGACGGGTTCTCACTCACCTTGAGCTAGGGTTCACAGGTAAACAAGAAGAGAAGGTAAACGAGAGGATTTTTTTGAGCGCTCCTACTCGGGCTCGAAATCGTAATCCGGCTTTGCGTGTACTGCCGTGCAGACGTCATGACTACTGCACTAAGCTGGTCTACCTGGGATCTGACGTGGGATCTGACGTGGGACTTGACCTGCGACCTGACCTGTGACCTGACCTGTGACCTGTACTTTACACCCGCCGATCCAGTAGTTTCCATTGTGCCCATTGGACAAGAATCCCAGTGGACAAGAAAACAGAGGGACTGGCTATTTACTACGGTGACCCACAAGTGTCACGGCACAACCGAGAAAGTCACGGCACAACCACAAATCTCACGGCACGCCACCAAGATTCCCACGGCACAACCGCCAATTCCACGGCACAACTACCACAACTCACCGCACGCCAATCTCACGGCATGCCACCAAGATACACTTATGACGAAATTATAGGAATGCTTTACCACGATTTTGGAATCGAAATGAGTTTGAGTTCTTTAAAAAGGTGGTTCAAAGCTCTGGATTTGTCCAGAAAAATGTCAACTATGACGTGAACTCTGTCAGGCAAGCCATTCAAGACCTGTTAGATGGACCAGATGCCAGTGTTGGTTATCGGTATATTTGGCATACGCTTCGACCGATAGGTATGATTGTGCACCAGATTGTCGTTCAAGAAATTATGCGAGAACTGGATCCAGAAGGTGTTGAGTCCAGGAGAGCGCACATGCCTCCGTAAGTCTGATTTTTAGACGGTCGAGGTCATAAGTGAGCGGACGACCTCGACCGTCTGAAAATCAGGATAATGCTCCGTAGGCGAGAATACATTTGCCCTGGCCCCAACAGCGTATGGCATGCTGCGGATATGATAAACTGACACCATACGGTTTCCTTTATAAAACAATTATTGTAATTTTACTTAGTTGAGTAGTATGGTCTGGATAGTTCAGTCTCCGTTTTTGTATATGGGTTGCCTGTGGTGGTCTGAGTTCACTTCCGCCGTGGATTTCCACTTCCGCTGTGGACTACCACTTCCGCCGCAACTTCTGAGTGGGTTGTGCCGTGGCTTACTTTATTTGTGCCGTACAATTTGTGGTTTGTGCCGTGGAATTTGTGGAGGTTGTGCCGTGATCATTTGTGGCGGTTGTGCCGTGGGAATCTTGGTGGCGTGCCGTGAGATGTGTGGTTGTGCCATGACTTTCTCGGTTGTGCCATGACTTTCTCGGTTGTGCCGTGACACTTTTGGGCCACCGTACTTTACAAACGGTGTTGAGCGCGCATGCGCACGGTGAATCGATCCGCCGTGTTAATACCGCCCACGACTGTGGACAAATAAATTAAATAGGAAACGGTTTATGATTGGTTCAAACACTGGGCGTTTACGAGTCGGCTGATCATATCCGCTTGTGTGCGTTTGGTCAAGATTTTGCGCGGAGGAGTTGGAAAGATCAACCGAGAAGGTGATATTGGGTCTAGAAAGCTTCGGAATGCGGAATTATCTGTCCTCAAGCTCGATCGGCACCACTTTGTCTCAGGATAAGTACGTTTGCCACACTGCCAACAGAACACAGGTTTGAACATAAACAGTAGTTTTGGTTGATTTTCGTCTCTATTTTCCAGCCGTGAACACAGTAGACTTTCTCGTGAGCTAAGTAAATGTACGGTTGAACTCTGTGACATGCGCAAATTTAAACCAATCATAAACCGTTTCGTATTTCATTCATTCATCCACGGTTAGACGGTGGCTGTCGGTTGCGTGCATAAATTCATTTCTCTCTCTCTCTCCCTCTCTCTTCCTCTCTCTTCCTTTCGTCTTAAGGGAGAAGGGGAATGAATCTCTGTCTAGCAGGGTACTCGGTCAACTGCCGTGTCAACCACTCGGCCACGCCGCATCCATGCAGTGTACCATAATTGCTGCAATTTTTCATTTACTATAAAATGCGAGACTAGCAGTAGAGAAAATTTGCACAGTGTATCAGTGACTCAGTTAATAATGGCCATATTTACATAGTGCCATATACCACAGTCTCATGGCGCTTTACATATTACTGACACATCCCGTCAGTGAATATTTTCGGACTGCTTACGGCGCTAATGGCTGCCACGCAGTTTACAATGTTGAGTGTGTGGTTAGTGCAATGGCCAGGCTGCTGTACCGGGTGATAATCCCCTGCTCTTTCTCGAGTAGTACAACAGGTTCTTTCACGTCCCCAGTTCAAATACTGATTAGAAGTAGTAGGAGACTCAGTTAATACTAAACAGAGGAACCTCGGCAATTCGTTTAATTTAGACATTCATGTATCTAGTCTGTGATGTCGGGGTCAGGAAATAAAGAGTTACGCCTGTGGTTCAAATTAATTAGAACCACGGACAAGGCTGGGTTTATTTACCACGTGAACCAAGACAAATAAGTTGAATCTTGACAAAAAAATAATAATAAAAAAACAAACAATAATACTGATTAACAAATGACAAACAAAGAAAACGCGCATCTAAATTTTGCATTACCTTTTTACTATTTAAAAAAAAAAAAGCTCAGCCTTCCTAGTTCAGCTGACTTAAATTACGGCTTAGAGGAAGCCATTACTGTGTAAGAGATACAACATACCATGACAATTTGCCTATCTAAAGTATTTGTTGTTAATATTTTGTTGCTTCTATTGTTGTTGAAGGTTACAAATGGATACAGCCCAATGACAAAGATATGTTTGACCATCGTAGACGAGGCTGGTGAGTCAGTCCATTTTAGTTGTTTATGGTAAAGTGTGACGTTAAGATTACGCGGTTGTTTTTCAACTTACCGAGCGCGTTTCAGAAGCGAAAGCCTGCATGGCTTCTAGGCTATATTTACATTGCTAAGGGCCTCACGGGAGCACTCAACAACAGTTTTCCAAAAAAATGCTCTAAAACGTCACTTGATTGCTTCTAAAGCACTTAGTATAGGTAATCATACGGTTTTGAGTGCAATTTGGGAGTAATTTGCATGAGTGGGTTTTTCAAAGAGTATCAAAGGGCGAGTGCAATCTGAGCTCTTTGAAAAACATACGAGTGAAAATTGCACGAGAAAACCGTATGATTACTTGTTAATCATATACTCATATATTTTGAGTACAGTGCAATATGGGATTAATTGCACTATACTCTCAGCCAATAAGAATCGAGAAATTTTGTTGACTTGTATATGATTATAACGCTTATTAAATGAATTTGAAATTGCGCTGGTAGTTTTTATCTGTTCGGTGAACTTAGATCATTTCGAACTTTTAGGGCGCTTTTATTATCATCCCGAAATTCTTAGGTGTGGAAGCTTTAGCCAAGCATATTATTTTTTTCCGCCGATGTTCCGAAACTTTTAGCATAACATTTCCGCGGTTTCCGTTCTCACGATTTTAGGCTCTACTTCGGTGTAAGAACCTCACAGACTGCGTCACAAAACTCCCTTTGTTAACTATGAATAATTTGGGACTTAGAATATTTCCCCAACACCTGAAGCGGCACTTATAAATTTTACAAGGAATTGGGGAGCCTCTACTTGAAAAAAAAAAATTCACTGCGCTCAGCGTAGGAATCGAACGACTGACACAACCCTACCCTAACCGCTAGACCACGAGTGAATTCGCTTGGTGGCAATCGTTTTTTCACGTATTTATATCCACTAATGATGAGTAGCTGCATAAATTATCTAAAGTATAAGGAACCCTTCCGTTCCTTCCGCATCTGTTTCCGTCCAGCTTACGCCTGTGCTGACGTCTCCGTTTCGTCGATTTTCACTAGCACATAACTGTTCTTTATGCTTCTATCGCTTGTGAAAACCAGCGTGGTTTCTTGGTGTTACAGATCACCACACGACGTAAAGCAAAGAAAACTATTGTCTTCTAAAGCAAAACAATACCCTGAAATACAAAGAACCCTAACCCAGAAGACAATGAATCTGATACACCCAAAATCGGGCTAAAGAAGCATCCCTTCCGGCCTTTGGGTGGCTGTTAAGTGCATGAGCTTTAGATTCGAGTACGAGTACAAATTTTCACAATCGACAAACACTCAGTTTTATTAATAAGATATATGGACAAACAAATACTCTGCAGCATTGTTTGACAGAAATGGAAGATCTCTACTTTCTTGTGTCTGATATATTTTGTGTCTAAAGTTTCAAATTTAAATGAAACTTTACTAATTATGTTTACTCCAATTTCTGATATTCATCAACACAATACAAGGAAATCTAAATCTCAACTTTTCTTTGTTAACTATTCAAGGACCAACTACGAACAAACATTTATTAGCATTAATGGAATAACATTCTGGGATGAAATACCCCACCACATTAAATCACAAAATAGACGCATCTTCAAAAATAAAATTGTTTCCGACTTCATAAGCGACTACAAGTATTTGTAGTTAATTTATTTATCAGTTACATTGTCTATTAGATTGTGCTTCTTCCCTTTTTGTATTGTATTGTATGTATTATAGTATCGTACCTTCCTTGTCTCAAATGTACTTCACCATATAATACTGATAATCTAAGGGCGCGTTCGATTGACCGTATTCCGGAATAAGAATAAATGGAATAATCTCTGGAAATCACTGGTTCAGGTACATTTTGCACTGTAAGCTACTAAAGTCTGCTGAAATATGATATTCAGGATACATCTTGTATTCCATGGACTAAAAATTCCCGAAATAAGCGATTTGTAGTTATCATTCTGTGTATTCTTATTCCGGAATACGGTCAATCGAACGCACCCTAAAACTGTAAAAAAATATTTTTTGAAACCTAGTACATTAAGTACTCCACGGGACCACTTTTTTTCTCTAGATAACCCCATGGTTTTTACTGGTTCAACCAACTCTATTCTATGTATGCTTCATATATGCATGCCTTCTATCTGGAGTGAAATAAAAATTGTCACCTACGTGTCTGGCGCCAGTTTTACTGAAATGTGCCGCAAGGACATGTAGATTTTTTTTGTTAAACTTAAGATAATCGAATGTTTTTCCTGTCCCGGAAAAGTCCATGTAAATAAAGTACTGTAAGAAGCATACAGCGCAAATGAGGTCTGGTAAGGAAGCAATCTTAGAAATCGGTTTCTTCCCGCGGCAAAGTTTGAAAGTAAGATAGCTAGTCTGTTCAGTATGGTCAGTCTCTCAGCGCAAAATGTTAACTACTTATTAACCGAGCGTGAGGTCTGTACAGAGAAAGCCTCTGTCTGTACAGAAAAATCACGGTCTGATATTTCTCTGTACAGACCGAGCAAGTGAGGTTAATAAGGTGTTTATTATATGGCATATTTTGTTTTAACTTTTTAAGTTTTAATTCGACCGGTTCGTGTACACAAACACTGCAGCGGGAAAATCCGTATTGCCCGTGGGCATTACGGGAGAATTCCGCCCGCTAAACGGCCAATCAGCGCGCGCCATTTGACCGGAAGTAGCTCCTGTCATATAATAATTTGGTGTGACAACTGATCAGTTTCTCGTTTTCTGTAATGTTATTAGCCTGGGGCGAGGGAGTATGCGATTTATTCACTGAGGGCGAGCGGAAGGCCGATAAATGGCTTTTTTTTTCACAATGGCGCCCGGAGGTTTTCAAATTGTATGCAATAACACTATCGCTTAGAAAACATTGTTTGCTTGGTATATTGTTATTTTATCTCGGTTCTTTCAACAAACCGAGGTAACAATGGTACTTTCTTCAACTTTTGAAACATCTTTAAAGTGCCACTACGACGAAAATTTACCATTTCGATGTACCACTTTTTTAGTGTTAGAAATATCCAAATTAGTAAAAAAATATTCCGAAATTCTTGCAAGTTAAACTACAATTTTTAGGAGAGAGTATCGGTAAAATCCTGTCCGCCATTACTGGAGGCATTTGTTCAGCGGAAGTGACGTCATACGCGTAACACGACAACCAGCGTGGCAATTTGTTCATGCACACTATTCGTGCGAATCTCGCAAGGATAAAGAATAACCTCTCTTCTTGTGTACGTTGTGGACGTTTAAATTCAATACTCGGAGTTCATTAGACTTGGACTGGTAATGATATATCAACTCTACTTTATGAATATGAAAAAACATTGATATGTCAAAATGTGATCGTAGTGGCACTTTAACTTTGTTTATTTATTTTTGTACGACACTGCCGGATACGAAAACCCAAAACATTTTGCGCTGAGAGACTGACCATACTGAACAGACTAGGTATCTTACTTTAAAACTTTGCCGCGGGAAGAAACCGATTTCTAAGATTTCTTCCTTACCAGACCTCATTTGCGCTTTACGATTCTTACAGTACTTTATTTACATGGACTTTTCCGGTATAGGAAAAACATTCGATTATCTTAAGTTTAACAAAAAAAATCTACATGTCCTTGCGGCACATTTCAGTAAAACTGGCGCCAGACACGCAGGGAGCTTTAGATTCGAGAACGAGTATGAATTTTACTACGAGTACAACAATAACAGTTTTTATTGCTTATTGGCTTTGATCAGCCCCTATGGTTGTTTTAGGTCCCGTTAGAAATTAAGAGAATATGTTGCAAGTTTTCCTCTGCCTTAAGACATGAACAGGGGTTAAGAGATATATTTTCCCCTTGGTAAATAATAGGGCATTATTTACGTGGTAAACTATCGTAAATTAAAACAGTTAAGCGATAGAGCCTTAAAACGAGGGAAATTACGAGGTAAATGTGATCACCTGATAGCGCACGCTATCACACAAACGATATTGCGCAAGCACGTCATTCTAAGGCTGCGTTCACACTAGGTGCCTTGGTACGGCGGGCACCAGTGTGAACACGGCTTTTCGTTAGTGCCCGTGCCAATGCCCGAGCACCTGGTACAAAGTCCCGACCTTGTACTCGGTCACCGGATCAGGCACGGCTACCACTCTGCACATATGCACAATTTTCGCGAGTGAACGTGACCTTAGATTGGCTTTCTTGCGCAATATCGTTTGTGTGAGCGTGCTTTATATCGATCACATTTATCTCGCAATTTCCCTCATTTTCAAGGCTCTATCGCTTAACTATTTTAATTTAGGATAGTTTACCATGGTATGTCCTCTTGTTTACCGCATTTTTAGTCATCTCATGGCGATGACGAAAACGGTAAACTACCGTAACACTCGTCAATTTATTAAGTTACCGATGGTTAAATGTTAACGTTCAAGGTTTTGCGACGACACACACAAACTAGCTAACACAAGTGGCAATATACGGGCTGGAACGAGCCGTCAATGAAGGCTTATGCGGGGACATTTGCTAAAGCTATTTAGCATTAGAAAAGAACCCCCATACAAGCCCCAATTGAGGGTTTCTTCCAGCTCGGGCATACTGAGATTACGAATCTTTCCTATTGCATTACATTACATTTTGTTTATAGTTTCCTTTTGTTTAACAGGGGATAGCTTTTGTTTAAACATTGAGCGTGCATGTCAATTGAAATTGAAATGTTTTATAGTGAAAGTATTTGTACTATTTTCGTCTCGTCAAAAATGTTTTTAAGAAATAAATGTTCGTCTGTCCATATCAGTTCCATATCGAGGTTCTGTGGCGTTCACACACAGTTCTTGTGTGATGTTATTCTCCTGAGCCTCGACATAGACGTTTTCCTGTAGTGGTAGAGCCTAGTTAGAGAACGGCGAGAAATATTAGGGGCCTTAAAGTGCCTATAACCCTTCTTGCAAGTTTATAGCTATGAACCTTCAAAATGTTTTGAATACTTCTGTGAAGAAATTTTTGGCTTACAGAGAATACTCAATGTTCTACGCTTGTTTGAAATCGTGTAGATTTAACCTTGCCTGGGTAGATCCCTGCATAGACGTCGTCTCATTAATGCATTATTCTCCATGGCGCCTTTCTATCACAACAACATCGATGTATACGAAATGTACACAGTTTGTGAGTTGGTAGTAAAAGAAAAAGTCCTTTTAGTATTTATTCAAACGATTGCAAAGTCGAATTAATTAAATGACCTCTATACAGGAATCGACCCAGGCTTTTACTTACGCGGTCATGGATCAGGAAAGGTCAAATTTACACGATTTCAAACAAGCATAGAACATTGAGTATTCACTGTACACCAAAACTTTCTTCACAGAAGTACACAAACCTTTTCGAAGGTTCATAGCTATAGAAATTTGTTTTGAAATCAAAAACATATACACAACGAGCGATTTCATGCATTTTAATTTGAGAACATTAATACCACTAGTCAAGAGATATCTTTTAGAAAAAAATGAACCATTTTCTATGTGGGATTAGTGAAATCACATTCATTGCCACGGAACAATAGATCTTGCTCCAGTTCTTATACGAACCATTTGTTAAATGGTCTTCAAATAGCGTGGCCAAAATGACGTCACATTGGTTGCATTTCAACCAAAACAAGATGGCAGAAAGAATGAACTCGATTCGAAGATTCATTTCTGAATCGCTCTGATCGCTTGATACATTGTTTCCTTTGCAAAATCGCCTGTGAGTAGAAATCACCAAGCTTAAACAAACCTTTGCAACCGACGTGACGTCACTAGATGGCATTTCACAATAAACTCGATCCCAGTCTCCGGACCATGTTTTGATGAAAAGTAAGCCGTTTTTATACGCACCAAAATCACAACTAAATCTTTGTTTTGGAGACTTTTTTAAGTTTACAGACATTTGATTTACATATTGAAAAGTAAAATTACGAAGGGGAAAGGCGTTGCCATAGATGCTGGAGAGCAAGCTGTCTTTTAAAACGCAGGTTTAGAAAGATCGACAATCAATTGGAGGTGAAAAATAGCATTTACAAACAGGTTTTGCTAATAGCAATATCGATCTCGTACAAGGCCTTAAAATAAATGAAGTCAGATATTTTTTGCTCTCCAATACAACCACGTGATGTGCTAGCTGCAAAGGGCCTATTAGGTGCACTACGCTTGGCTATCGATTTGGCAAAGTCTTCTTCTAAAAATAGATTATACCGTAAATTGATGGGCCATGACCTAGTAAGACAGATCAGTCAAGACTTCTGGTTATGGACTTCTGATACAACATACAATAACTGCGCGTGAAAATGCACGCAGTTGCCTACATTTTAACTGTTCTCTGCCAAAATAGAACATGAAAAGTCCAAATAGAACGCGAACGTAACAAAGGAAATTACACTGTTTATCTTTCGGATTTAACGGAACTCAAGCTGATCATATTTTTCAAAAATTTGGTTACCAAAGGCACCTAAATGCAAATAAAGGAAATATTTAGTACAAACCAAATTTCAGGACAAAACACTTTTCTACGTTCTGTCGTCATAGCCATCGCCGTCCTTGTTGTTAAGGTCCATATTTTCTGGTTATTTCATGGTTTTCTATGGAATACCGGCGAATATTTCACGAGAAATTTGTATAATTTGGTATCATACAACAAGCCTTTAGTGTCCTATAAAAACAAATGTACGGGAAGATTTGTGACGGAATCAAAGTAACTTACCGGACGATACGGACTGCGATTGTTCTCGCCGGATAACAAACGCGTTTTCGAGTGGCGGACGCGTCTGCAGACTAATTATGTGTTCAAAATCTTGAATTCTTATTGGCTGATAAAGAAAGGGCGCGAAATTGTCTGCATTTTGATTGGCCTTGATCTAGCCATGAAATACCGCTCTGTATTTAATAGAAAAAAACACATGAAAGACCGCCCTGTATTGCATAGTAAAGCTGAGCTCTGATTGGCTAAAATATAATATTTATAGGATAATAACTCCAATCACCCACCAGCCCTCCCAATAATATAAACACTCAACACTGTTTCTTGTTCCCGCGTTTATTCCAAGGTACATCCAAGGGTCGAGTTCTCCAAAAGATATGGTTATATTACTGGATCTGTAAGTACTAATTAAACCGTATTTACCATATGCAACAGAATTTCATGTTTTCCATTCTTCTGTATAGAGGATATTACGTGGCCAAGTGGAAATACGTTTTTACCTTCGAGCTGTGAATGTCGTAATATTTGAGTGAGCATGGCTCAGTGAATAATCAATATATTGTTTGACTTTTACATACACAAATAAATAAATCTAAAATAGCTGCAATATCGTTCTGGTGAAATAATCCCTTTGAAAATAAATATTTAACATTGGCAATCACGTAATATTCATCTGCGTATAAACTAACGTTTTGTACACAAGATTAAGAAAAATATTTATTCGGAAACTATTGAACATAAAATATTTATTGTGGTAACAATTTATTCATAAAGTTAAAGAACTCGAAATATTAAATCGTCAAATTTGAATTGGAGTTATAATTAGGAACTTCAATTTAGTTAAAATAGCAAATTAAGCAATTGTTTTGCTCTATCCTACTTTCTCAAATTGAAGAGTTAAAGAAATTGAAGATAAGAAATATGAAAGTATCTTGACTTGCCGCTGAACGTGGTGAGTGCGGGCTCGGTAACGCAGTGTTATCCTCATTGCAAAGTGAAATATTCACAAATACCAGCGAGTTGGTGAAAACGTTGAAGCACAACTTATTCTTATTATAAACTATTTTGAATTAGCCAAACCAGGAGTAACATGTCGTATAGCCAGAGTTGCGATGAGCTTATTTTGCTGCTGACCAACATTTAGCACAAAGAAGAGGCTAACATTGAGGGAATAAGTCTATAGCAGTAAACCTTCAGTTTCCCCACTCCTGGTTCGTACATTCTGTCAGTCCTTGAATCCAAAAATGTAGTACTTGAATTCTAGGTGAAGGTCTTGAAATAATTCCTTGAATTCCTACTTTGAAGCACATTTAATAAATAATATAGGTAGAAATACTTGTTAAAGAATTCAGTGTGATGGTTTTACGGCAGCTCACAAATGTAATGACGTCTATAGCATCGTCCCGCATACTGTAAGTATTAGTACTTGAAAATCAAAATTTAATTTGTCCTTAATGAAAGGTCTTGTACGAACCATGTTAATCCACTAAAGTGTTTACACAATACAGCAATTGAGTTATTGTAAAACCAAACTAGAGCCTGCAATCACAGGAGAAAGTAAAAACCATCGCGCAGAATGGTATTGTTTTCGGCGACATATACTTACGGCTGTTAGGTTTAAGCGAGGTCGGCATAATTACGAATAATACAATTAATTATTCAATAAGACGATTGTGATTGGCTATTGATAATCGGTGTGGGAATACCGTACTCCCACATCACATTAAGCACATGCCCATCACTGTGGTTCGCTCTCCGTTATGGGACTAATGAAATCCCTACGCTCGTTAAGGAGACGTTATTATCTAATGACCAGTTGGTAATTATCCTAATCTTGTTATATCGATATCGATACACGGGTATGTACCCGTGAAAATGAAGTCCACACTAGAAAAATGTGCTGGGACGCGTCATTTAATATGAATCCACCCGAGCAAGGCAACGGAACTGTCGCTCGCCATCGTGAATAAATTCGTTAATATAATTATTGCCTACTAATACAGCATGCAGGATAAACGTACCTGAATGCTATAAACTGAACTGAAATGTAATCTACCAGCCTAAGATAACATAAGATGTGACATATCCCATAATCACAAACAGTGCTATAGTATTACTAGTAACCCTATATGCACTTAAAATTAATCGTTTGTGTAGCTCAAAGTAGCTCAAAAATGTAGCTCAAAAATTTCCAGTGAGTAGTAAAATTACTTTTCAACACTCAGTCGAAAACTGTTCCATTGATCGAGGCTTACGATGTTTAACGTTACAACCCCTGTTCGTAACTTGATTGCTTGACATAGGAGTGGTAGCATGATTGGAAGCAAGATCGCCATTGTCAGACTGGCAGCAGATTACCTTCTTGATACCCTACAAGAAAACGACTTTGTCAATGTCGTTGTTGTGAGTAAACTAAACATTCTAAATATCTCTTATACATAATGATAAACACTAAACTAAACCGTATCTACTATTAAATGAGCTGAGCTTGCATCTACAGGCTTAAAAGTTTCACTGCTTTATAGTTATATTTAAATTATTAAAATTATGTTGAACGAAGTACTGCTTAGGAAATACCCTGGGTTCCAGAAGTTAAATGTTGGCAAATAGCGTTTAAAGTGACTACCGAAGGCAGTTTCAGTTTGGTGAGCAAGAAGGCCGTCCTTGTGCTCGCCAAACTCCTCCCAGCGAAGAGCAAAACATTGGACGTCTGGAATCCAGGGTACTCACGAAACGAGTTCAAACTTTAATTAAATAAATAAATTTTAAATAAATAACATCAGCAATACCTTAGAACTGCTTGTACTTCGTATGTAGGCTTGCATCTTCCATGTACATGTTTCAGCATAGAAGCGAGGATTAATGTAGACCCTTGTTTCTTTGGAAAATGAGTTTTATTGGTGAAGGCTTGCGTGTTTTACCTGAGCTGCATGCGTTAGTTTTTGCTGTTTACAAAACAGCACCAAAATGAAAGAGAGCACACGTCACAAAGAACATTTGGTGAAATCGTCAAAATACTTTTGAACAAGCATGATTTGTTTGTACTTACTCTCTGTCTTGATTACTTCTGTTTTAGTTTAACAAAGGAGCCACCATGCTTTGCGAGAATGAGGCTGTGAAGGTAAGATACGTTGTGTTGTTCTTATTAATTATTGCAGCTATTAGTAGTATTGTTGGTGTTTTTTTGTTGTTATTAGTATTGATGTTACTGTCGCTGTTCTTACTCTTGCTATTATTGGTGCTATTGTTATTGTTTTATTATTGGTTACTGTTGTTGTCATTGTTGTTTTTGTTACTGTTGTTATTGTTTTATTATTGATGTTATTGTTGTTATTATTGTTGTTTTACTGTTGATGTTACTGTTGTTGTTATTGTTGTTTTTGTTACTGTTGTTATTGTTTCATTATTGATGTTACTGTTGTTTTCATTGTTGTTTTTGTTACTGTTGTTATTGTTTCATTATTGATGTTACTGTTGTTGTAATTGTTGTTTTTGTTACTGTTGTTTTGTTATTGATGTTACTGTTGTCTTTGTTGTTTATGTTAGTGTTGTTGTTTTATTATTGATGTTGTTATTATTGTTGTTACTGTTGTTGTTATTATTATAGTTATTAGTGTTGTGACCACTTCAGTCTTTGTTTATCAATTTGCTCTTATTCTTGCTGTTATTGTTTTATTACTGATGTTATTGTTTTATTACTGATGTTATTGTTGTTGTTATTGTTTTATTACTGATGTTGTTGTTATTGTTGTATTACTGATGTTATTGTTTTATTACTGATGTAATTGTTGTATTACTGATGTTACTGTTTTATTACTGATGTTACTGTTGGTCTTAATACTATCGTTGTCACTATTATCAATATCACTGTTAGTTATTGTTGTTATTGTTGTTGTTGTGGACCATCTCAATCTTTGTTTATCAATTTACTTCAATCCTCAATGACGGTAGCACTGAGAGTGGTGGCTCTATTTTTACGGTCAACTCGTGGATTAGGTATTGAGTGACTCATGGTTACGCGAAGAATGTTTACAAATAACGTCGGGGAAGACGGTGGAACGTTAGGGTTAGCCTCTCATTTCCCCTCAGAGTGCACTGCAGCTATCCACACAAACCAGTATCAAACACCAGTTCACCGGACAGGCTGCTACGAATGAAGGAAGAAAGAGATGTCACTTTTCTTTGATTTCTTTACAAACAAGACTTTCCAATACTAGTTGCTATATTTGACACCAGAGTTAGTTTGCGATAACGATCATAACTTATTATAGAAAGAATGTGATACAAGTAAGGTGGATTTTATTCCACAGAAAGCAGTCAACGTTGGAAATTGTACTGACAGTCTACTGCAAGCAACGCAACAGAATAAACGGGTGAGAGGAAGACGTCATCAACATTTTAAAATCTAAACTATAACATCTGGAAAGCTGTTGTTTTAATACGATTTAGAGGTCGGTATACTCAGATTTATTCGAAAATTTCACGTCGATACTGTGGTTCGCTTTTTATTTAAATTTTTGAATTTTATGAAAGCTCGGCTCGTCGTGTTTAAATGTCACGAAAACCATATATTTTGGCTAATTTTTTTTTTTAGTAAAAGTGATATCTAAATTGTTTTGAATAGCAAGCGACATGACGCGCTGCATATTAATTAACAAAATTGTTCCTATATTTCCTGCCCAACAGCTCGGCTTCAAAATGTTGGTCATTTATGTATTCTTGCCTTGTCATTTATGTATTCTTTTTGTGACATCAAAGTCCTTCTAAAGTTGTCCAGTCGGCTTTGCATGAAAACGCGTTCGAGCAAGGGCTGCTCAATAATAGGTTTACGTGGATGACTTAGAAGGTATTACTTTACAATTAGACTGCGAGCTCTAGGTTAATAGACTGTGTCCGTCGAGGAACTATCGGCTCATAGTTGCCCGCGGAAATTTGATGTTCTTAAAACAAATATAAGCCCGAGAACGCAGTTCGAGGGCTTATATGCTAGTTTTAAGAACATGAAATTTCCAAGGGAAACTATCAGCCGATAGGTCCGAGACAGACACAGTCTATTTGCGTTATTGTTCAACACAAAATTGTCTTTCGTGCTCAGCGGGCACTATTATACAAATAGACTGTGTCCGTCGAGGAACTATCGGCTGATAGTTGCCCGCGAAAATTTGATGTTCTTAAAATAAATATAAGACCGAGAACAAATTTCCAAGGGAAACTATCAGCCGATAGTTCCGAGACAAACACAGTCTATTTGTCGTTATTGTTCATCACAAAATCGCCTGATAGTTTTCATCCGCTGACGACAACTATCACGTCACGTGATCGCTTTTAGCCAATGAGCGCGCGCCACAATTTTGTGGTGAACTATAACGCCTGATAGTTTGCATCCGCGGACGACAACTATCACATCAAGTGATCGCTAGTTCTTAGCCAGTGAGCGTGCGCAAAATTTTGTGGTGCACTAAAACGGCTGATAGTTGCCCGCGAAAATTTGATGTTCTTAAAACAAGTATAAGTCCGAGAACGAAGTTTGAGGTCTTATATGCTAGTTTTGAAAACATCAGAAATCCAAGGGAAACTGTCGGCCTTTTCGAAGTGATCTTCAAATGAGTCGATCAGTATTCTGTACAAGAACTAGTGTGTGACATGACTGCCAGTTCGCCTTGCTTTCATCTACTGTAAACGCACATAAGTTTTCGTTTTTCGCAAGATCTATACCTGTTTGGAATTCACTTCCTGAAAGTGCTGTTAATTCTACGTCTGAACAGAGTTTATTGCTGCCGTATCTAGTAAGCTAATCTGTCAATAAGGATTGCAGCCATGTTGCTGATTTTCAATGTTATACTGATTTATTTATATTTATTAATTTACTTATCGTTGTTTTGCTTATTACTTTTATTCATTACGGGGCCGCTTTTTGATCACCCATTGCTGGATTAGCTTGATAGTGGCAAATATATGAATTTAAGGTTAAAAATAGTTCCGAGACAGTCATACTCAATTTGTCGTTATTGTTCATGACAAAATGGTCTTACAAAGAGTGTGTATCGGCTGATAGTTCCCGCGGAAATTTTATGTTGTTAAAACAAATATAAGCCCTCGAATGCAATATGCTAGTTTTAAGAACATCAAATTTCCAAGGGAAACTATCAGCCGATAGTTCCGAGACAAACACAGTCTATTTGTCGTTAATGTTCGTCACAAAATTGCCTTCCGTTCTCAGCCGGCACTATTATACAAATAGACTGTGTCCGTCGAGGAACTATTGGCTGATAGTTGCCCGCGGAAATTCGATGTTCTTAAAACAAATATAAGCCCGAGAACGAAGTTCGAGGGCTTATATGCTAGTTTTAAGAACATCAAATTTCCAAGGGAAACTATCAGCCGATAGTTCCGAGACAAACACAGTCTATTTGTCGTTATTGTTCATCACAAAATTGTCTTCCGCTCTCAGCGGGCACTATCGCCTGATAGTTTGCCTCCGCGGATGACAACTATCACGTCACGTGATCACTTTTGGCCAATGAGCGCGCGCCAAAATTTCGTGGTGAACTATAACACCTGATAGTTTGCATCCGCGTACGACAACTATCACGTCACATGATCGCTTTTGTCCAATGAGAGCGCGTGAAAATGTTGTGATGAACTATAACGATTAATGGTGTTGTGGTTTATTTTCTAGTATCTCAAAGAGCTCGTGTCGCACATCAAAGCCACAAATGTCGCTCAAGTCCACACAGGATTCGAAAAAGCGTTGACTTTGCTGAAGGTTTGTTTATATATTTTAGATGTTGTTCGAGCAGTCTTTCGATATTTGTGCCCGCAAATAATTAAAGCTAACTCTAACCTCGACTTCTCAAATAAAGAAATATGGGATAGATCTCAGTTGATTATACCAGTATTTATCTTACTCATCGACACAGACCTACATTAGCTTTTACAGTAACTAGTTATCCATTGTATGACTTTCAGTTGATTATACCAGTGTGTATCTTACTCATCGACACAGACCTACACTAGTTTTTACAGTAACTAGTTATCCATTGTATGACGTTCAGTTGATTATACCAGTGTTTATCTTACTCATCGACACAGACCTACACTAGTTTTTACAGTAACTAGTTATCCATTGTATGACTTTCAGTTGATTATACCAGTGTGTATCTTACTCATCGACACAGACCTACACTAGTTTTTACAGTAACTAGTTATCCATTGTATGACTTTCAGTTGATTATACCAGTGTGTATCTTACTCATCGACACAGACCTACACTAGTTTTTACAGTAACTAGTTATCCATTGTATGACTTTCAGTTGATTATACCAGTGTGTATCTTACTCATCGACACAGACCTACACTAGTTTTTACAGTAACTAGTTATCCATTGTATGACTTTCAGTTGATTATACCAGTGTGTATCTTACTCATCGACACAGACCTACACTAGTTTTTACAGTAACTAGTTATCCATTGTATGACTTTCAGTTGATTATACCAGTGTGTATCTTACTCATCGACACAGACCTACACTAGTTTTTACAGTAACTAGTTATCCATTGTATGACTTTCAGTTGATTATACCAGTGTGTATCTTACTCATCGACACAGACCTACACTAGTTTTTACAGTAACTAGTTATCCATTGTATGACGTTCAGTTGATTATACCAGTGTGTATCTTACTCATCGACACAGACCTACACTAGTTTTTACAGTAACTAGTTATCCATTGTATCCTCAACCAAATGCTATATTTTTGTACTGAAAATTGTTTCCTCTTCTTTCAAAGAACGCGAGGAAGGATAACCGCACGAGTTCTGTTTGTATCCAGGCGATCAATTTCTTTACAGATGGGGTGGAATCTACGGAGCACAAGAAAACCCTTGAGGTCTTAGATGATCCTCAGTGGAACGACATGCAGGTAATGACGTCATAATGAGTACATCCGGGAATGTGAATAATTAGCGTTGACTAAAGCTCTCATGTCTTCATGAGTGCATGACGTCATCATGAGTGCATCCGGGAATGTGAATAATTAGGGTTGACTAAAGCATTCATGACTTCATGAATGCATGACGTCAACATGAATACATCCGGGAATGTGAATAATTAGGGTTGACTAAAGCTTTCATGAGTGCATGACGTCATTATGAGTGCATCCGGGAATGTGAATAATTAGGGTCGACTAAAGCACTCATGACTTCATGAGTGCATGACGTCATCATGAATACATCCGGGAATGTGAATAATTAGGGTTGACTAAAGCACTCATGACTTCATGAGTGCATGACGTCATCATGAATACATCCGGGAATGTGAATAATTAGGGTTGACTAAAGCACTCATGACTTCATGAGTGCATGACGTCATCATGAATATATCCAGGAATGTGAATACTTAGGGTTGAGTCAAGGAGGATTGGAAGGCCTTTCCAGAATCCTTTGCGTAGCAACTATATTATCAATTTCCCCAGTCACGTGTGCAATTAATTCTGCATTGAATTTCGTGAAGATCGGATCTGGGCAGCACAAATTTTCACAAAGCATCTCAAAACCAAATGTTTTTTCCTGGTATTGTGACGTACGTTTACGCCAGCTTTGACTTCCCTGTATTTCTGGCAAATATTTTATAATAAAAACCTAAGCAAAATGGGAAAACGTGCAGACAATTACCTGTGATTTGAGTGAAAAGTTTTCAATTTTAGTTCGCGCGCTATTGACGCAATCTGATCACGCCATTTTCTAACAACGTTCGTCTGTTTTTTTTTGTATAATTAATAATAAACGCCGCTCATACTGTTTCACGAAATGCTTCACGAAAACGGATTGGCGTGTGAGCGCGTGATTTTGTGAATGGTATCGACACAGCGTAAACAATACGCATTTTCAAAGGCTTTATAAACCTCTTAAACCTGGAGTCCTTTGGAGCCCTTTGCATAAATTAGACATAATTTATTTTTGTCACTGCTCATGCTAATTTACAGGTAAGGTTAGTTGTCTAAAAGGTTGTTAGTTAACTTATTTCAGGGTAAAATTTACGACTTCAGTTCGCGTGAAATTTTCCCAAACAATCTCCCGAGAAAAGTGCCCGATAAATATGCACAGATTGTATGAAAAGTACCAACATTGAAGATGTTTAGCGAGTATTAAAGTTAGAAAGCATATTTCCCGACCTTCTTGAATCCGTCTGTCACTCATTTCTAGAGTTAAGTAGCTTGTAGGAGAAATTTAGTTTTAAAAGACAAAACTCGCGGGGAACTTTTTTTTTAAGTTTCTTGCCTTCTAGGACGAATTTTCGAGCGCAAGTGTTCATGGGAAGGCTTTCCAATCCTTCTTGGGTTGACTGATGTGCATCCGGGAATGTGAATATTTAGGGCTCACTAAAGTTACATAAAGTGTGCACTGATGACTTCATGAGTGCATGACGTCATAATGAGTACATCCGGGAATGTGAATAATTATTGTTGACCAAAGTTACATAAAGTGTGCACTAATGACTTCATGAGTGCATGACGTCATCATGGGCACATCCGGGAATGCGAATAATTAGGGTTGACCAAAGTTACATAAAGTGTGCACTGTAGTTATGTGCCCAATCGAGCTTGCAAGTAAAAGTTGATAACGGTATACGAACGACCACTTGAAGCAGGTGCAGCTGATGATTCCAGCTCTTTCCCTTCGTCAGAGGAAAAGAGCAGCAGCCACTAGTCTGTAATTTTGTAAATATTTTCAGTCATACCTAACCTTGGCCAATGTATGCCTTGATCTAGTGAATAAGCGGTGAAGTATCTGTTGCATTAACCACACGCAAGTATGAGGTTTTCAGTTCACAGGGACGTAACGTAGCATTTAACTTATTGGGGGTTTTCTTTTCAGTTTCGTGTATTTGGATACCTAGTTGGCCGCGAGAAAGGAAGTCCATATACTCCCGTGCAAGACTTTGCTTGCAAGAACAACGGTATGAAAATGTACCACTCGTACTAGAGTGCTACTGATAGTTTTTAATGTATAACTCATGTGGTATACATGTGATATACATATGGAATACATATAACTTGGTATACATATGGAATAAAAAATAACTTGGTACGCATTTGAATTCCGCAGCGTTTGAAGACCTCGAAAGTGCATTATTTTTATAGGACATAGGAAAACCATCTTCTATTAGTTTTATAATATAATTCGATCTACGCGGTTCAGCTACTCAAGCGTGCTTAGCTTATATGTAGCAAACAGGGTTTGTTGTGTTCGGTACTCTGATAAAAACACGACTGGAGCTGTAGAACATGAAAAAGAGTTTCAGTTTAATAAGTGCCTACACTAGCAGAGCTTATCCTAGCACTGGCCAGCGGTTCCAACACAATACAAGCTACAGTGATTAATAATAACTTCGATACTATAGCAATAGTTACTAGCGATATTACAACAGAAATGATACGATATAGATTAGAGAATTAGTAGCCTCGGGACATCAAGTCAGATGCTTAAGATATTAATGTAATATACTTACAATACAATACTATATCAATACAAATAGGGAAACCGAGAAAGTTAAATGTGTCAACGACATAAGTAAAATTAATGATACACTAATTATAAAGTAGTAATAAAGCCTAATGCTTGTGCGTTAAGATGCACCCGATTGAGTGATCTCTGACATTTTTCAAATTGAAAACTTGAAAGTCTAAAAACACACTAAAGAGTTTGTAAAGGGTTCTAAAACGCTATTGACAGGCATAACGGACCAACTAGCTTCCTGCCGTTAACTTTTTCTCAGCTTATTTTAATTTTGCCTTCAGCAATTTAGTATTCTAACAAGAGAAGACTGATAATTTGCTTGACTGTTCTGAATTGGAAATTCAAATTTAGAATCCCAATGGGCGAGAAAGGGGAGGGTCTTTTTCTTTTTATAGTGCTGGTCGTTGTTTAACGTTATTAAATATCTTGTCTTTTTTCTTTTTCTAATTGTCCGTTTTTTGCAGGTTTTTTCTACACGATAGAAACCTTGTCTGATGTAAGGGAGAACGTATCGGTAAGTAAGTCCCGCAATCTGATTGGATGAAGTGAAATGATTATTTTGAAGCCAATCACTCTTTTGCACTCAACGAAATCTACTGTAGTTTGCGGGCATGTCTGTATTTCTTATATTTGAAGATTGTTTCCCAAGATAACGTCGCTTCAGAGGGATGAGGACATGTCAATGGTGCACTCTTGTTGTTTCTTGTACAGTGTTGTATTTAAAACCACGTAATAGGCTCTTTGCAGTAAACAGTCACGTGCTGATACATCACTTCATTAACGAATGAAATGTGCTCGTGATTCCATGGGAAAGGCTTTACTGCATGGCAAACAAACCGGCTTCAAAACGCTGTTTTAGAAAGATCGACACTCGATTGGTGGAAAATAACATTTACAAACAGGTTTTACTATTAACACTACCGATCTCGTGCAAGTGCCTTTAAATAAATGACGTCCTAATGTTTTGCCATGCAGTACAAACTTAGAAAGATTGACAATCGATTGGAGTTGGGAAATAGCATTTACAAACAGGTTTTGCTAATAACACTACCGATCTCGAATAAGTGCCTTTAAATATATGACGTAGATGCTGTACTTGTGAGAAACACCTCGACTGATAATTTATGGTTTCCTTTTGACTACACTGGAGACAAAAATAATTGCAGTGAGGACTGTATTGTTTAAAGTATTGAGCACGTTTTATTTTAAATTGGGTGTTTGGAGAATGCGAATCAGTTTCTGTAACAGCTAACTAAATAGTAAATCTACTAAGCTTTATATTAACAGCAAGAGGTATGCCAACTATGTGCCCTTTTCATTATATTTAAGATATTAACGTAAGTTGTGCACCAGAATCGTTGAATGTAGGTGTCAGTCGAAGAGGGTCCATATGCAAGAACAGCATAAGTGACTTGTGATCAAGTTCTAAATTCTCCCTTAGAAAACTAAGAACATAAAGGAGAATTTAGAATGTGATGAGTAGTAAGAACAGCGTAAGTGACTTGCGATCAAGTTCTAAATTCTCCCTTAGAAAACGAAGAACAAAGGAGAATTTAGAATGTGATCAGTAGTAAGAACAGCGTAAGTGACTTGTGATCAAGTTCTAAATTCTCGCTTAGAAAACGAAGAATGTCAAGGAGAATTTAGAATGTGATCAGTAGTAAGAACAGCGTAAGTGACTTGTGATCAAGTTCTAAATTCTCGCTTAGAAAACGAAGAATGTCAAGGAGAATTTAGAATGTGATCAGTAGTAAGAACAGCATAAGTGACGTGACGTGTGATCAAGTTCTAAATTCTCCCTTAGAAAACGAAGAACATCAAGGAGAATTTAGAATGTGATCAGTAGTTACTTATGCTGTTCTTGCATGGAATCCTTTGGTTGATATGCAAACTCTGTACAAACGGCACACACTTTCCACGTATACTGTGTCATGCAATGCATCAAACTTAGCTGTCTTCTGATGCACATCTTACACTGGCGGACTCTTGGTTTCTTAGGGGCCGACCATTTGACTTTTGAGGGGGGGGGGGGGGGGGGGGGGGGGAGGGGGGAGAGGGGATGGGTGTTCTTGTCTGTGCTTTATTTATTTTTCTTTAGCAGTGTTGTTGCACGAATGTTTTTTGCGAAAAAAGCGGAGCCAGAACAAAGCTTTTCCGCTTGCAGGATATATTTTTTCACCACCGTTGGCTTGCAGGATTCTTTTTTTACAAACACCCCCCCCCCCCCCCCCCCCCCCCCTCAAACGTTAAATGGTCGGCCCCTTAGGAGAGGGATTAAGCCCACTGTTGCCTTAGCAGAGGCTTTGTTTTCAGCTTTTGCATAATTCATAGAATGGACCTAAATTCCAAATACCTGCGTTATAAGATATGCTTTTCCTACCCAGTAGTAATCTTTTAAATTAGAACACGGCACTTTTACTAACGCAATTCATGAACTTTTCCTCTTCAAATTTTGTCCTTGCAGGAACATCGTAATTTTTTTTTTTACTCTCAACTAAGGGGGCTGTGTCAGCCTCGAAATGATAAAATTTCTCACGACGAAAGATAAGACTAGCTGCTCAGATCAGCAGAGTATATCCCCTTCCTCATTTTTGATGAAGGATGGCAAAGTTTGAAGTACTGACCGCGTATTGCAGCAGTGGCGGATCCAGGGGTGGTTACGGGGGTGACATGTCACCCCCCCCCCTTTTGGGCCAAAAACAAATTCTGTATAAGAATTCGTAAAAATAAAATACATTCGTTCAAATTTTGTAAGAAATTTCGCACCAGAAACTGTACCGGTCAAAATAGTCACCCCCCTTTTTCAAATCCTGGATCCGCCACTGCGCAGGTAGTTCAACCCTAATATAAATGACGAAAACATTACAGAAGATCCGGCAACCAGGCTAGAGTACCCTGTTCTAGACGCTTGAAGAAATAAAAGCCCAAATTAGTGAGAGAGGGAAGGGAAGAGAAGAGAAAAGAAATAAGAGCCTCTGGTGTTATTCATAGAGAATCTCACTTCATGCGCTGATTATCAAATCAAGAAAACACGTCAAACCGGTTTTGCTGGGTCGTTGGTAAACCATTGAAAATTACTGTTACGGAAGAGGACTTATATTGACACATTGCTTGATGACACTGGGTTAGCAACAACTGGAGAAATAAGAACTGCAATGATGGACAGAAGTGACTGGAGGAAGAGGATTCATATGGTCCGGGCTAGCGCCCGACCTAACTAACTGTTACATCTAGCACTCGCGATTGCGCCTGATAATGAGTAGATTACCCAATCAGGGACGAGATTCAAATTCTGAACCTAATGTTGCATAGAAGTGAGATTCTCAACGGATAACACCAGTGGCTCTTATTTTTCTACTATCCTCTCTCTCGCCACTTCACCTTCGAGCCTCTTGTAATCAGGCTAAGATTCAAGTGGATGAAGAATACTTATGTTAAGAGAAATTTAGAGAAACTTAATTCAGTTCCGTAACCGAAATCAAGTTTCTAGAATAAGCCTTTGTAGTCCACTGTAATCTTTGCCATCCTCTATCGTTAAAGTTTGGAAAACATATCAGGACATTCACATGGTATGTCTCAGGTGTTATTTTTGTAGTTTTGTTTTGAAGACAGTGTCCCTTTAACCGCCATTCGTTTTCACAAAGAAACAACACCAATTCTAGCCCAGTATAGTGAAGTATCTATCATATTTATATTTGCATTAATTACTTCTGTATGCTTATTATTCTTTCATTCACCATAGGTTGCTTAGCGTGGGACGCCGCAAGGATCACGTGTGCAGTGCGTGGCGTTCACGATCGCATTGCGTGCTGTTCACGTGAATACTGCGTGCTCCCTCGGGCCTAACTGGTTGCACTAATATCTTTTTTGCACTTTATCTACGCACGTCAGAGGTACTTGGACGTTCTGAGTCGTCCTCTTGCACTTACACAAGGATATACTCCTACGTGGACTCCTATTTATGTAGATCAGCTGGTGAGTCTTATCACAGTAGTTGTCTTACTCGCATGCTGTTATTGTTCCAGCCATATTTGACTGTACTCGGTCGACCGCAGGGTTTAGCTCGGGATCGAGTTTCATCATGGACTCCGATTTATCGTGATAGTGCGGTGAGTGCTGTCAATCCGCTTATTGGCAATTTAGCAAGAGTCATTTTTCGCCAAGGTTTTCGTAGGCTACCTGAAATGGAACCTCCACTGAAAAACCATGTTTGCTCTAAAATGTTAGTTATGGATACCTAAATGTTTGTGTTTCCTGTACATTGTACACTAGACGTCAGTTATGGACCGACGTCATTGTCCATAAAACTCATTTGAGTTTCCCGCGCACCACAATCTTGGATCTTATGACGTCAAAGTGCATGCTGCCAGTCTATTGTCTGAAAACAATAGCTCTTTCGTTGTATAATAATAGGGGCAACACTGTGAGGTATAAAATCTAACATGGCTGCGCGCGGGATATTCAAATGAGTTTTATGGCCAGGAAAATTGGTACATAACGACACCTAGTGTACGATTTACAGGATGCAAATACAGTAATACATTTAGGCAGCCATAAGAACCATTTGAGAACAAACATTGGTTTTCAGCGGAGGGTCCCGCTAAGTAGATCTGCTCAAGTACTCTGACACATCCCTTTTGCTAAGATTTGCTATTGAGGATCGTTTGTTACGTAAGCTGTGAATCTGTTCGGCAATGCAGTCTAACCAGGGCGAGTAGGGTGGTCTCCACATTGCAGCGAAAACGAGAAACAACATCACAAAAACTAGTAACAAAACTCAGTCAAATATGAAAACTACTACTAGGCGCGTGAATTGTGTAAAAGAGAGAAAAACTTCTTGCTTAAATTGCCAATAACGTTTTAAAACTCCACACTTTTAACCCTTTTTCTAACCTAAATTTCACTATTTATTCCTAATTTGTTACTAAATTCAGTTTCATTGTATTTTTTTTCTAATCTTCAATCACCAGTGACCTACTGGAAACTGGTCTTTGATTCGTTTGCCAAGTGATCGTATTGCATATTATCATTACATAAATGACTTGACGGGTATATAATACTATTACTACTTCTACTGTTACTACTACTGCTGCTACTAATACTAATACTACTGATAATAATAATAATAATAATAATAACAACAACAACTACCACCACTACCAATGATAATAAAATAATAACATTTAATATCATACCAATATTGCTGACTGATCCGTACATTAATATTTCAATATCCGGGGTTCACTTAATAAGAGACGTTACTGATAAGTTTCCTACTGGATAGCGTCCTGCTTTAATATGGTACCTAAGTTGCTTGGCATATAATGCTCATATAATGTTTAAAGGGGAGCCGGGGTGGCGCAGTGGCTAAGCGCTTCGCCTCTCACCTCTGTGGCCCAGGTTCGATCCCTGGACGCGGCACCACAAGTGAGTTGGGATTACTGGTATCTTGCCCTTGCTCCGATGGTTTTTCTCCGGGTTCTCCGGTTTTCCTCCCTCCACAAAAACCAACACGCTAAATTCCAATTCGATCTGTGGATTAGCCGAGTCCTGACTTTGATCAGCCTCTATGGTTGTTTCAGGTCCCGTTAGAAATTCAGAGTTCAATAACTTGTCTGTTCAGCTTGTTCTTTTAGAACTGAAATATGCTCATTGTTTTCTTACTTTACCTCCTACTAAACTGCGTTTTTTAAATATATATATTTGTGATTTCTTTACGTTTGCTCTAAGAGCACACAAGAGTTAGTGGTACATAAATACACACACAAGCCAACAAAGAAAAAAAGTGAAACGAAGAAAACAAATAGACATAACGATAAAAGCTAAACTGAGGACCATGACACACTGATTAATTGTTAACACGGGTGAAATCTAATACAAATTGTTGAACTGCAACACATAACTTGATGTATATGATATATAAAACACTATGCTTTATAAACCTTCAAAATATTGTTAATTCGACAATTAACAAAGCTAATCTAAACGATGTCATCTAATCAACAACGCATATTGGCAATATGAGTGTTAAATGTATGTACGTATGTTCATGAGAATGCATGTAATCATGTTCGTACACGGCATTACATCATCGGCACATTGCATGGTCTCGCCCATAATATGCAATCTACACTTGGTACTAATGACTGTCTGGACCTCACTCACGGCAAATCACGCGTGCCTTTAACGAGGCATGGGGTCTGTAGTTCAAACGAAATAACCGCGTAAGTATGAGCACGTATTGCCTTCCAGGGTGCCGCTTATACAGCGATGATTAAAGCGTGACATTCCGTGATTTGGGACGACCCATGTCACACTGCGTTGCCTTTGGTATTGGATCATCTTCATGGTAGAAAGACGTGCCTACAATTTATCATGCATTCACTTCAAACCATTCCTTAATTCTATTATGTTCTTTGTTAAAATGGTCATCTTGAAATTGTGCAGCGAGCATCTTCCACTGGAGAAACTGGGACATCATTCGTGGGATGGACTTTTCTTGGACGTTAGAGTTCCCATCAAATTTCCAAGATATCTCCAACATATTTCCATCCGTTGGAAGTGTTGCAAAACCATGGAAATTCCAACTTTCAACTGTTTTCCAACACATTTGCAACAAACGTTCATCCCATGCATGGAAGACGATTTTCGTGTGTTGTAGAGCACGACTTAAACCTCATTTACACGCACAATAAAAGACGGCACGGTACCCCAAATCTCGGGCACGGTACCCCAAATCTCGGCACGGTACCCCAAATCTCGGCACGGTGCCTGTAAAATTACGGTACGGCACCCCTAACTTAAGCACTGGTGCCCTAAATTTTAGAGATGCTGAACTCTCGTAGGTCTCGTCGGCAAGGGTAAAACCGGGCACCGTGCTGAGATCTCTGGTGCCATGCCTTCGCGTGTAAATAAGACCCCAAAATTTTCAACTTGACTCATGACTCTTTTCACGAAGATCAGGCCTATAATAGATACTTCTTTAAAAGGGTGATCAATCTCTGAAACAAACATCAGTACACAAGTACACGAGACATAGATTTGCCAAAAACAATCAAATACAACAACTCTTGGACAATAGATCACGTGCAAACCCCACTGCAGGGTCTTGGGGTCGAATCATGAAAGATAGGTAGGTCGGTCTAGCTGGTTTAATCTTCGCAAAATTAGAATATTGGAGCTATTGACATTAGTTGCCCTTTACCATTTATTTTACTGTCGGGAATAACACGAAACTGGTAATTATAACCATCAACCGTCTTGGAACGACCGACCTCGGTTCCATGTTTCGACCCCAGGACTTTGCATGTGGTCTATAGCCCATTTCCGCAACCTCGTTTTCAGGGGTCTTCGCACGCCTGATTCAAGATGGCGTCGAAAGAACCCCTGGTACAGGCCACACAGCGGTCAAACGTTTGCGCATGCGTCAAAAGTCTTGCAACAACACCTATTCCAAAACAAATTCAAAGCGAGGCCGGCGGCCGTCACTGTTCACAAACCCGCTTTCAACCTTGAGAACTTCTTGGTAAATTACGAAACAATTGGTAAACTCACAGTTTGAAGTTTGTTCAATTTCCCGTCGACTGTGAAAATAGAAAGCTTAACTTTCACGTATTTTTCTTAACATTTGGGGGTAGAAGTTCACTGTAATATGTTTTAAGGTAAATACCAGACTAATACGCACGCGCAGACGTTTGACCGCTGTGTGGGTACAGGCTAGTGGGATTCGGCTGCTGACTGGCTAGACGCGTGCTGATTGGATAATTTCGAATTAATAGTGCGTGCATTTTTGATTTCTAAAATCGCATTGCGCGTTCAAAGTACTTAGCGTTTTTGCCTTTTCAATGCTTGCCTCACTCTGGGTACAAGTAGAACAATTCATAGCTGGAATTCATTGGGATCACACTTCAACCGCTAACCGTTCTTCAGCGATGATGAATCCAAGATGGCGGATGCTCCTCAAAATGTGCCGACATATTGGGAATATTTTTGGGTCACGTGACCAGCCTGTACCAGGGGGAGTAGCACGGAAACTCGAGACCTGTATTCTGATTGCACCCATAATACTATACTTCTATTGTTTTTGTACTGTGTTTTCTATTGTTGGGTAGGCCAATACTGTCGCTCGTTTCGAGAAGTTCCACCCGACCCACCAGGGGTTCATTCGACGCCATCTTAGATTGGGCGCGTAAAGACCCCTGGGAACGAGGTTGTCGGTACGGGTATTACGCCACGAGAGCAAGGACGCTGGGCGGCGAGAAAAATGAAAACATTTTCAAGGATTTTCGATGACAAAAATTATGCATTGAGATTTGTTTATTGTTCAGTTGCACTTTGCCTCGCTCTCATGCCGTCTGGTAGCACTTGTCCCCGATACATATAAGGTTAATTAACAATGTGTGATTGTATCATTCAAAGCAGTATAGACTGATTTGATGTATATTGGTTTGGAAAACGAATCACAGTGATGTCTTGCCGGTGTTATCTGGCCTTTAGATCCTAAACATCAGCCTGTATTGTTCAGAATTCAACTACCCTCGTGACATTAGTTGACACTAAATACAGTAGCCGGTTCAAGTGTAGCAGTTTATGAACACACCCCTAAAATCTGAATTTGATCTTATGGTAAGCAGAAAAAAAAACCATTAAGGTTTGTAGGTAAATCGTAGCTCGACACAGCATTGTTGTCACGTTCAGATATGTTCTGGCATACTATTCTTGTTTTTGCTTACTATTATAAAGGTGCGATAAATAGGCGACATTTCTATCACCTCCTGTTTACGTGGACACAATTCATATCATGCATTGCGCAATGAACGAACACACTAGATTCACAAAGGTCCGGGTTTTCTTCAGGTAAAGTTATCATTCATATGTTAAGACCAAGTGTCGCAGTCCATACTCTTATCATAAAGCTACACAATAGAGGACTTGTCGTTTGCCATCTGGCATTCCAGTTTCGTATCTTCTTTGTTCTTTCTTTATTTTTATAGCACCGTTGGGATAATTGTAAACGTCACTCGCCATCGTTTTTTCATTCCAGGGCCTTGGTTTGATGATTACTGTTGTGGCTCCCATCTTCGACAAGAACGTAAGCAAACATTTATACTCTACTACAGAACCAAGTTAGTCTGACCATATATCCCTGCGTCGTCTTGTTAAAGGATGCCGCAAATGTTCAGTTTGCAGCCGGCAAACAACGTTGATATCGAAAAAGATTTGGCGACTTTACGAATGAACTGATTTAATGTTAGAATTAGTTTGGTTACTTTACTATGGCTTATTCCGTGTTATTGTCATCCAATTGTAATGTGATATGGAGAGCTCCTAAAGTTTTTTCGTCACAAAACAATAGAAAACAATAAAAACCTGGTTTCAGTGATGTAGTGCAACGTGCCTCTAACACCGTTGTGTTCTTTCTTTCTATACATTCTCAATATATAGAGTAATTCTGTTTTGTTTTTGCTTGAAACCTTCATTGTCTACGACCATTTGAAGTTGGCTAAAAAGGACGAAAATCGACCCGGCTCTTTTCACGACCGAGCCACAATACACTCGTTAGAAGCATTGGCCTAGTACATTGTGCATTGCGTGTGACGCAAGATCAGGAATCCACAACAATAGAACCTACAGCAAGTGCTACTGAACAATGGCCTTTTGCTTGATAACAGGTCACTCGACCGAGACCCCAAACTGCGCGGTCGTGAAACAAATTGTCCGGAACTTTAATAACGATTTCAAAATTAGGGATTTCACCGATTTCACTTTCTTTTTCATTCGTCTTCAATTTTCACCTAGACTTTGACAAGAAATAAAACTAACATGGGGCTAGAAATAGATTCCAAATAGATTCCATTCTGCCGTGCCTCTGTCCTCTTATAATGCACACATGACGTCACAACGTGAAGAGAACCAAGAAGTGCGCCACGAGGCGCAGTCGAGTGTAGAAACTGATGTTTTCTTTACGTTTTGGCGTCGTCTGTGCAACTATAAGAGGACACATGCACGGCAGAATGGAATCTATTTGTTTTATATAATAATCGCAAACATAAAACTATGAAAATATCCTATCAAAACGAGTTGAGAAATTGGTTGCGCGCGCTCATGACGCCATCCATCCTATATCATCTAATAACACACGGCTCTTGACCAATCAGAGCGTGGGTTTCGGACTCATTATTATTTAAATGATCTTATTGAATGAAGTGCATAATGGCATAACGTCTACATAATTTTCAGAAAGAACGCAAACTGCTTGGTGTGGTGGGAACTGATGTAGCATTACCTGAGCTGAGAGACTCGGTCCCAGGACATGACGTACGTATACATACAGTGTACACGACTTTCATAATGGCTCATAATTCATAATTTGCATAATTTGGAAGATCAATCTGTAGAGAGAAACCAATGCTACCACATGAAAGATCACATTAAAACTAGTAATTGGTTTGAGTTTTAGAGCAATGTGGAAATTTGCTGTTGACCTATGAGCATTTCTAGAAAGAAAGACCTCGTTGTTTTTCTCATACAAATCTCTCTAATTTCAACTGGCTGTAACCTCATTGCTTTATAAGCTACAGCACTCAACTTTCACAAGTTCACTAATGTCGACATGTCTTTCACATGGCAATGTTCATGTTTTCTATACATGTGGACGAGAAATCACATATGCAAATTAGGAGGCGGCCATTTTGAAAGTCTTGTATATTATCACGTGACCAGGAGTTTTGTGGTGCGAGTGATTTCTTCTATTTCAGTTTCACATTCCCAATAAATACAATACATATATGCAATAGGATATACGTCGTTTGGAGGTTACGTGGCTGACAAGGGAAGATAATTATCAACAGATTATAAAAAAACTGAGATAGTATTTGTCCCATGATGTTTTCCTAGATTGTGAACACGCGTTTCTACTGCTCGATCGTGCATTTATATATTTAACAAATAAAATATGCTTCTCCGTGTTCTATTAAAAATAAACGATGACATCAACATCTTTAGCCAATCAAATCGCACTTTTTAAGCAAGGACCCGCACTGCGAAAGAGCCTCTCACCATCACCCTTTGCTTGAGTGATCTCTTACATTTGTTGTCGCGCGAAATTCAGATTGAACAGTTGAATGTTTAATGTCAGATTATTACCCTTAAGTTCTAGTTCTTGTTTCCTTGCTGTTTGGTTTATTTTGAACATAGTATTCTAACAGGAACACACTAAAAGCTTGCTAACTTGCTTCACTGTTCTGGATTTGAATCCGAACGGGTCCTCGATTAATGATACATTTTAACACTTGCATGCTTGCCATTAAGGTCGGTGTTAATGGTTATGGATTTGCCATCAACAATAATGGATTTATTCTGTTTCATCCATCATTAAAAGAAGGGGTAAGTTATTCTGCAGTCTTTTTAATGCCGCCTTTATTCTTAAAAGATCCAGTTTTCTAATTAATTTGTTTATGTTCGGGGAAAGGAGAATAACAAACCATTGAAGTCCCATAAGAGTGTCTTAATTTTGAAGAGATTTAATAAAGGTTTCCCCGTTGATATATTGAGAACCATTAAGGACCACCCTCTCCTTGTTCATGATTGGATAATATTGAATTACAGGATCCAATTTTATTGGATGAAAATCTTCGTTGGTGAGAATAAATGTTGTCAGATCTTGAACCAGTTTCAACTAAGCCCACAACTTCGGAGGCCGGTACGAGCATAACATACTGATTGGCTAAAGTTGTTTGCTAGAGGCGTTTTACAATATAGCTTTGTTGTTGTGGGGGAGGCGGGCGGGATGGCCACACTACAACATTTGTTGGCTTGAAGGTTTGACCGGAAAAAAACATACCATGAAGCAGTGGAACAAATGGACCTTATTCACACGGCGGCCATGTTTAATCACAGGAGTATAAAAACCTTTGTTTTGCACGCGTGAACTCGTTCTGAAACTGCTCAGTACGAGGCTACACGTGGGAAATCTATTGTTTCAAGCCAACATGGCCGGCGTGTGACAAAAGCCCATAGGATTCAACGTGGGATCATAAACGGTTGAACAATATTTTACCTGACGCAATTTGGACCTTGTAATCCAAGATTATTCAATTGTATGTCTCACTGGCAAAATGCGAACGTGATAAGAGAGAATCCATTCAACACTTTGATTTAAAGTTAAACCGTCCTCTTAATGAATACTTCTCATTGCTTAGTGCTCATTTTAATTATGCAGTAGATTTTATTCCTTTAAAATATGCTTAGCGTAAAAATTCGAATTGTACTTGACCGCCATTTTGAAAGGTAGCCAGGCCTTTGGTAGCAGAGGCTGGAATTGAGACAGCTTAGTTAGAGCCTTGTATCTAGTTAGCATGATAATCAAAATCTATCCATATTCGTAGAAAGAGGGTTTGTATCAGAGCAGGGTCAACTCCAGCCTCCATGCGAGGCAAAGGCTTGGTTACCTTTCAACTACGAATTTGACTATTAGCGCCCGGGGCGCGTTTTTGTATCGATTTGAGCCGATATTCACTGTCTTATTATGTCCCTGTGGCCCACAGTCCCCCGACGCCATGAGCCATGCCCAAGAAAATGATTACGTAAGTCCTTTTTGTCAGAGGAGAGGTTTCCTCCTTTTCGCACCCTTATCACATTTCACCAGTTTTAGTAAGAGTTCACAAGCCATGTCACGCACGAAATGGTCACGTCACGCAAGATACTGTCACGCAGAAATCGAGGAACTGGCTCGACCATGATCCCTTCCATTGCCATACGTAGCATTCATGACATACCATAGTCGTTCTTCCATGGGCGTTCTCAGCGCCTTCACAACATTCGTTTTTCCGTCACATATTGCTATATACACTTATTTTACCTTATTTCCTCTGTAAATGCACCAAGTTCATTGTAAAATTATTTTCCAGTTATACCATTTGTAGAATTACCATTTCGTCTATTTTAATGTCTTACCTCTCTTCAGTCGCTTTTCACAGGCTGCAAGGCAACTATTCTGCATTCTTGATTTCCCATTTTAGCCTTTGATCTCATACATCGTGAAAAGTTTCGTTACTTACAAAAGTCACGATTTGCATCCTGGTACACGTTATTACGCGATACTACGTTTAGTACATTGATCATGTAAAACAAATCTTCTATCAAAAATGTAGTTTGAAGTGTTTCTTCGAGAATAGACCGATTTCACTTGTACATTTTGTTGTCCCAATTCAGATCATGTAACGTACAGCTCTCCAGGTACAACCCTTACCTTCCTTTTACTGAGAGAGAGGAAGGCGCTAGTTACGTCATACCTTCCTCTCGGTACGTCGAAGCGAAAGAGATTGTTTAGTAAGCAAATGACGAAAACTGCTTTACTGCCAAAGCAGGAGATCAAAACTTTATTTAGTAGCTCACAAGTACGTTTACTTAGTTCACAAGAAAGTCTACCATGTTCACTGTTGGAAAATAAAGATGAAAATAAACTACAATACGCGACGAGTTATATTCATTTGTTTATCTTCAAAGCTGTGTTCTGTTGGCAGTACAGCAAACGTACTTCTCCTGAGACAAAGTAGTGCAGAGCTTGAACTTGGTGGACGGATAACTTTAGCATTCTGACGCTTTCTGGACATGATATCACCTCCTCAATCGACCTTTCAAACTCCTCCGAGCAAAATGTTGACCGAACGCACACAACCGGATATGATCAGCCGACTCGTAAACGGCCAGCGTTTGAACTCTATTTGACATGCGTAAAATTTAAACCAATCATAAACCGTTTCCTATTTAATTTATTCGTTCACAGTTGTGGGCGGCTGTCGGTTGCGTGCAGAGGTTCCTTTCTCTCTCTTCCTCCGCTTCCTTTCGTCTTGAAAGAGAGGGGGCAGGAATCTCTGTCTGGCAGGGGAAAGTCAGGTGACCTGAATTTGACAACGAATGTACAAACTAAATCGGTCAATTTGTAACGTGTAAACACTTTGAGCTGGATGGAAAATCCAAGAGTTCTTGTGCATAGCTTTGAGATAATTTCAAGTCGCGAAAGTGCTCTGAAAATAGGAAACTGCATGTTGGGATCTGCGAACAGAAACTGAAGGTGGTACTAGATGTCGGTTATGGAAAATTCAAATGAGTTTTATGGACAGGAAAATCGGTACATAAATGACATCTAGTATACACTCTACAGGAGATATTAAACACAGCAATAGATTTACGCGTCTACAATAAACGTTGGAGAGGAAACAGTGTTTTTCAGTCCAGGTTTCAAAGTTTCAAGAAATTTAATTTAATAAATTATTTTATGAGTCATTAAAGGTGATGTGAAACATGCGAGAGCAGGAAACATCCAGTGCTGGAAATAGAAAAAAAATGGCCAGACATTTGTTTTTGTTGTTGGCAGGCTAAGCAAATTATAACCTGCAATTTATATTTTGAACTGCCATTGAATTTTGGCCATTCACAGCCCGCTATATCGAGCCCTGAAAATCGAAATTCATCTCTTTCGAGGTCAGTAGACAGTTCTCCAGCTCGTGAGTGCCTTCTGCAGGTTTTTAACCGTTAGGAAAATATACCAACAGCATATTTGTATTTGTTGTCATTCCGAGTACTAATTTTGTTTTAGCTGAAGTTGATTTTTGAATGGATTATGATTATAGTTGGTTTTTAAACCTTCAGAGTTACAAATAATAATCATTAGTTATTATTCCTAAGTATTACAACCTATTAATTACAACAATACAGCTTCATTGCCAATAATTTAACAGAATATTGACATCGCTAACAAAAGACTAAAATAATGATAAAGGTCGTTCAGAATAGCTGAGGTTAATCTAGCTGAGTGACATGATATAATATGATTATAATAAAAAAGGTATTCATTTATATAGCGCAAATTCTATATGAGTATATTCAAATGCGCTTCACATGGTTATTTTTGTGATACGAACTGCTATTGTGGCGCAATGTGCTGCCGTGCAGTTTACAATCATGAGTGATTGTTAGTACCTCAGAATACCTGGCTGTTGTGTCGGGAGACAATCCCCTACCTTTTCTCGAAATAACACAACAGGTTCTTTCACGCCCCCTCGTATAGATTAGAAGAGGAAGGAGACAAGGACAACGACTTATACGTCCCTGCCCAAGGACGCGGCCAAGGACGACTAGTTGTACATTTAATTAGATAAAACAGCTACAACAAATATAATATTGATCATTAATTAGGCAGCACATTGCGCCATGATAGCAGTTCGTATCACAAAAATAACCTAGTGAAGCACATTTGAATATATCCATATAGAATTTGCACTATATAAGTTAAATGAATACCTGTTCTTAGTAAAAACAATAAATAAGCAAATAGATAATAATTTGGCGTATCGACTACGTCTACTTTACTCGCATATTTTGGTGTCTGTTTAAAATATAAGAGCGATACAGTCTAAAAGTGTAGCGAAGCGCTATTGCTGAGTTTGCGTCTTTAATCTAAAGTGCCTTTATTTTACTTTTATATGGCAACGTTTTGGAAATTTGAAGTGTATATTTTCGTAAAACTAATACAGGCCGTCAAAGTCGCGTTCAATCAGAGCAATTCATCATACCCAATCTCACTCCTATCTGCGCATTATTTCGTCTATTCACGTGTGATATTGAACACCTTGAATAGCGTATTGACTGTTCATACTGTACTCCCGCAGGACGACCCGCCAAATCTTTCTCTCTCTGATGTGGAGATCAACAAGGAGGCCATGCTGAAGGTAAAAACTGCGAAAGTGAGAAAGAATTACAAATGATCAGAAAATACAAAAAGCTATAGGTTTTGCACCATCATGTGACTTCCTAGCAACTGTTGCTACGCTGCCATGTTGGATGGCAGGTAGAACCAAAATGGCATACTGTTTGACTGAGCACGCAACTTCTTCCTCCAAGTAACGAAGACTGTGTGATAGAATCTGGCCAAAATTAAGAGACATGGAAAATATTGCAGAATTTTTACATAAATCGGCTTGTCTAACTGAGATTGATCTTAGGAATGTTTTAAACTTTTATGACCTGCGCTTGCCGACTGCTAAACTCTTTGGTCAACAGTAACTGCTCCCCTCACCTGATATACATATTGCATCTTTCTGAAGAATTCAATAAAACGCCTTTTGCTTATAATTTAGTTGTTTAGTTTTAAGATGATCTTCGAAAACATCCAAAACGTTTTGGTTTAGCTTTGCCGCACCGGCTCACGAACTGTCTGAAATAAGACATGACTTCAATACATGTTCAATGCGGATTAATCTCGGAAAACATCTGGCCTGTCGCATCCCACGCTTTTGAGGTTTGACAAAAAAAAAGCTTTCAGAAACTTCTTACTTGCATTTGCCGATAAACTGAAACTGACGAGGACACTTCTTTTATTCTGTCACTGTATTCTCGGTTTGTTGTTATCAAACAATATGCTAATTTGTCAAGCGTTTGGTAATTAACACAAAACAATGGCGGGTGTCGGTGAGAATAACATGAGCACATGTTTCACCAAGAATAGAAGCTCCCTCATTTTTGTCTAGGCTTTAGAGGCTTTCAACGAATTATAAAACAAAAAAGGCGATAAAATTAGCTTCACATCAGAAGTTTGATCATTGTTTGGAAGGCAACCAGTTGTACGTTTGCTTACTTAAGTTATCTCGGCACTTATAATGGTCCTAAATGAAAGAGACACTGAAGAGAACTTCAGTATAGTTTTAGTCACTATACATCCCGCGCTCAGTCAAACAGTACGCCATTTTGGTTCTGCCCGCCATTCAACATGGCGGCGTAGCAACAGTTGTTAGGAAGTCACGTGATGGTGCAAAACCTCTATTGCTTTATGCCGCAAACAAAACTTATCTAAACAAAATTGTAGTTCCAGACCATGTTACCTTGATGTAGTTCTCGAGCAGATAACGTACTGTAACTTAGCCGAACCATAACTCTGTAGTGTGATTGGATCAGAAGAACAAAAACAATGGGAAACCCATTTCAATGTCTCCGCATGCCGTACAGTTACTGTTCTATATCAAAAACGTTTTCTTGGAGAGCAAATATACACAGGACGTAGGCAAAAAGACGTATGCCATAGTACACGGCATGCCAAGATAGAGATAATTGTAGCTAAAAGTCTGGTTAGTTTGTTTGTTTTGGGTGGGTTCCGTTCAAACCATTTTGGAATCTTACCATAGTTTATCCGTTCCGCACAGTTACATTGACAATCTATTCGGTCTAAGAATGCTCCATTACCTGTGGCCTATGTATGCTCGCCGTGACAACTTTTTTTGAAATACATGTAAGATGTATAAAGTGTATAAAAAACTGGTTTATATTTGACAGTATGGTCCACGTTAGGTTTAGGTTATCGTGTTGAGTTAGATATGGTATGGTCCATGTTAGGTCTAGGTTTTTGTGTAGAGTATGGTGTGGTCCAGGTTAGGTCTAGATTTTTGTGTAGAGTATGGTATGGTATGGTCCAGGTTAGGTCTAGGTTTTTGTGTAGAGTATGGTATGGTATGGTCCAGGTTAGGTCTAGGTTTTTGTGTAGAGTATGGTATGGTCCAGGTTAGGTCTAGGTTTTTGTGTAGAGTATGGTATGGTATATTTCAGGTTAGGTCTAGGTTTTTGTGTAGAGTATGGTATGGTATGGTCCAGGTTAGGTCTAGGTTTTTGTGTAGAGTATGGTATGGTATGTTCCAGGTTAGGTCTAGGTTTTTGTGTAGAGTATGGTATGGTATGGTCCAGGTTAGGTCTAGGTTTTTGTGTAGAGTATGGTATGGTATGGTCCAGGTTAGGTCTAGGTTTTTGTGTAGAGTATGGTATGGTATGGTCCAGGTTAGGTCTAGGTTTTTGTGTAGAGTATGGTATGGTATGGTCCAGGTTAGGTCTAGGTTTTTGTGTAGAGTATGGTATGGTATGGTCCAGGTTAGGTCTAGGTTTTTGTGTATGGTATGGTATGGTCCAGGTTAGTTCTAGGTTTTTGTGTAGAGTATGGTATGGTATGGTCCAGGTTAGGTCTAGGTTTTTGTGTAGAGTATGGTATGATATGGTCCAGGTTAGGTCTAGGTTTTTGTGTAGAGTATGGTATGGTATGGTCCAGGTTAGGTCTAGGTTTTTGTGTAGAGTATGATATGGTCGAGGTTAGGTTTAGCTTTTTGTGTAGAGTATGGTATGATATCGTCCTGGTTAGGTTTAGGTTTTTGTGTTTGTAAATGGCAGTTTTTATGTTATTTATCTCCATTCTTTTAATCGTTTTTTTTCTATTGAATTATTATCGTTAACTGAATTGTTATGTTATGGCCCTGTTGAAATGTACTCTCCGTATGTCTTAGGAAATATCAAGTTTATACAACAAACTGACGTCATAACAAGAATTGTGACACACTTTTTATTGGCCAACTAACAATGGGAAATAATTAAAACGGAAAATTAATAGACAATTATCACATTGATTGCAGCTTGCTAGGAAGATGATTGACAGGGAGACTAGTAACCTGACATTTAAAAACAGGCGTGTGTCAAAGAATATGGTAAGTAAGCCCATAAAACATATCTCCGATAAACATATATCCATTACATGTCCATGCGATAAACATATATCCATTACATGTCCATGCGATAAACATATCTCCATTACATGTCCATGCGATAAACATATATCCATTACATGTCCATGCGATAAACATATCTCCATTACATGTCCATGCGATAAACATATATCCATTACATGTCCATGCGATAAACATATCTCCAATGTTGAAGAGATGTTGAATCAAAGGTTGAACGCATTCAAACTCCATTCAACATCCTTTCAACACCTTTCTCAAACTCATTAATAATTCATGAGCTTTTTAGTCAATCAGAGGACTGCATTTGGTCAGGTGGATAATAAGCCATCTATTGAATAATTATATACAACAGTCCGAACGGTAAACAATACTTGCTAATGATGTTTGAAAAGAAGCGTAGGTAAATGTTTGGTTTACCCATAGTTAATAGAGTGGAATGGTTAGGAAACCCGGCAAACTTCAAAAGGGCTAACAAAGGCGCTGCGATTGAGGTTGGAAGGGGGCAAGACAAAAGATTGTGCAGGGTCATAGTTCATTAGCGCTCCCTGAACGACTGAACTCACACATTTCTATTGGCTGATTGACTAACATGTTGGAATTTCTATTGTGTTTTGTGCACGGTAGTGGTCGAAAAAAGCTAACAAAGACCTATAACAAAGAAGGTCCCTGAGTTTCCTAACCATTCCACTCTATTAACTATGGTTTACCCCATTCGCATGAGAAGTAATTTCAAACACTCATTGTTCGTGTTTCTTTAGGGGATCCAAATATTTCGATAACAATAAAACCCTCGTGGCTACGCCTCTCGGGTTTCAATTGTTTTCTCAATATTTGGAATCCCTGATGAAACACTACAATTCGTGTTTGAAATAGTACTTGAACAATGTTGAAAGGTCAATAAATGTTGCACCGATGTTGGAACCATTTGACCAAGGCTTAAAGACCCTGTGTCCGAGCCCATGGTGCTTTGCGCCAATGTTATGATTAGTTTGTTTATGAACGGCCGCATAAATTAAAGGCTAGCTTTTAGTCGAACTAAAATGCTCTCGATTGTTTATAACTTTTCATAAAAGAAGTACACATACACTTTGAATAACGAATTTCATAATTTCTACCGGATTAAGAACCCAATCGAGCCCACAAATTTTCTCCGGATGCTTCGAATATGATTTGAACAGTACTCGGCAGGAAGCCAGTTGTACTGCCTTTAGATTCTAATTCGGTTTACGAGTGCGACTTTTCACAACTCTACAAGCAAACGCATATTCTTGCTACCTTGTTTTCATGTCTCCAGTATTGTTTAGCTGTATTTGAAGACCTCTACTTTCCTTGTAAATGATATATTTTGAGTGCAAAATGAAATGTCGTACTCGCACTCGAGTCAAACTCACAGCGAAGTAACAGCTGAACTGGCAGATTGGAGACTGTTTGACCCGCGGTCGTAGTTTTGGTGGCAAGACTTTCTGGACGTACTGGAGGTAAGGGCATTGCTTTCTCTGCTAATAAAAATGCAAAACGTATACAGATACAGATAAGTCGTAACACCTCAGTGGAGCTGAGCCGTGCCAAATTATAATTACGAATGATCTTGATGCCAGAAGTGGTGGCTTTGTATTTCCAACGAAGCCCGCCGGTCCCTTAGTGCAGCAAATCCCCGAGAAACTCACGTAGTAGTCCTCTTGAACCACAAGTGTTCTCTTGTAGACCTAGAGAAAGTAAAATGTGGACTGCTGAAGGATTATTTGTCGAGTCGCTTCGCCTCGCTGTCTGTTCTTTCTTCTACATTCATCTACTCGCCACTCTAGACCGGGTTTCGAAGAAATATTCGACTAAAGTTTCACTTTAAAAGGTATATATACAAAAGTTAAGATAAAAGAAAGTCAGTTAAGTATATATATCTATAAATAATTACACGATGGCCCAAACTAGAGATGGATTTCGAAAAATTCGAGAGTCACACCGATCTTTCTGATTTTCGTAGCCTACGAAAATGATTTGCGCGCGCAAAGCACTATGGGCTCGGACACAGGGTCTTTAAGTACAACAATAAAATGTCTTGTAAATCACATTGCTATTGTTCTTAATGCACAGAAGCGAATAGGCCCGGAACGTGAGTACAAATTCTTCTGCACTGACATCAGTGGAACGTCGTTCAGGTTTGTATCTTAAATTCGAGTGTAATTTTAAAATTAAACATTAAAGTTAAGCCTAGTCTCTGCATCGAGTTTGGAAGTGTGAGAACAAATGTTTTTATTCACTTGGGCCGCAATAAAAGTCTATTGAGAGTTTAGTATAAACATACTAGTATACCTAACAGGTAGTGAATGCTGCTCCGCTCAGTAAGGAAGTGTATTAGAAGAGAACCTACAGTAGCACTTTGGCAGGAAAAATGTATTACTGGGTGATAAAAATGGCAAGGTGTTAGATGAATATATTTTGTAGTCTTGGGGTTATCGTGCGACTGAATCCTGTTTAAGCTGTGGTGTGTATCTCAAAAGTTGTCCCGATTTATTTTCATTTTGTCCCGACATATCAGCGATCTCCCGGTAAATCCCCTGAGCCTATCAATTCCCGAAGATTCCCGGCACAAAAAACTGCTGTTCTCCCCGGTGAAGTTTAAACACCGGAAATCAACTGTAATTGAGAATGTAATTGTAAATGCTAATTGTGTTTTGAACCAGCTGCTTGACTTTATCGAAGGTCAATAGAATATTTTTTTTTGCTGCTCACCCTCTTGATGACAGGAGAGATCTTGCTCTTTGGAAACTGATAGTTCACACAGAGTTCGCCTACACGTCTACACGTCAACAAATTCAAGATTACACAAGGATCGCATACACAGAAATGCATTAAAGAACGGTTGAACGTAGTCAGATTCCACCTCGTGTGATGTCACGTGACGATCAGATCCGTGCAAAGCATTTTGGTAAAAAAAGACTAGAGTGATGCATTGTGGTAAAAAAAGAAATCGAGATTTGGACCCGCTTACAGATTACAAATGCTGCCTTGCTCGCTCGCTTCAGGCTCGCTCGCTGCGGCAGCAATTAGTATTCTATTGCCAATCTAGCATTCTGATTGGTCCCCTACTGACTATCTATTATGTGATAGATAATGAATAGCGAATGATTGTCCAATGAGAATCCTTGTTATATCTGCAATTCCCCGATTTCGACCAATCAGAAGAAACGATAAATTCATCCTGGACGGATACCTGGGAACGAGCATACTGAAATCCAACATGGTGGATGTAAGAATTTATCAGCGAGTGAGATACATTGTTGTAAGGATTGGTCTGAAAGTACAGGAGAATGCTTTAGTTTGACTTTTTCAATACAGAAAATGTATTTGAGTATGCCTATGGAGCACATCAGTGCAAATCAATAGCAATACTTTTTCAATATAGAAACTGTATTGGAGTATGCCTATGGAGCACATCAGTGCAAATCAATAGCAATACTTTTTCAATATAGAAAATGTATTTGAGTATATGCCTATGGAGCACATCAGTGCAAATCAATAGCAATACTCTTTCAATATAGAAACTGTATTTGAGTATGTCTATAGAGCACATCAGTGCAAATCAATAGCAATACTTTTTCAATATAGAAACTGTATTTGAGTATGTCTATAGAGCACGTCAGTGCAAATCAATAGCAATACTTTTTCAATATAGAAACTGTATTTGAGTATGTCTATAGAGCACGTCAGTGCAAATCAATAGCAATACTTTTTCAATATAGAAACTGTATTTGAGTATGTCTATAGAGCACGTCAGTGCAAATCAATAGCAATACTTTTTCAATATAGAAACTGTATTTGAGTATGCCTATGGAGCACATCAGTGCAAATCAATAGCAATACGTTTTCAATATAGAAACTGTATTTGAGTATGTCTATGGAGCACATCAGTGCAAATCAATAGCAATACTTTTTCAATATAGAAACTGTATTTGAGTATGTCTATAGAGCACGTCAGTGCAAATCAATAGCAATAATTTTTCAATATAGAAACTGTATTTGAGTATGCCTATGGAGCACATCAGTGCAAATCAATAGCAATACTTTTTCAATATAGAAACTGTATTTGAGTATGCCTATGGAGCACATCAGTGCAAATCAATAGCAATACGTTTTCAATATAGAAACTGTATTTGAGTATGTCTATGGAGCACATCAGTGCAAATCAATAGCAATACTTTTTCAATATAGAAACTGTATCGGAGTATGTCTATGGAGCACATCAGTGCAAATCAATAGCAATACTTTTTCAATATAGAAACTGTATTTGAGTATGTCTATAGAGCACGTCAGTGCAAATCAATAGCAATACTTTTTCAATATAGAAACTGTATTTGAGTATGCCTATGGAGCACATCAGTGCAAATCAATAGCAATACGTTTTCAATATAGAAACTGTATTTGAGTATGTCTATGGAGCACATCAGTGCAAATCAATAGCAATACTTTTTCAATATAGAAACTGTATTTGAGTATGTCTATAGAGCACGTCAGTGCAAATCAATAGCAATACTTTTTCAATATAGAAACTGTATTTGAGTATGCCTATGGAGCACATCAGTGCAAATCAATAGCAATACTTTTTCAATATAGAAACTGTATTTGAGTATGTCTATAGAGCACGTCAGTGCAAATCAATAGCAATACGTTTTCAATATAGAAACTGTATCGGAGTATGTCTATGGAGCACGTCAGTGCAAATCAATAGCAATACGTTTTCAATATAGAAACTGTATCGGAGTATGCCTATGGAGCACATCAGTGCAAATCAATAGCAATACTTTTTCAATCTCGTTTCCTGTGAGAGATTGTTTACCATGTGGTCGAACTGAAGAGGGGCTGTTGAAGTTTTACAGGCGAAAGGTAAAAACATGTATCTGAAACATCGAAGTAAGCTTTGATTTGATGTCTTTAAAGCAGAAAAGGTATTTGTATGTGCTTGTAGAATACTAGTATGTTTCTACTAAATCTACTACTCAGTTTCTATGGCTGACAGTTAACTCGGAGCTATACGTTCCTCGTCAACTATCAGCCGATAGAAACTTCGAGCTTGTAGTCTTAGGGCGCTTTCCATTTACGCGAACTGACTGGTCTGACCAGTCAGTTCGCGTAAATGGAAAGCACCCTAATTGTTAAATATTTGTAAATCACCTACAAAGATTCTGCTACCGTTAAGCCTTCTCTTTAAATAGAAAAATAACAAGTATAACTTTAGGGTGCAGCAGCTATTGTTTGTAGTCAAGATAACCGCGATAAAGGTCTTTTGCGTAGACGTAATAGTAATCTTTTGTCGAATTCCCCGAATTTTAAAGGTCACGTTCTTTCTGTGGTAGCTTGCTTGTATCCGGTTAAGTATGCTCGTATTATCTTGATCATCGTGATTTTTTAAGCTTCATCCATTTTTGTTGCAGTCTTTATTTCAATCACTTTTTGTCCTTCTCATGTTCTCGCACTTAAGTCTTTAAATATATGTTATTTATTTATAATTGATTTTCCATCCTTTTGTTCTTAATTGTCTTTGGCTATATCTTTGCAGACGGAGTGCAGTCCTGCTTTACAACCCTCTAAAATAACTAAAGATTGTTTTAGATTTGCATGAGAAGAATTATATTGCTTCTCTTTGGACAAGGAATCGTAATTCGTAAAGGAAGACATAATATTCTTCAAAGAATAATGATAATTCTGTTAGATTCTTTTTACCAAACTTATTATTGTTTGAAGAACAGTTTGTCTTCTTAGAAGCATTCTTAAGCTATGATTCTTCGTTTCGAGAGAAGCCATATAATTCTTCTCAGAAGAATTACAATTCTTGTAAAAAATAATAAAAGAATTTCCATCTTAGAGTGAAAATTGCGGTTCAGAGTGTGATCTAGATCAAGGCTGGTGCCAGTTTATCGAATCACAAATAGATGCAAGAGTCTAGTCAAATCAATCTAACTTTTTCATTATTTATCTTCCTTGGGTCTTGAACTTTGCTCTGCAATTTGTCTTTCAAACTAACAAGAATATTGCAATAAAACAAAAGTTTCAATGTATGAAGAAGTTGAAGGAGCAGACAGAGGGGGGATAGACAGTAAGAAAGAAAGAAAGAAAGAAAGAAAGAAAGAAAGAAAGAAAGATGTATTTTAGGCGTGATTTTCACTAACGACATTAGGATAAGCGCAAACAACATACGCACTTGTTCTGCTGTGAAGTAAGAATAAATAACGCTAATGATCAATACTTTACGGCGTCTGTGTTTGTTGCTTGTGCTTATGCTTATAAAGCCATGCTTTATTTTGTGTTAGGTAGTATTATCATCATATACGTCCTTAACCTCGCTTTGATATCTGATCCTTTATAGTTCCGCTGTTGCTATTCCAATTTCTGGGATGTACAAATTAAACTTCACTGGCTCATTACCATCAGGTAGGTACCTCTTGGCATAACAACGCTCATCCAGTTTGTTGGTATCTCGCCTTTACTCCGAGGGTTTTTCTCCGGGTTCTCCGGTTTTCCTTCCTCAACAAAAACCAACGCGCTAAATTCCAATTCGATCTGTGGATTAGCCGGGTCCTGACTTTGATCAGCCCCTATGGTTGTTTCAGCTCTCGTTAGAAATTCATTGAGTCTTTATCCTATTACTAGATAGATTTGGCGTTAGTAAAAGTTGCATTACCATTATAGATAGGCTCTTGGCATAACAAAAGTCATCCTCCTACCAGATAGGGGTGTCATTCCAAAGTAGGCTGTTGGGACCATTAGAACACATCGGTGTTGTTCAGTATAGATAATGCGTACAGGGTCTAGTTCCTCAAAACTCGATTAAGCTAATCCAGAATTAAGGATAAACTTCAGTTTGATTTTGTAACTCGTTACTATATACTGATTTAGGATTCAAAACGTAGTGTTGATGAGGAATACGTAGTACCTTTCTACTTGTATTCCTAAGGTAAACAAAGACATATTTATCAAGAGAACTAAAATGTTCAGTCAAAATTTCATCCTGGATTAAGGCTAATCGTGCTTCGACGAACTCAGATCTATATAGTACCTGGTGATGTTATAAGGATGACGTCTACAGTATGGTACCTAGTGATGCTAGTTTTACTGATATTTGTTTTATAATGCCGCAGATGCCAATCAGTTGAATTCCACGAATGGCGAAACAGTCATGATAGCATCGTGGTGAGTTACTACAAGTGAATATAAACACAAATTGGTAACGATCGGTGAATAGAGCGGATTTCAATTGAGTGTCGGAAGTGTTTTGGTTTTGCGTTTACTAAGCTCTCCTATTGGCTGAGAACTGAAGTAAACCAACCAATCAGAATCCAAAGCAAAACCAAACGCAAATTGCTTTTGGTTTTGCTTTGGTTTGTCATTGGCTCACAGGGAAGCCATTTATGAGTTACTTGTGATTACTCGCTCTTATGAATGGCTGGCTGTGGGGAATTTGCGTTTGGTTTTACTACACTCAACTGAAAACCGCTCTAACATCAGTCTTTGAAATCTTGAAGGCGCTGTATGTGTAACCGTCTTTTTATTTTAATAAAACTACAGCTATCAGAATCATTTCTTGTTCGGATTTTAATATTCTATTCAGAATATATTAACTTATTTGCTTACACCAAAGTTGTCCCGATCGATGCTACAAAAGAATTCCGGAACAGAAGTGTGTACACTATGTGAAGCTATAAATTCGAGACATTGTTTTTGCTAGGTTAGCCCCGCACTGAGGGTTATCAGAACGAGTCCCGTCTAGCAAAAACAAAGGTTTGCCTCGCTTTGAATACAAGATGACCGCCGGGTAAAAAGACGGAATGCATTATTTTATTGACTTTTAAGTAATGGTCCAGAAAAGAACTGTAGTAGAATCCATTGTTCTGCGGCAATGAGCCTCCCCCACATACGATTTTGCGTGAATATGCCTTAAGTGCTTTAGGAGGTATCTATAGTCCAAACTACATCTCGAAAATAAAGATGTTTTATGCTATTGGCTCTTTTTTCTGTGGAAACGCAGAGAAGCCATAATCCAGCCAATCGGATATAGAGAAAACAAAGGATTTTTCAATCACAAATTTGAGAACTTTCCCCAGACACGATATTCTTCGAAATTAAACCATAGGTAGCTTGATTATAAATAAATTCAAACCACAAAAAAATATCGAATGAAAATGCATTATTTCGATGGGTTTCTATTGAATTTATAAGTATCAACCAATGAAATTACGAGGAAGAATAATAGAAAATTAACACCTTTTAACATTCCTTGCCGTAGACACTACAGTTCTTATCTGGACCATTACTTAAAGCCTTGAATGGATTATCACCTGTTTATTTGATTGAGATCATTGAACATTATCAACCTACCAGATGCCTTAGATCGTCATCTGTTAATCAGTTACGAGTACCAATGAGCCACTTAAGGAACTATGGGGACAGGGCTTTTTCTGTGGTAGCTCCTTCCTTATGAATGGTTTGCCAAAAGGAGTTAGATCTAGCGCCAGTATATCTACATTTAAGTCAAAGCTAAATACACATTTATATCATCTTTCGTTTACATGATTTATGTATATATTTCTTCATGCTTTTTAATTACGCAGTTTATTTTTTAATTATCATATAATTATGCATGTACAGTTTTTATAGTTTTAGATTAGATTAAGACTAGATTTATATTGAATTTATATTGTAAAGCGCTTAGAGCAATTTTGTATAGGCGCTCTATAAGTCTAATATATTATTAGTATTAGTATTATAATGCCATTCTAGTAAGTTGTAGTGTATTGTGCATCACAAAAACCGCCTGTTACATTACAACACGACGCGTGTGGCCACTTTTAATGTATTCGCATTCTTTCATCGCGATCATCCAATCAAGTACGAGAACGGGCTGGCAAATAATCAAAACGAAACCACAAATAGGAAGTACAGTGTACAATGAAAACTTGGCAAAAGTGTTTTTAGATGAAGAAGGAAATGTATGTAAAATACGATATGGCCTTACTTGAATTGAAAATGCTAAAACTGAGGCAGTAAAACTTTTAAACATTAATGGTCCTTTTGTAGGAATGCAATGACGTGGTTGTACTGGGTTGCACAACAATCTTAATTCATATTTAAAGGCACTTGTACGATATTGGTAGTATCATTAGCAAAACCTGTTTGTAAATGCTATTTTCCACCTCCAATCGATTGTTGATCTTTCCAAAACAGCGTTTTTGAAGATGGCTTGCCACCCAGCACCCATGGCAACGCCGTTCCCATGGGGATCACGAGCTCAATTCATTCGTTAACGAAGTATTATATCAGCACGTGACTGTTTCAATGTTTCAACCTGATTATCAACGATGCTCCAGGATGTCGGCTCCCCTTTGTAGAAAGCTTACAGCAAACCAAGGAGCTCTAGGAAATTGTCAAACTGTAGCTGGAATCTTTCCATTTTAGACGGAAGTCTTCAATAGATTAATACAGTTCTCGCCATGTTCCTGTTTCACACTCGTTTGTGGTTTTGTTTCATTATTTGACAGCCCGTTCTCGTACTTGATTGAATTGACTGGATATTTGCACGAAAGTATGCGGCGGATACATAAAAAGTGGTCACACTTTTGCTTGTTTTTTGCTTTCTGTTTCTGTTTAATACATGGTAAAGCTTGAGGCATATAGAACCGAGGGTGGTGCTTGAAAGGAGGGCAGGCTAATGTACCGGGTAAGAATCCCCTTCTCTTCACGAGTAGCGCACCAGGTTCTTCAGCGTCCTCCATTTATGAAGAGAAAGTGTTGGGAGACAAGGCCAACGGCCTTGACGTTCCTGCCGAAGGTACTCTACCACCTGAGATGCTCTACCAATTAACTGAGCTAGTCGGCCCCAGTGTACCCACAAGACGTCTCTTGGCCCCTCAAACATTACATATTGAAGCAAACGTTTTATAACTTGTTACCACACGTATTGTTTGATTGGGAAACGAAAAGAAATGCAAAGCATGCAAAGCCGCTGATTTGTTTTTAATATTTTAGGAAAATCTGTGATGGTATTGAGCCCAAAGCACGCTCCTCCTCCCCCCGTTACATTCCAACCTATGCTGACGCGGAGGACCTCATTAAGAATTTGACTGGGCTTGCTACAGAAGAGGTTTTGAAGCTGTGTGAGTAGAATATGTGTTGTTGAAAATCAATGCGAAGAAAGGCGATGAAAAGAAAGGGTCTCTTCCTAATTCTGTTAGTCTGTATTATTGATCTGTTATTAATATTAAAGACATACATGTGTAAACCCATACGTGCATGTGATATGTTTAGACATATGAACACTTGCGAATTTGTCACTCCATATGGGTGGAGAGAAAAACATGTTTACAGGAAGGGAGGTTGAACTAGTGCTTGGACCAGCAGCATTGGTGTTGATATGCACAACAGTCTCGAGGGATTACAATACAATGAAGATAGCCCTAGTGCTAGGACCAGCAGCATTGATGTTGGTATCACAACAGTCTCGAGGGATTACAATACAATGAAGATAGCCTTAGTGCTAGGACCAGCAGCATATTGGTGTTGATATGCACAACAGTCTCGAGGGAATACAATACAATGAAGATAGCCTTAGTACTAGGGTCAACTTCCCTTCATGTACACAGACCCTAATTTCATGTTGCCAATCCCCAAGTGCTTATGTACGTTAACAGCTACAGTTTTTCTTTTATAAAATAAGTTGAGTAATACAACGCTTTGAATCCACGGTGTGCGAATATGCTTTTGTTAGATGGAACGCTGCTCAACCAATCAGCTGCAGAGCGTTATAACTGCCTAAGTTTAGTTCTGCATGAGTAGGTTCACGAAAGTTTGAAAGAGGATACTCTTGATTTCATAAGAAAAAGACTGGAAATTTTATTTCAACGTCTTGTTTATTTTATGTTCGTTAACACAAAATCAACAACCAAATGAAAGTACTGAAAATCGACAGTGTGTTTTCGTGTTTTGATTTCGAAATTTTGCTACAAGTGTACTAATATAATAATATGAGCGGGCTTGGAATTGATAGAGAAATTACGTGCATTTTCACATGCAGTTATTGTATTTTGTAATAAAGGCCATTCTTTTATGTCGTCGTCCAAGACGTTACCGTCGTGGTTGCTAAAGGTCCCCATTATCTGATCTAAACCGATGTTGTTAAAGTGCCACTACGACGAACATTTATCATTTCGATGTGCCACTTCGATGTGTCAGTGTCAATAGGTCAATCAGTATTATAAATCTCCGAAATAGTAAAAAATATTCCCAAATGGGCATGTTAAACCACAAAATGTTAGGAGACTTTACCATTAAAATCTTGTCCGCCATTACTGGAAGCTGTTCTCAGTATTCAGCGGAAGTGATGTCATACACTTAACACGACAACCTCGTGGCGCGAAATAGTGTGCATAAAAAGTAGCCAACCTCGCAAAGATAAATATAACTTTCTTCTTATGTACGTGAAGACGTTTTTAGTAGAAATATGCCTCCAGGCGTTGTGTTCTGCAGGCGAGCGTTAAGTGTATGACATCACTTCCGCTGAATAAACCTTTGTTTAAAGCTGAACAAAGGGAACGGCCTCCGGTAATGGTGGACGGTTAGATTCAATATTCGGAGCTCAAAAAACAATACTTCCTGTCGTTGTATCGAAAAACAATTTGAACTGGTAATACTATATCAACTCTACTTTATGAATATGCAAAAACATTGATATGTCAAAATTTGATCGTAGTGGCACTTTAAATATGGATGGTTTGCACTCAATCCCTAGAGATTCAAATAACAAAGGGCATGTCGGCCATGTTGGTGTACAGAACAAAAGAAGCTAACGAAGAATCTATTGTTAACTCTACACCAACATGGCGGCTATGACGTCACGTGCAAAGGGTCTATTGCGTTCGTTATTGAATCTCGTTAATTTATGTCATATCTAACAGGTGACGAGAATCTTCTACACAACTTGCTTTTCGATGCAGAGAAAACAAGAAAAATCGCGGAAAAGTGGAATGTCGTGGTGAATGACACGTGAGTCAAACGATTTATGATATACCTGAAACATCCCTTCATGTAAGCAGGTCCTTGAGCTGTTACCAGTAATGCTGTGGACATGTGAACAATGTGATTTAAATGACAAATTGCAGATACTTCTACCTGCTGTGGACTCATATCACAGAACAAATGGGGCAGAAATTGACAAAATCTGAACAGAAATGAGAAGCAAATACATAGCAAAATATGTGAAGAAAATTTGTTTGAACTTAACGTAAAAAATCGAATGAGTTCCTTGACTCCAATATGTTCCCCGGGTAGCATGTGCTTTTGTTAATAAGCGCCCATATTTCAATTAGCGCCCCCCTTCCCCTTCGTATTTTAAGAAACGCCCATGAAAACTTGTTATATAAGCAAAAGCTGTAGTTTGTTTTATGTCCCACACCAAACAGAAACTCCTTACAGTTGTTTTCGGGTGAGCATTGTAAAGGTTAATGCTTTCCTGCAGTGTTCTCCTTACAAGTACCCTGTCTCCAATAAGCGCCTCCTCTTCAGACCCAACAATTAAATTAGCGCCGCGGGCCCTCGTTCGAATTTTTACGGTAGTCCTGTACCGTCGATCGTTTTATTGTTAGCACACGAACCCATATATTGAATGTTTATTTGCTTCCTCTGTAGGCGTGGTATTCTATCAGTGTTTGTAGCAACACACGGTGGCCTGACAAGAGTTCTGTACCCAGGGTAATGCCTCTACTTCATTTCCTAATTAACCGTGTGATGAATCCAGTTTTGTATCACACTGTAGTTGATCAGTTCCACATGGGAATGCCCTATGATGTACATGACAACCATTTTTAACTCGTGGAATCCACGAGTTATTGGTATGGGGGAAATCACGTCGCTCACTCACTCCGTATGGTGTTAACAAATCGATATTATCGATTACCTCATCTGATGCCTCACTATTCAATCGATATTTCCTAAGCGCGCGTGCCTAACATGTTCGCACCCGGATCTCCATCGACGAATCTTGGTTACTCTACTTGGTACCGTGAGTTTATATATAGGTCATGTGGGCATCCGTCTAAGACATGTGGGATGTGTGTTTAGAGTCTTTTGAGAGTTTCATCACCAACTTCAACAAACCCGTTATGTGAAGTAGGCGCATATATTCAAACAGGGCAAGTGTTCTTCCATAGAGCAAGAAATGAAGTTCATTATTCGAAATTTGATTTCATTCTTCGTTTCAAACGTCCATTATTAAAATGAAACTTGCAAAATTCAAATATACCTTTTCGCATTCAAGAATTACCGCTGAATGACTACAGCTGCATTTACTCTCATTCTGATGTTAAACATTTATAAATACCAGCGAGAAAGTGCATGCAGAAGTACAACTACAAGTAGTAGATAAAGTATGAGCGGGAGATCTGTATGGGCATTTACAATGGCGAGCCATTGTAAAGCCCATACAGATCGGACGCGAACATTTTATCTTACTTGTGAAATGAGTAGATAACTAAACCATTGATATGCACGACATAAAATTTTAACCTTTGATTTCTCCCACCTTGGTATCGATGTGGGATGAATTAGTTCTCACAAAAACATAGCACACATCGTCTCTTCGATGTGTATGCAATAAGAGAGCAGAGCGTAGCGTGCAGAAAAACAGGTCCCACATGGAATAGATGGTGTGTACATAATAAGAGAGCAGATGAACTTTGTAATTTCACCCCTCCAGGGATAGGGGTAGTCAGTGATCGGTCGTGAGACTTCCCTCACTAGCTTAGCTAGTATTCTGTACCTGATACAGACAGACAGACACATTTTTATTGGTGTTTTGTACATGCAAGTACTTCGATCAGAGCTCAGCTTTACTATGAAATACAGAGCGGTATTTCATGGTTTTTCTATGAAATACAGAGCGGTATTTCATGGCTAGATCAAGGCCAATCAAAATGCAGGAAATTTCGCGCCCTTTCTTTATCAGCCAATAAGACTTCAAGATTTTGAATACATAATTAGGCTCCAAACGCGCCCGCCACTCGAAACTTTTATTTTCTGGCGAGAAAATTCGCAGTCTATCATCCGATAAGTTACTTTGTTTTCGTGATAAATCTTCCCAAAGGCTCGTTGTATACCAAATATGCAAATTTCTCGTGATATATTCGCCGGTATTCCATAGAAAACCATGAAATAACCAGTGAATATTTACATCACAATGAGACTAACGTTGAGTAAATGCGTCTGTAGTCATCACATCCAGCGGTAATGGCTATTTTAGCGCCACTTTTTAATCTCTTTGTTTTTCGACCGCAAAGGGTTAACGGCCGCCCGTCAATGTGACATTTATTCGCTCAGCATTCCACATGCTTTGTTTTTGTATGTATCGTATGTGATTTCTATCTTCCATATTCAGTCACATCCCACATGCTTTGTTCTTGTATGTATCGTATATGATTTCTATCTTCCATATTCAGTCACATCCCACATGCTTTGTTTTTGTATGTATCGCATATGATTTCTATCTTCCATATTCAGTCACATCCCACATGCTTTGTTTTTGTATGTATCGCATATGATTTCTATCTTCCATATTCAGTCATATCCCACATGCTTTGTTGTTGTATGTATAGTATATGAATTCTATCCTCCATATCCCACATGCTTTGTTGTTGTATGTATCGTATATGATTTCTATCCTCCATATTCAGTAACATCCCATATGCTTTGTTTTTGTATGTATCGTATATGATTTCTATTTTCCATATTCAGTCACATCCCACATGCTTTGTTTTTGTATGTATCGTATGTGTTATAAGTATTCAGTTCACTAACAATATGAGGGAGTCACTATTCCTCGACACTTTTTTCGCATTTGCTTGACCCGCTCTTTGAATGCACAATACACCATGCACGACACAACCTTTATTTGGAATAACTGTATATATATTGAGGTACCAATGAGTAGAATTTAGTTTGCGAGGAGGGTATAAGTAGGATACTTACTCTCATTATCTGATCTTCTTCGGTCTAGGCAAAGTGAGAATCCTCTTTCACGTGATGTGGTAAGCGAGCCTTTGTACCAGCGAGCAGCGGATCACCCCGAGGGAACTGTAGTAGTGTCTGCACCTTATAAGCTTCCAGGTTAGTATTCTACATTGACTCAAAGTCCTCCGACCGCTTTTTTGCGATTTGGGCCTTGGGACTGTTCATCCTTGTTTCGCGCCAAACTTACCAACGAAGTGTTCTGTCGGTGAAGACATTATAAGAGTAGCCAATCAAACAGCTTTAGTGCACACCTGTCAATCATAAAGTACGCCACAGAAAGCAGCCGCTCTGTTTGGCCCCGCCCCCAAGAAACTTGACACGTCATATCTACGTTTTTTTTGGCGCGAAACACCAATCAAATCCCAGCAAGGCAACAAGTCGATCACTCGTGATTTGTTTGCTCGCGTAAAGGTTCGCTTCGCTCACCCGTCGCCTGGGGAAAGAGTGTTGGACTTTTGGCAAGTCTATATTCTACACTACTTCTACTGGTACTACTCTTTTGGAGTAATGCGTTGCATTTTTATCGCTTGCGTAGTAAGCAGAGCAATCCTCTTTATAAAGAGATCATTTCTCCAACCTCATTACTTGAAAAAAACCAAGGGACCAAAGAAGGACATGCCGTTGGTTTTGTACTTAGGTCTTGTCCTTTATCGGAAGGGTCTACACACCTATATCCTTAGTTACATTAATAACAAGATGACGAATACGTACATAGCAAACTTTGGGAAAGGCGCAGAATCAAGATATTAGGGACTTTAAGAAACCATGACGGCGACGGCAGTGATGACGGGACGTAGAAAAGTGTTTACTATTTCCTTTATTCGCCTTTAATTACTTTTGAAATCCAAATCTTCGAAACGTATAATAAGCACATAATTCCCTTGACGCCAAACGAAAGACGGAGTGATTGACATTTTTCACGTTGTGTTTTTGCAGACGACGATCAGAATGTAGGTGACTGCGTGCATTTTCACGTGCAGTTATTGTATTTTGTAATTAAGGCTATTGTTTTATGCCGTCGTCCTAGACGTTGCCGTCGTGGTTCCTTAAAGTGCAACTAACCCCTTTTGCAATTTTTATACATATGAATCTTTGAAAGGTTTTAAGTACTTCTGTGAAGACAGTTTTGGCTTGCATAGAATAATCTATGTTCTATGCTTGTTTGAAATGGTGAAAATTTGACCTTTCCTGACCCATGACCGCGTAAGAAAAAGCCTGGGTCGATTCTGAATCTTACGTCACCTCATTAATGCATTATTCTCCATGGTGCCTTTCTATCACAACAACATCGATATATAGAGAATATGCACAGTCTGCGAGTTATTAGAAAATAAAACAGTTATTTTAGACAAAATGCGAAATATTTATTCAAATTATTGCAAAGTGGAATGAATTATATGACGTAAGATCAAGAATCGACCCAGTCTTTTTCTTACGCGGTCATGGGTCAGGAAAGGTCAAATTTTCACCATTTCAAACAAGCATAGAACATAGAGTATTATATGTAAGCAAACAATTTCTTCACAGAAGTATTCAAAACCTTTCAAATATTCATATGTATAAAAATTGCAAAAGGGGTTAGTTGCACTTTAAAGTCCGTATTGTAAACGTGTTTTGATTATGTTATTTTCCAGGCAGTAAGAATGACGATGATGTTGTACTCAACGTCAGCATGCCGATAACAGTTAGCAGTAAAAACGTAGTTACTGCCGGTGAGTTATCACTTGTAATTTACTTAACGTGTGGCTAAGGAGCAGTCTGGTTGAATTTAGATAAAGTGGGAGGAGAATTAAGAACGAAGCAAACGATATACTCTTAGTAGCCTACTTCACTTCTCACGCACACAGAATATCAAGCTACGGGTAAATTAAATTTATTCCATTCTTCGAGAACAAAATATATGTAATTTACCCCGGAGTTACAGACGTTAAATAATGGTGCTTCACCTTCGCCTCGTATTGAAACCTTTGTGTGACAAGTAGGCTATTCCCTTCCTCGTTCCCAGACCCGTTTAATCTTAAACGCGAAGTTCCGGTATAAAAGGGGGAGCCTGGGGGTCAGTTGTCAATCAAACGTCATAGAGTGCACATCTCTTCTGCACGTGTCAATTTCGTTTTGTTGTAATTTTCTTTAATTTTAATTTTAACTATTTACAACAAATATATTAATACGTTATACCATAAAAAAACGTGATACATTACAGTAGTGGTACTTTACCAGGTGCCAGGGGGAGGGAGACTTCCAGGGGTTCCGGAACGCGCGCCCTCCCCCCCCCCCCCCCCCCCTTCGGATGCCCTGGCTACGCCCCTGTTTACAGACTACATGCTAGCTAACTATGCCTTACAAATATTTGTAGATAAGAGAATAGTTTCAGTATTTTTGATTTACAGAAGAGCTGGAATTAAAGTAGTTATCAGCTAATATTATTTTAATTATATCAGTTGTTCCACTATGTCCCATAACGTTGTGTTGAGTAATATGTGAGTGCATTCATTTGTATTCAGTCGCTATTCTTTAACTGCTTCGTGGAGTGAACTTATACAGTGCTTATCGCGCGAAATTCAAATACAACAAATGATTGTATTAAACTTCAGAGTAAGGGTTACAGAGTCTGTAAACAGCATAAAATACAATTGATGGTTTGCACTCAATCCCCAGAGATTCAAATGACAAAGGGCATGGCGGCCATGTTGGTGTACCTAACAAAAGAAGCTAACGAAGAATCTATTGTTAACCGTACACCAACATGGCGGCTATGACGTCACGTGCAAAGGGTCCATTGACAGTCATTCTTCCCTCTGTTCATATTTTTGTGGCTTTTTAATTTTAAATATTAATAATCTAGCATTGTAACAGGAGAGAACTGATATACTTTCTTCACTGCCCTGCAATTTGAATTGCAAATTACGAGTGGCGATTGGTGTACAGGAGAGGGGCTAAACCTTTTATTATCGGAACTTCGTGTGTAAGTCCGGATCAGTCACGGTTTCTGGGAAACCCCCACACTTCCCCACCCCTCCCCCACACTTTACCCTAACCTTTACTGGTTAAACATTAATAGAACGATGCATATCCAAGGGGGGGTGGCTGGGTAGTTTACCAGAAACCGGTATTGAGCCGTAAGGCCTTGGATATTCACCCGAAAGCAAATAGGCTTGCAGACAAAAAGGTGGCCATAAATTAGTAACTTGCAATAGATTTCTTTGTATAATCTTTATTTCTTACCATTTAAAAAAAATATCCATACCTATTTAAATCTCTCCAGTAAATATTTAAAACGGGGCATTCAACTGCAAAGTAATTCTGGATTTCATGACATTTTGAAGAATATAAAGACGAAGACTCTGCAAAACGTAGATCAAACGTAGCATTTGACCAGAATGCCATGAATACAATTGCTAACATAAATGCAGTTATCGAAATGTTTTTTTGTTCTCAGTTGTAACTGGTATTTGAAATATTCCATTACGCATTTTTTTCCCAGTTGTCGGATTGCAAATGAAGGGCAGCGTGCTCCAAAAACTACTTCTTGATGACGCGGTAAGTAAATAAATAAAGCATGTCAGGAATACAGAAATCCAGGGCAAACTTTGCTACATTCTCAGTGACTTAACCTGCACTACAAAACATTGCTACATTCTCAGTGACTTAACTTGCCCTACAAAACATTGCTACATTCTCAGTGACTTAACTTGCCCTACAAAACATTGCTACATTCTCAGTGACTTAACTTGCACTACAAAACATTGCTACATTCTCAGTGACTTAACTTGCCCTACAAAACATTGCTACATTCTCAGTGACTTAACTTGCCCTACAAAACATTGCTACATTCTCAGTGACTTAACTTGCACTACAAAACATTGCTACATTCTCAGTGACTTAACTTGCACTACAAAACATTGCTACATTCTCAGTGACTTAACTTGCACTACAAAACATTGCTACATTCTCAGTGACTTAACTTGCACTACAAAACATTGCTACATTCTCAGTGACTTAACTTGCACTACAAAACATTGCTACATTCTCAGTGACTTAACTTGCACTACAAAACTTTGCTACATTCTCAGTGGCTTAACTTGCACTACAAAACATTGCTACATTCTCAGTGACTTAACTTGCACTACAAAACATTGCTACATTCTCAGTGACTTAACTTGCTCTACAAAACATTGCTACATTCTCAGTGACATAACTTGCACTACAAAACATTGCTACATTCTCAGTGACTTAACTTGCACTACAAAACATTGCTACATTCTCAGTGACTTAACTTGCACTACAAAACATTGCTACATTCTCAGTGACTTAACTTGCACTACAAAACATTGCTACATTCTCAGTGACTTAACTTGCTCTACAAAACATTGCTACATTCTCAGTGACATAACTTGCACTACAAAACATTGCTACATTCTCAGTGACATAACTTGCTCTACAAAACATTGCTACATTCTCAGTGACTTAACTTGTACTACAAAACATTGCTACATTCTCAGTGACTTGACTTGCACTTTGGCGAGATCGACAAGGGCTCTGATTATAATGGTGACAGGATTATTGCCCACAGCGAAAACTTTATAGCAACGAGTACTAACCAAGTTTAGTCTAAACATTAGCTGATTGTATATATACGGTGATTATTACAGCCGTGTTCCTTTAGCATTAGCCACATGTTGGTATTACGCATTTTTGATAATAGCACATTGGCATTATGCACATTATGGTCTACATTAGAGGAACAAAATGATCCGCGCAAGGGGTTCTGGTAGTTGTAGTATGTGACGTCATTATGCAAATGTACTATTGAGTTCTGAACTGTCCACTGTTATTAAATGTATTCTGTGAATGTTCACCTTTTGAATAGAACTAATGACGTAAACGCGCGCTCTAGGACGAACACCAGCGATGTTTGAATTTGAACGTGAGGTTTTTATCTTTGCGTGAGGTTTTTATCTCCGTGTTATTCGTTGAAAAAGGATATATTTTATACCTAAACTGTTCTTATACTGTGATGTTTTAGTACCTTCTTTTATTGTTATTTTCAGGAATTCTGCAGGACTAAGAACAGTGTAAGTAAACAACATTAGACGAAGTCTTGTAGCAGTGTCATGATAATGTTTGATTCCATTCTCCGCACAGAAATATCCTGGTTTATTAGCTATGATAAAAAATTAAATGCATAATTCCATTCTCAATACACCACACCGAAAATGATAGCGTCTATACATTGGACCACAATCCCTTGCGAACCCAACACGGTCAAAATATTACGTAGAAATCATCTATTCTATTCAATAACAGTGGATTGGTAACAGCATTTGTACTTGCTTGTTTTTAAGATTTAAAACCTCTACCGCGATTTTATAACGGATTTAAAGCCGCCATTTCTTTCGGTATAGAGAATTAAGTAATGGTCCGCGCAAGAGGTAGGCATATGTTATGCATGGAATGTAAAAAGGTGCTAATTGTGGTATTGTTTCAATCTTCCACCTCATTGGCTTAGACATTAAAATCTATCTAAAATTGAAGAAGATAATTATTTTTTCTCATTTTGTAAACAGATTTGAATTGCATCTAGTGAAAACTCTCATAACTTTTAATATGACGAACTTTCAATATGGGGAACATTTTTAAATTGGATGTTTTCTTGGTTATTGTTTTGGACTCTTCTGATTGGATGAAATGTTTTCACACAAAAGAAACCTACCTTTAAAATGCATTTTTAGTGGATTCAATTTCAGAATTTTATCATTTAAGGGTTGATGAGTTGTCAGTATGAAAAACAGAAAATACTAAAGTGGGGAAAGCAAATTGCATCTCTTGCGCGGACTGTGACTTAATAACCTATTGTCATTGAAATTGTGGCGCCACAACTTAAAGTGCCTATCACCCTTTTGCAATTTTGATAGCTTATCAACCTCCGAAAGGTTTTGAGTACTTCTGTGAAGAAAGTTTTGGTTTAAAGTGAATACTTTATGTTCTACGCTTGTTTGAAATCGTGTAAATGTGACCTTTCCTGACCCATGACCGCGTAAGTAAAAGCCTGGGTCGAAACCTGGGTAGACGTCATCTTGACGTCATATAATTAATTCGGCTTTACAATCATTCGAAGAAATACTTAATATGTTGACTAAAATGACTTTTTTCTTTACTAACAACTCGAAAACTGTGTATATTTTCTATGCATCGATGTTGTTGTGATAAAATGGAGAATAATGCATTAATGAGATGACGTCTACCCAGGTTTCGACCCAGGCTTTTACTTACGCGGTCATGGGTCAGGAAAGGTCACATTTACACGATTTCAAACAAGCGTAGAACAAAGTATTCACTTTAAACCAAAACTTTCTTCACAGAAGTACTCAAAACCTTTCGGAGGTTCATAAGCTATCAAAATTGCAAAAGGGTGATAGGCACTTTAAGTTCTGACCTCAGACTTTAAACACTGAATTATTTAATTATAATCTTAACGACTAATGTCAGTTTGTATTACCCTTACAGACGTATAGCTGCTATCTGATTGACGAGGATGCGTACGTAGTCGCTTCCAATCAGGACAACGAGGTGAGAGTTAGAAGGAAAGTAATAAGTGAGTATCGAAAGTAATAAGTGAGTATCGAAAGTAATAAGTGATTGCTTTGGTTTTGCATAGTTTTTCTATTGCCTGTAAAAAATGTTTTGTAATTATCAGCCAGTCAAGTTCTGAACTAAAACCAAATATTGTTTTCATCCGCAATCAATTTTCGTTTTAGCGAGAGTTATCCACGATTGCGTTTACTTTTCCTCGTGATTGGTTCAAGTCTAACCAGTCGCGAATTACTTCAGTTCGTGATTGGCTCATTGTGTTTTTACTTGTTCGTGATTGGCTCATTGTGTTTTTACTTGCTCGTGATTGGCTCATTGTGTTTTACTTGTTCGTGATTGGCTCATTGTGTTTTTACTTGATGCCGTGATTGGCTCTGTAATTACTGTGGTTTTGGTTTTACGACACTCGGTGGAAAACCGCTCTAGTTCGTAAAACGCAAGCCTGTTTTGAAGGAACCAATTTGCAGTGATGGAATTACTTTTGGGAAATTACCTTTTATGTAAAAACAATACAGAAGCTACCCATTACTGGAGGTGCTGAAACGCAATCTTCCTTAAACAAAATTGCTCACAGACGAAGTTAATAAAAAGACAATTCTATTTAAAATTTGGTGACGTTTTACTGTTGTTAGTACTTTATATTCTCTGAAACTTGTCTCCAGTATATCTGGTAAAAACACACTTTTTTCCATTTCACTTTCAGGTTGGCAAATCATTTGCAGCTGTGCACGGACAGGTCATGCAGAAGATGGTGAACAGGTCTCTCTTTGATCGGTGAGAAGGAGTCCGTATATTTCCAATTCTTCGTTTCCACGTGACGTCATGGCCGCCATCTTGGTTGACGTTAACAAAAGATGACCTTGCTCTTTTGCTCTTACGAAGGGCTAGCGCTCGAAACGTCAGCTGCTACTCGCTTTCCACGGCGGTTAGCACACCTCAATCGACTTTAGTTGATTATACCAGTTTTTATCTTCCCCGCCGATGCAGACCAACACTAGTTTTACAGGAACTAGTTGCCCATCGTTAACAAAAGATACCTCGTTAGCTTCTCTTGTTAGATCAACCAACATTACCATCACGTCTTTGTTATTTGAATCTCTGGGGATTGATTGCAAACCATCAATAAAGTATTTCGTGCAGTGAAGAGAGTATTGACATACTTGTAACAGCAAACCTCATACTTGTACTATCTACAGGTTTGACTTTCAAGATACCCAGGCCAAATGCACCAAGGCATCAGGCACAGGGTCAAACGCCATGCGACTTATTAACGTAAGTCATTTGTTACTAAAGCTAAGCTTTGAAACATGAAGTGTTTGTTACAAGATACGTCAAGTTGTTAAATATCCTGCTCAAATTGTATACTTTGATACTAGCCTTTTCTTAATGTGATCCTCATCAATAATGTTTGATCAAATGAATGATCTGGCGAATACAAAAGTGATACTAGAAACACAAGGTATTAGAGACTTAACGAATAGCTCAGTTGATAGAGCGCTGGGCGTGAATGCGGGTCGTCCTTGTGCAGGGAGGTAAACGCTGTTGGCCTTGTATCCCAACACTTTCTCTTCGTAAATGGAATCAGACAGTACCGCTCGAAATGAGCCACCCTAACTTTTAAAACGAGCAGTATAAAAAACAATAGGGCTAAAATATAATGGTCCAATCATAGAGCGGATTTCAATTGAGTGTCGGAAGTGTTTTGGTTTTGCTCTCCTATTGGCTGAGAAAGTAAACCAACCAATCAGAATCCAAAGTAAAACCAAACGCAAATTGGTTTTGGTTTTGCTTTGGTTTGTCATTGGTTCACAGGGAAGCCATTTATGAGTTACTTGTGATTTCTCGCTCCTATGATTGGCTGGCTGTGGGTAATTTGCGTTTGGTTTCATTACACTCAACTGAAAACCGCTCTAATGGGATGGGAAGCGATTGGTACCAGATCCAACAGCCTGCTCTCCTTTCAAGTACCACCATGTCCTTCGGGGAGACGTTAACTCATATGCCTCAGAATTAATCTCGATGAAATGGCTATTTTAAAGCTACAGCACTAACAATCCTCAAATTCGGTACTTTTCCTTTATTTTAGAGAACGTCTCTTGTGACTTCCCTTTTTGTAGTAATTTAAAAGTGAATTGAAAGTCTGTCGCTTATTTGAAAAAAAGCTGAATGGTGAGCGAACAGCTAATGTTCTAACTACAATGTGTTGAATTACAGCCTTTGTTGGCCGTCACCAGTTATGTCACGTGGTGGACACAGACGCTCTTCTGGTTAGTTATACACTATTGCCAGGAGCCCTTAACTAGGAGCGTCCATATCTCCTACATTGGTGTCACGACGTTTTCACAAGTTGGGCTATTTTTCGATTATTTTTCCCGCCAATTGGTGGGTTGCACCAGTGGCGGAACAAAATATGTCTCATTAGCTACTTTTGTTAGACCAACCAACATGGCTGCTACGCTTTTGTGATTTTATTCCCTTAGGAATGATAGCAACTCAAGAATAGCGGGAAACCGTTCTAAAAATAACCTAACTTGTAAAAAGCTGTGACATAGGCCTAGTATGTGGAATGAACGCTCGGGTATATACTTCATGGTAGTGTTTCGTTCCATTTAGTCTCCCTACATAATCATTTTCTCTACTGTTTTACAGTATTATGCAGGGACACTATATGACACGAAACACTACCATGAAGTATATACCAACGCTCGGCTCCTGCTATTTCATATTACCTGCCTCGTACCCAGGCATTTTTGGCGCGAATGAGAAAAATGGGGCGCAAGGGAGCATGGGATCCTTCTTCCCCTTCCCATGCTCCCTTGCGCCCCATCGTTCTCTTTCCCGCCAAAAGGCAGGCACAATACTTGAAACCAACTGGGCCCGATAATATCAACATCAATAACGTTATTTACCCACGTTAATTAGAAGTAATAGATACAGAATGAATGGCGTGCTTTATGGGATTTACTCGAGCTGAAAGCGAGAGTTTGTAAATCCCATAAAGCACGGCACGAATTCTGTATCGGACTTATCAAATGTCTAAGGTGTAGAGTCGTGTTCTCAGTTATTTTGGCGATACGACTTATTTCGGCCGAGAAAATCGAAGCAAAAGTTTATGTAAATCAGGACGAAATCTGTTTCAGATTTACAGATCGCTTATTGCTTAGTGATTTCCTTTGTTTTTGCTTCATGAATTATTAATGATTTGATAATAAAGCATACAGGGTTCTAGTCTGACTGAACTATTAAAAAATTATTAAAATTACATCGAATAGTCACTAAAATTATTACAATGATCGAAATTAATAATAATAATAATAACAACAAGTTTAATTAAGTTTAATTAATTTGTATCCTTGATTACAAATCTAAGCGTAATTATATAAAATATAATTAGGCACTGGCTACCGCCAATAACTATAAGGGCTAAAGGGCCAGTTTTACAGATGCATTAAGAAATATTTGGTAGCTCTCTTGACTTGTCTGGTAAACTATGCCATATTTTGGCTCCCATGTAGCCTCGTTTCCAGGCTTTTAGTTTATGCGCGGCTGGACATTGTGTCACTGCTCGATTTAGCCCAACGCCAAGAAGCCTGGCCAATACCTCTTGAAAGTTAAATCGAGAGGTGTATGGTAGATTTTTAGAGCTCTATGGAATATACGTGTCGAAATGTTCTGCCGTAGGTACTTTGCGTAGGGCAAAAACATAAACCGACTCAAAATATATAAATATTTCCCTTTTTGAGAGTTAACCCCGAAGGTTTTGTCGGGAATCAAAACGGCCGCCATTTTGAAAAAAAAAACGTTTTGCGATTGCATGATAAGACTGAGTAGAATCCTGAAGAGGCTTAAAGTGTTCCTAGAAAATGATCTTATCCGTTTTCACTTTTTGATTTCTCTCCAGGACTCTCGTTCAGTTCAACGTCTTCAGTTTCTTCTCTGGAAAATCTCAAGGTGAGATTCCTAAAATTGAATGCCTTGACTCGCTTGATGTACAAACTCAATGCGCTTTTACCATTAAAGTTTTAATTAATTCATTATTGATATCTTGTCTCGGTGTTCATGTGATGTCACTGCCGCCATGCATGCTGGTACTTCAACATGAGATTCCTGGTAGCTCTCCTGTTCGTTTCACTGTCATGAATGTGATTGACTGCAAACCAATATGCATTTGTTGCCTTGAGAATTATTCGTAACTACATTCCATCTCTCTTTTCTATTTTCCAGTTGATGCTGCAAGTTCCGATCAATATCTCTGCACCAAGAACATTCCTTTCTTTAAGGCAAACGCAAATAAACTGAAAGACAACTATATTCCAGGTAACTTATTATTATCAGTAAGCCTGTGCATCCACGGATTTTCAAGACCTCGAGCGTGCATTATTTGTTTTTATAATATAGATACGATAGTACGCGCGCTCTGATTGGCTAAGAAGCCATGTTTTATCAGAGTATATAACATGGTTAGCCGTGTTATATAGTTTTCAACTGGCGGTTTCCTTTCATCCCGCGCGTAAATCTATATTATAAAACAGATAAAGAAGCCTTAAATCCATGTTTTATACTATCATAAAACACTCTGGTCATTTGAGAACACTCTAGAAATGTTGAAAGCACGCGCCTTCGGCTTGTGCTTTAACATTTCTCTCATGTTCTCAAATGCCCATCGTGTTTTATGATAGTATAAAACATGGCTAAGGCTTCTTTATTTGTTAAATAGAACATGGAGAATCATCTTCTATTTGTTAAATAACGTTGTAAATGAAATTGTGGAAATGAAAATATAAATATTAAATAATCTAAATCGATTTTACACAGTTTCGTCGAACTAAAATGGACAATGTTGTCATTTGCCAAGAGATATTAACATGGTTCGCACGGTCCTTGAAAAGTCCTTGAAATACTGACAGATCTTTGAAAAGTCCTAGCATTTTCACAGATTAGGTTTTATCCTTGAAAATACCTTGAATTTTTTCTCCTTGGATGTTTGAGAAGACAGTGAAACAGCCTCATTTTAGCCTCCAAAAGATCGTTAGATTCAGCGGTGCAAACAGGTCAAAGCAACGGTCGTCCATCAGATGTAATTTGCGTAGACTTTTGAGGTCATTAAATGTGTGAACCTGTGGGAAAAAAGTCCTCGAAAAGTATGGAATGTCCTGAATCGGATCTAATTTGCGTAGACTTTTGAGGTCATTAAATGTGTGAACCTGTGGAAAAAAAGTCCTCGAAAAGTGTGGAATGTCCTGAATAAGTCCTTGAAGAGAAGGCTGTCTGAACCACGTCTTAACAACACAGCACACATTAGGTAAAAGGAAATGCCATGATTTGTTTCGGTTTACTGAGATATTAAGTAATGATCCAGCTAAGAACTACAGTAGATTCCATTGTTCTGCGGCAGTGAGCCTCCCTCGCATACGATTTTGCTTGAATATGCCTTAAGTGCTTTAGGTGTCTACAGTCCAAACTACATCTCGAAAATAAAGTATGTTTTATGTTATTGGCTCTTTTTTTTCTGTGAAAACTCAGAGAAGCCACCATCCAGCCAATCGGATATAGTGAAAACAAAAAAATAGAATGAAAATTCTGTATTTCGATGGGTTTCTATTGAATTTATATTACGAGAAAGAATAATAGAAAATTAACACTTTTAACATGTATGACAATTATATATGAGTTATTTACCGACTGAGAAAACTGTGCCCGAGGTCTTTAAATGTACTGACCGAGGCCAGAGATCGGAAAAAGCCATCTGCTCCTAGAGCCAATCAGATCGCAGGAAATCGTAGGTTACCGCTTGCTGCTAGAGCCAATCAGATCGCAGGAAATCGTAGGTTACCGCCTGCTCCTAAAACCAATCAGATCTCAGGAAATCGTAGGCTACCGCCTGCTCCTATTAACCAAGTCCCTTGGGAATTAACCAAGTCCCTTGGGAATTAACCAAGTCCCTTGGGAATTAACCAAGTCCCTTGGGAATTAACCAAGTCCCTTGGGAATTAACCAAGTCCCTTGGGAATTAACCAAGTCCCTTGGGAATTAACCAAGTCCCTTGGGAATTAACCAAGTCCCTTGGGAATTAACCAAGTCCCTTGGGAATTAACCAAGTCCCTTGGGAATTAACCAAGTCCCTTGGGAATTAACCAAGTCCCTTGGGAATTAACCAAGTCCCTTGGGAATTAACCAAGTCCCTTGGGAATTAACCAAGTCCCTTGGGAATTAACCAAGTCCCTTGGGAATTAACCAAGTCCCTTGGGAATTAACCAAGTCCCTTGGGAATTAACCAAGTCCCTTGGGAATTAACCAAGTCCCTTGGGAATTAACCAAGTCTACCAATTAGATCGCAGGAAATCGTAGGTTACCTCTATCGCGCGCGAAAAAAATTAACACTTATTTTAGCTGTTTTCATTGATTTGTTTCTTTGATATATTTCTTCAGAAAAACGATCGTGCGACTCCAACTGCCTGGGGTAAGTATATTACCTGCTATAATAATTACTGCGAGTGGTAAATTGTGATGCTACACTATTTCACCTCTTCTTTCAACGCCTTCCCGTCCGCGATCATTTCGTTCACAGCTCCTTCAAAATTAAAGCCAGGAAAACAAATGAAATCTCCAAATTTAACAGAGTTTATGAGGCTGGAGGGCAACTCTTCCTCTTTAATACGTTATAACTACTGATAAATACTGATGTTTTATTAATAAGTGTGATATACAGACACTGATGTTTTATTGATCAGTTTTGTATCAAACAAATGCTAGTGTGTGTCTAAGTACGGACTGACTATCTAATCAGTTCTGTGTGTGGATTTACAGTGGTATCCGTGTGACTCGAATGCTGCGTTTGGATTGGTTAACACCCTTATGAATTATTAATAAGTTTTATACATATAAATACATTATTATTATTATTTTCGTTTCCCATCATCTCCTCCTGTTTCATATCAGCAACGTGTTTTTTTGTTAAGATCCTTTGATACCTACTGAATCTACACCATCGATGACATTATCACATGAAATATTTTGGAGTGTGTCTGCCAACCTCAGCCAGGGGGGAGTGGTATACCCAAATGCATTTTTAAAATTACCCCAAATTGTGACATTCAAATCATGTAAAAATCTTGCCGGAAATTCCCAAAACTGAAGTATACTAAATACCATATTTAAATGTTAATAATATAGATACTCAATTCTGATTAGCTGAGCATAGACATGTTAATCACTAACAGCAGTGCAAACACAGTTAATTCGATGCAAGAACTAGTTAATTCGGTGCAAACACAGTTAATTCCATGCAAAAACTAGTTAATTCAGTGCAAACACAGTTAATTCGATGCAAAAACTAGTTAATTCAATTCTCCTTTTCATTTTTGTATCTATATTATTAACCGGTAATGTTAGTGTGAAACGTTCAATTAACGATCAATAGTGCTCGTGATGTTTGAAAATTCCACAAATAACACTCCTCCTGCGGATGAATTTTCAAACATTACTCACACTATTAATCGTTAATTGAACTTTCACACTAATGATTACCAATACAAATATACCGTTACCAGTATACCCAAAACCCCTGACCGACCCTGGTCTTTGGCCTTAGTGAATGTATATTATCGGAAGGACAGGACTAGTATATCGTTGTGTTTCCACAGCCTATTTTACGTATCAAAGGTAGTGAATACGAACCTCATTCTGGTGGTGGTAACAACTTGCGAAGGCTGCACTGAGAAGAAGATTGCTACTTTACCAGAAAAAGGTATTAGTCCTTGGTTATCATTTATAGAACTCCAGCCTTAAAAGTGCACTTAACGTTTGTTTTGTTGTCACAAATATCTATTCTACATCAAGTGAATACAGTCGAACCTCCCGTAAGCGGACACCCTTGGGATCTAGCGTAGCTGTCCGCTTACGAGAGGTGTCCGCTTACAGAAGGTTGACAATAAGGGGTAGGAACTTTGGAATTGTGAACCACATGCTTTAAACAGCTATATAGGTTCAATCCAAGGCTCATAGTTCAAATATGTTGTCTTTTTACTAAGCTGACATTGATTTAACTAGAATTCAAAAATAAAACTGCATACATTTGAAAAAATAAACTTCAATTTCTTCGGGTGTCCGCTTAAGAGAGGTTAATTTTGGTTAATTTTGCTCATGTGGACCTAGAGATAGTTGTCCGTGTCCGCTTACAGGAGGTGGCAAATGCAGTGTTTTATTAGAGAAATGGTCGGGACCGCGGAATTGTGTCCGCTTACCGGAGGTGTCCGTTAGCCGAGGTTCGACTGTAGTTGAATGGTAGAATATTTATTGATTGAGTGTTGCGTGTGTGAGTTATAGGGTCGTGACTAGATTCCATCCCCCAGAAGGACGCAATCCTGAAATGCACTGCACTAATAACGTCACAGAGAGCAGGAACTGGTGTCTAATAAAGTAACGCCTGCCAATAAATCAGGCGGCCTTCACCTCCTCGGAACCTGGAATAGTACTGGCTATCCAAACAATGCCTAACCTTGAAACAATACAAACCCTAACCCTAAAACAATGGAATTCTTTTTCAGTGCAATCCAAATGGGGTCCAATAAAATGCAAGGTTTTGAAAGGTGAAGGCCTCCTGAATGAAACAGCATGCAGCACAAAAGTTCTAAAACAGTGGTTGTTGACAGCAAATGGGATAGTGACGGTTAGGGTTTCGGTTAATAGACGGGTATACGTTAGGGTTTCGGTTCGAGTCTTCGTGGAGCCTATTTTTTTTTATACAGTTAGGGAAGCGTGCTTGTTCACCTAAATTTCTAAGTGCCGCTTTAGTTTGTACCCTACGAATTCGAGTATATAACATCGAGAAAGTAGGGCAGTGCATTGCAGTGCATTTCGGGATCATGACCTTCTGGCGGATGGAATCTAGCCTCGACCGAGTTAAAGAGGTTTATATCTCCGAAATACTAACGAGTATGACGTCAACCCAGGAATTTACTGTAATTTATTTCTCCTTGTGAATGAAACTATTCGATTTTCATAAAATGTTTATTAAATTCACTGACACAAACTACAACAACAACAAAAGGTCATTTATCTCTACCAGCAATATTTTTTGTATAATAATTCCTGGCGTGACGTCACATTCATGAGCAGTTTGGAGATATAAACTCATAGACGCAACACTCAAATCAATAAATATTCTACCATTCAGCTATTCACTCGATGGAGAATCGATATTTGTGTTAACTAAGGGAGCGGTCATTAATTACTGGGGGGGAGGGCCGGTAAAATATCTAAAACAAGGACCCAAAAATGTTGGCCCTCCCCAAAACATCAAAAAATGACGCATTTTTTTAACAAAAGAGGAAAGCATTTCTTTTGTTTTACTCCTGAAAACCTCGTTATCAAGCAGAATGTTTGAGGTCTCGAACGTTGCCATTAGCAGCATCCAGCACGCGCTGATTGCTGGTTAAGGGACATTTCCAAGGTGGAGCTGAATGGTCGATTGAAGTAACCTAAATATATTGTAAAAGTTTCATTGTTAAAACAGGCGGCCAAAAATTTGCGACCCTCCCCAAATCGAAGCCCAAAAAATCTTAGCCCTCCCCCTAAATTTACCGGCCCTCCCCCCAGTAATTAATGACCGCTTCCTAAATAAACGTTAAGTGCACCGTAAACTCGAATAAAATCATCGATAATTTGTTTTAGAATACGATCTACTATCAATGCAAGGGTTTAAAGAGTTGCGCTTACAAGAGCGAACATGTATTGGGCGAGCTATAACCTAACCGACCTATCAAAATTAGCTTGATGCCTATTTTAATGTTCGGTAAAACAAATAAGACAGCAGTCCGCCGTACAATAAATATGGCAGTTGTATATTGACCACAATCCCTTGCGAACCTGGCAAAAACACTTGTACTGGCTTGTTTTTAAGATTTGAAAATTCTACTGCGATTTTGTTACGGATTTAAATAGTTGCGCGCAAAGGACTGTGGGTAAACATACAAGTCGCCATCTTGTTTGTGTACGGTAGATTAGACATAAGTACAAACTTAACTTCACAAAGAGCAACGAATGTGGTTCAATCTTTACCTGGGTATTCTTATTCCTTCAGTTACCACCGCGCCTTTTACAGCTCCTCTGGAACGGTACAGAAGGCTCCCACAACTGACTTGTTACGCTTATAATAAGGACGTAAGTCTTCCTTGGCTGCATGTTTTTCCAAAACAAAATACTGAAATATTTACACAGTTCGGCAAGTTGTATTCATCAGTATCATCATCTTTACCATCATCATCAATATCACTTGTTGTGCTTGCTCTTCACCAATTCCTTTTGTCATCCCCTAGAATACTTGTACGATGTCATTATCTGTCTCTGTTTCACAGGAATCCGACTACAGTTGCGGATCGGGGTGCAGTTTAACGCCGATTAAGCTTTTCCTAGCCGCGCTCTCGTTGGTGTACGTCCTCTTTACTCACTAAAGTCCGGCTCTGCAATAAAGGTTATCATTCTTTGAAGGTTTGGAGCACTTGAGATTTATTGCTAGGCTGGTCACATCATTCTGTGATCTTCATTAGTTCAAAAGCAGACCTAGGAATGTAAGTAAAAAAGTGTTTGAGGATTTCATCAACGCCTGTCCGATGCCACCGTCCTCGGACATGAACAGTGACGCGCCCTTGGGTCAAGATATTGACCTCACGTAGGGAACAAGACATTGTCAGTTTTCAGTCTTGACATACGGTCATAATGCAACACCGTGCAAGAACAGTCTAACCTAGACTTGTGCTGAGTCTTTCAAATGGGTAAGAATTTCTGTAACTTCTATGCGTCTTCTGTGCTTTCGAAGGCACAGAAGCTTGTACGATTCTGCAAGCACCAAGTGTAAAACAACGCAAAACAGAATATCTGGAAGGAGTGTTGACGACATAGAGTGAACGCAATGTTGACCACCAAGAAGTTATTGACATAAAATAGGAATGTGAACAGAATCTGAAAAGTTAGGATTGTTTTTTACAAGTAATCAAAGAAGGACTTCGCATACGTAGATACACATACCAAGGACCTAACATTTTGGAGTCTTGTTATGATGGTGTTTTCATGATTATTTCGCCTTCTAGTAAATCGAGTTGGCCAGCATGCTGAATGTGTCCTAACATAATCTAAGAAGTACAAAGTGGTGGCGACATTCAAGAAACGTGTCAATTCGCTAGCATTCTTGGATGTTAATGTAAACAGTCGGAAGTCACCGGTAATAACAGGGACTTTAAGATACGGCGACGGCTGCGACAACTTGATGTGAAAAATAGTGTTATCGATAATTTGTTTATTATCGTTTCTTTTCTTCGACTTTTGTTGTATTTCTCATCCGTTTTCGAAAAATAAAATGTGCACAGAGCTCCGTTTAGGCCGGACGAATAGCAGTGCCATTTACGTTTTCATGTTCTCGTTCTCTCGTTTTCACGTCGTGTTTTTGCAGACAACGGCTAAAATTAATGCAGCTACATACATTTTCACGTGCAGTTATTGTATTTTGTAATCAAGTCCATTGTTTTACCGCGTTGCCGTCGACGTTGCCGTCGACGTTGCCGTCGTGGTATCTTAAAGTCCCTAACAATTAGTATATACTACACAAGTGAAGAGTACTTTTCGCACGCTCTGATTGGCTACTCAAACTCGGAATACCATGCAGCGCTATTCACTGCTTTCGATCTCGGCTGGCTATTTCACTTGTGTGGAATATACTAAAGCAATTATTTCCCTCAGTGTCGGTGACTAGCGGTGGATATATGGACGATAGTGTTTTACTGAGAAATAAACCACTCATAGAACTCATACAAAACTACATCCGGGTACTGAGTAGCGTATTTTCCATATCCTCACTAGTAAAAATATCTATGACGTCACGTTCGCCGCCTTTTGAACTACAAAGATGGCGGCAGGTTTGTGAAAATCACAGAGGAAGATGTAAACAGCTTAAATAGCTGCATGACAGTGAATATTCCGAGCACAAAAAGCCAAATACGATCTAAAACTTTCTAAAGATTTTCTTGACTGCAACGAAGAGACAAGAAAACCCGATGTAATTCCCCAGAACAGCTTAGAAAGATCACGAAGAAGTTTGTACTGACAGTAAGTAAAATGAATAGATAAGAGTTCTTAAAGCAGTTTAATTGTCCATATAATAAAAATTAAATTACACGGTGGCTTGAAAATATGAAGTTTATCCTCTCGAGTTCCAAAACATTTCGCTCGTTCGATGCGCTCACTCGTGAAATGTTTTCGACTCTCGACGATAAACTTTATATATTCTCACCACCGTGTAATACACTCTAAAGTATTTATTTCGAAGTGGCTCCGTAGATATCCACCACTGGTCACCGACACTGAAGGAAGTATTTTTTAACTATTATGTGGCAATCATGTTATGCGACATCTTGAGAAAGTCGACAGTGCTGGAGAATCTAAGATAATGCTATTCCGGTGGAATGTAATAGTGCAGGACCTAGTTGTGAATTTTGTACAGACTTTACACAATAACAGTTGAAGTGACGAATGGAATGAAAATCCGTAGATAAATAAGTAAATAATAAATAGCAAGGAAAGTTACTGTAAAATTCTAGAAATCAAACGCCAGGCTCGGGGTAAATGATATATCAAAGCCATAGTGTGACAGGAATTGTTGTGTGTTTTGTATGGACTGTAAATTGTCTTCAACTAAGTTTCCAATTTGGCTCTCTGTGCGATAAATCCGCAACTTTAGTGACCCCACATGTGTACCAAGCTGGTATCTGATCTCGCTTATGTTTTAAAGCTACGGGTGGTAGATTGTGATTTCATCACGAAGACCACAGCTTTCTTTGTGTTGTAACCATTTCATATTTCTGATAAGCAGTTTGCGTGAAATCAATATGTCATTCCTAACTAAATCGAAATCCTTTCGGAAATGAACGGTGAAAAAATTACCTGTTCGAACGGAAAAAGTGCGATAGTGAAATATCTACAAATCGGATATTTTTGGTACGTTTACCCCGGCTAACAGCTTTTGTGCGTGAAGAAGAGCTGTCATGACTTTGATCAGGCGTTTTTTTTGTAAATAGTAGGTTGCTATATTATTTCACAGACTCGACAGAAAAAAACCTGGAAAAACAGCATGATCATTTGCGGATTTCACCGATACTTACAGTTGCTATTGTTGTGTATAAATACCTGCTAGGAATAAGGCGAGCTTTAAAAATGGTGTTTCCAGGCTAACTTTCCTTAATAATTGTAAAGAAAAAAGTTTAAACATTTGTCTATAAGTTTTATCACGTACACGATGAACACATTATGATAAATAGGCTCGTAGAAATAATTCATCGAGATTTATTACACAGTCCATTAATTTATACGTGGCATATCTTTTTGCACTTAAAACATGTCATCATATATAGCGTGATTAAAAATAATCTAATTATGTTACGATCTTTTGAATGCATTTCATAACCTTGATAGTTTTGACTGTCAAGCCTGGTTATCACTAGCAACAAAAGCACAAGAACATCCGCAGACGCAGTAATGCACTGATCATTAGTGGTACTTGCTCTACCCACAGATGTGAGATAAGAACAAGCGCTGCTAAAGATCAGTGGATTACTGCGTCTGCGGATGTTGCTTGTGCTTATGTCACTTGTGAAAAATCATGCTTAAGCAGTGCCCCTTTTTTCTCCTGAGTCAGTGGGGAAATAGGATGGCAACCGGAAGTTTGTAATTTGACGTCAAACGCAGCAAAATGGTAAAAAAATGTCACTTCCGGTTGCCGTCAGTGACTCACGAATAGAGAGCTTTTAAAAGCATCAACGACGGCGACGGCAGCTAGGACGAGACCTAGAAAAATGCCGGTTTTCTCCCGAAATATGATGTTTACTATTTATTTCGTTCGCCTTTAATTACTTTTCACATTCGTATCTTAGAAAAATATGATAAGCATAGAGTTCCGTTCACGCCGAACGAAAAACGGAGTGATTTACTTTAGCCATTGGCGTTTTCTTGTAAACCTAAAATTTGGGGTTTTCACGTTGTGTTTTCAGACAACGGTGGAAATGTAGGCGACTGCGTGCGTTTCCACGTGCAGCTATTATATTTTGTAATTAAGGCTATTGTTTTATGTCGGCGTCATGACGTTCCGTCGTTGATTCTTAAGCTCTCTAATGTCACATTATCCCCACGGACTCAGAAGGGAAAACGACTCCACTCGTAATCAAATATAGATTTGCGCGTTGTAGCAGATATTTAGTCCAGAGCCTGAGGAGTGATATTGGACACACCAACGGCACACTTCTGCTTTTCCAACGCGCGGTGTTAAATATTTTTGTTCTTTTTTAGATGCAACTTTCGCTACTGACGTTGGCTTCATAAATCGTTAATGAGCTGGATTAGTGTTATTTGCTACACCGGCTTACTCTCAAAAAGGTTTCCTATTAATGAAGACTTACTTTTAATATTACTTCCAAGTCTCGGCAGAAGCGTTGTATTTTACTTTGCCCATGCAGTGCTTGCCCTGAAGACCGATTTGGAGTAAAAGCACAATAAAATACATTTTTACCATCAATGTGTGTTTCTTGTCTTGCATGACTAAGATACAACCCGAGGGGGAGGGGAGGGGAGGGGGGTACTTAACAAAGTTTTATATGGAGAGGCTCCGCCCCGAGGACCAAAACCTTACCTTTTATATACCATTTTTGACAGAAAAGGTAACCCTTTCATTTACCTTCCATAAAAAAATGGTACCGCTTTCACATACCCACAGTAGAAACTGCATCCCGTTAGGTGCGTCTGTTCGAGATATTTTGAAAGGCCCTTTTAAATACCTAAATAACAGTTTTCCCTACGCTTTTCTATACTTCAACTCGTGAAATCCCTACCCTTTTATATACCTCCAGCCTGAAAAGGCGGAGCCTCTCCGTATAGTCCATTATAGGGAGTACCCCCCCCCCCCCCCCCCCCCCCCCGCGCCGGGATACAACTGCATATTGACGGTTACACGACGTGCGAAACACTTTCTAACGGACAGATTTCGTATCCATGGGAAATGACTTACTGAAATGGCTTCCAACTGACTTTGTCCGTTTTGGGGAGCCGGGGTGGCGCAGTGGTTAAGCGCTTCGCCTCTCACCTCTGTGGCCCAGGTTCGATCCCGGACACGGCGCCATATGTGAGTTGAGTTCGTTGGTATCTCGCCTTTGCTTCGAGGGTTTTTCTCCGGGTCCTCCGGTTTTCCTCCCTCCGCAAAATCCAACACGCTAACTTCCAATTCGATCTGTTGATTGGCCGGGTCCTGGCTTTGATCAGCTCCTATGGTTGTTTCAGGCCCCGTAAGAAATTAAGTGTTTTATTGACCAATCACTTCAAAGTTGCAGTACGGTTACGATACATCTACTGTCTTGGCATATTTGTTCTCCAATCGTACGAAATCTGCTCTGAAAGCAGCTGCTGCTGTACTTACATCATAATTAGATTTGAGTTAGTTACGTAATTGAAATTGAGCCAGTTCAAGATAAACCCTTATAATAATTGTACGTGATTTCTTGAGATGAATATGCCAAGGACTGTTCTATCGAACAGGTAAATGACGTAGCGCGCGGTTTATAACGTCGCAATAGCCTATCTGCTTGCAACACTCATTTTCATTGAGCATTTGATAAGAAATTTAAGTTGACAAACTGTTCATAGTTGTCAGTTGAATACTGCCGACTCTAACCGTTTGCATTCCAAAACACATGGACAACGATGCCTGTGTGTGTACGGAGTGTCGAACGTATTAAGGAATCCTTACATCAGATGTTTGGTAACGCATTTAGTTTTGACTGATTGGACCGTCGTGGGACTGAAGAAGGAAATTTATAGGGAGTCTGTTTATTACTCGGGCTGCCTGTGGCAGCACCGAGTCTAAAAATGCAAGTCGTTCTTTTCATAAAAAAATTGTTTTATTCCGTGTAGCAAGCTTTCTGCGCATGCGTTAAAGGTCAAATTCACACCAATCAGATTGCACTGTGCTGGTCACACAACAATCGCCAGGTTAATTTATTTACATAATTTAATACAGTAAATCAAGATGGCGGAGGACCCGCGAGGAACTTTCTCTCTAATTTGGAGTCCCATCTCTCAAATGTAAGCACTTCAATGTTTTATTTAACTTCACTCGTGCGAAAGCCTTCCAACAGGCTCAGGATACTTGTTATTTATTTATGCTGAACCCGAGTGAATGTGCGATCGAAAAATATGCTTGGCTTGCTCGCTGCATTGAATTGTGCTGTTCGGTTTGCCGATACCAAAACTGCAAATGGTCAAGATGCTATAAATCATACCTGAAGGCTGAAGAGAAATACATGGATATGAATATTTCAGTGTGAGTTGTGAAGAAGCTTTTTAAATACTACGTGTGCATCGTGGTGGTTTAAGTCAAACATGGTCTGTTTTGTCGGCGCGGTGACGACACCAGCGAAGTTGAACAGAGAACCGAGTCAAATCAACTCACCATAATTTGTAAACAACCGAGTGAATTCTGTTGGCTTGCTCGCTGTACTGGATTCTGCTTTTCGCTGTACATACAGATACCGAAACTACAAACAGTAAGATGACCTGGCTCCCGTAATCGGCGTATCTTGTGTCGAGTTGCGACACTGTGTACATCTTGGTTATACAAATTAACGGATTCAAATTAACACTACGATCAGACAGAGAGTTAATCTATACCGACACTTTGATATGCCAAGGAACTGGAATATCAACACAGTACAAGGTGAGGGAAATTTAAAGTACTGACTTCATTGCTGTGTTCAATTAATCTACACTTAATTTCTAACGGACCTGAAACAAGGCTGATCAAAGCGATCAAAGCCAGGACCCGGCTAGCCGGCTACCAACATTGACCATAAATTATTCTGGAACTAACAATGGCGCTCAATATTCTGCAACCAACCTTGTTCTCACTTGAAAAATACCCGGGAAACGTAATGTGAATGATCTGAATCGAAGGAACTGCATGGGCTGTACTTTATACACATCCATATATAGTTTATGTTCTAGGAACTGGAATTCAGTTTATACACATCTGAATAGTAATATTTATTTATACGTACTTTATATTAATCCCTTTATATATCCTGTAATATAGTGTCCCCAATTAGCTTTACAGCTAAATACTATTGACACTCAAATATAGTTCATGTATGTATGTAAAGCCAGAGTTGATTTGTGTTCTACACTAACTTCAATTTTTGCTTTACACTGTATACCACACAGCAAAATGTGCTACTAATTCTCAAATCAATGCCATAACCATATAAAACACACATGTATACATATAGCCCCATAAGCATCGCATCCAATGATTTAATGTTACACAAAGATAATTACAGTTTTATACCCAGATGCATCCCCTTGTATATTAACATATAAGTCAAGAAATCAAAATTTTCACATTAGTTAAAAAACAAGCACTTTTGATCAGGATTACGTACACCGTCCACATCATTGCAGCAATTTTCAGCTTTTCAGACTGTTACCACAGTTCTTTCTCTTTCAAAAATATGTTGAACGCACTTTGATAATCTATGATTACTTCTAGTAAATAAATAAATAAATATGAAGAGAAAGGGTACAAACTCAGTCTTATTTTCTCTAGCATAATAGATTTATACTTTTAAAAAATGCATAAAAGCTAATATTTGCTGAGAAATACGTCCTATCTCATCCAGAATGAAAGTAATACTGATCAGTCCTGGTTACAATATATTAACAACACCCCTCCCCACGGGCAAATGTGCAGCATTTGGCAGTTGTAGTTCATTATATATCCATTATCACTTATCGCAAGAGCATGAGTAGTGAACCAGTATTATTCTCTGGCTATAATAACATTTTTTTGTGACAAAAACTATGCTAAAACTCCATGGACTACATTTATTCAATGTCTCAGATGTATTTTTAATAGAATTCGATTAATTTTATCTTAACAAAATTTGGCCCATCACAGAACCAGTAAGCTCAGTGGTTAATTGTCAGTCTGTTGTGCAGGAGGTAGTCAGAGTTCAAATCCAGGTATAAAGGACCTTAAAATAACTGGGAGAACTGGTACTGCATGCCTTTGCTCTGACATTTGCAAATGGTTCTAAAAGCTTTGTGTCTTCTTGGATCACAATGTTAAATTGTAGGCCAATACTGAGAATGCAACCAAATCTCTGGTAGTGACCACCCTCAAGTGTAGTGGAATTATATAGTTGTATAGATAATTATAGAGAGTAAATATATTTGTTCCCAATTATAGCAATACCATGCTAAATACATTGACTCTCTCTTCTGTTAGTAGTAGTAGTACTAGTTGCCTTGGTGCCACTATATACATTTTATATATTATAAATATACAGGCTAAATCCAGTAGATTACATACTACATAAAACATAATCGTGACTGCTGCCTTAAAAAAATCTGTTTTATTGTTGTTGTAAATGGATGGGTAAATAATGCATGTATCAGCAGCTTCCATCAGGGGTGGATCTATGGGAACCTTGTCAGAATTAATTGTTTGTTGCCCATTGGTGAAGGGGGGGGGGGGGGGGGGGTAGGGTGGGAACATGGTCAGAAATTCATGCCATTGTGGGCGGGGTAAAAAATTATGCAAATCTGCCTGCCCATCATAAATTACTTGTTCTCAGGCTCGCTCAGCCATTATTCCAGGCCAAACACTTGAAAGAATACAATTTTACGGAAGGCAATATGATTTAGAAATTGCTAAGATCGGGACAAATGAGCTTCGCTATAATACCATCTCCCAATGTATCCCCCCCAAAAAACTTCCATACAAACTACTGTAAAATTCTGAGCAACTCCGGATCTGTTTATTGATGAAATTTAATGCCTAGTGCGCACGCGTGGCATGAATTTCTGACAATGAGCTCACTTTGGTCCATGGATTAGGAACCAAGGGGACTAACCTTGTATGAATTTTTACTATTTGTTGTGCCCTATACCAGGGGGTTTGATTGGGCATTTGGACAAATCCCCAGGGTACCTGACCCCTGGGGGAAGCCACTGATACATGCATAACACTGCTGTGGAAGCAGAATTGAGACTTAGTTCCCATACAGTCCATACAAGTCATACAAACACGCGTTTTTTTTGCCAACAAATATACAAATATATAAATGACGTCGTGTTTACAAACAGTAGTATCGCTATAGCAAGAACAGCAGATAAAGTTACATAGAGGCACATAAATTGACATAGCTAGCTCCATCACAGGATGGACAGGATACAACTTATAATATGGTACAAATATAAACATACATTTGAGACAATCGGAACCTGCAGTATAACAGAACAGCAGACTAATGTGTGTTACTTGAATAAGTAGTGTTTAAATTAAAATGTCAACTTCTTTAATTTACATACGAGAAAAACAAAATATTAAATTACATATATACTTGGAGAGCAGAGAATGAAAGTCACCGCGCTACCGACCACTCCTAAAGACTGCTAAATTCAGCTAATAATTCTTCCCTTTGGTTATTACTAAGAGGATTTCAAATGAAAGTGTATTTCATCTTCAATCTCATGTGGCCCGAGTGGAAGCCCAGATGGGCTCTTGTTGTACACAATCGGCAGCTTTCCTGGTCGAATTATTATCACATATAAGGTATGAAGTTGCAATTGTAGAGTGAATGGTACATCGGTTAGCGCTTGATTGATAGTCCGCGATGTATGCGATCTCGACATTTTAAGGGAGCACAAAAGTTCATTTACAGAAAATACAGAAAAAATATTGTGAATATTTCTTTCGAGAGTGTAAAAAAGGTCGAAAAATGGCAAAAACTCAAAGTCTACAAATTTAAGGTTTTCTTAAAACGCTCCAGAGAATTTATTAATTTTTTGAGCATTAAATTCAATCTTTCATAAGAATAATACACCAAATCCTATTGCTGTGAAATATCTACAATACTCCAGTTTCCTATCCGAAAATTACCGCTGAATGCAATGACTACAGACGCATGTACTCAAGCTTAGCCTCATTCTGAAGTTAAACATTCGTAAATACCAGCGAGAAGGTGGGCTATTCACAACTCTGCGTATTGTTGTAGTTTCGCATTTTGCACCTTCTCGCTGGTATTTAAGAATATTTAACTTCAGAATGAGGCTAAGCTTGAGTACATGCGTCTGTAGTCATTGCATTCAGCGGTAATTTTCGAATAGGAAACTGGAGTATTGGAGATATGATTTTTCAAAGAGGAGCACAGCGGGTCTGAATGGGGTTAACTGACTACTGACAAACGGCCTTAAAAATAACTGACAAATGACGATTTTTTTACTGATAACTGACAAATTTGTTTTTTTTGTGGGTCAAACATTGTAAATTTTCTCTAGTAATGATTAACTAGGGCTAACTGACAAATGTCCAAAATTTTAACTGACAACATAAAAAAAAGTTGTGAATATTTCTTTCTGAGAGTAAAAATTCGAAAATGGCAAAAACATTAAAATATACACATTTCAGTTTTTTTTTTATAAACCGCTCCAGAGAATTTTTAAAACGTTTTTGAGCATTAAATTCAATCTTTCATAAGAATAATACACCAAACCCTATCACTGGAAAATATCTACAATTGGAGTTATAACTTTTCAAAGAGGAGTACATCAGAGCCGAGGTTTTGTGCCTTGTTCACATTTAGAGCGGCCACGGCTGACTAATGGTATAGGCATGTTCATTCAAAGGTCGACAAATTATCGTAATGACCAGGAGGTAATGTAATTATATAACTTCTATCTTGGTGCACAAATTGTTTACCGAAATTAGTTATCCCTAACCATCGGACGAGTTCACGGGTAAACGACGGGTTCTCGCTCACCTAGAGCTAGGGTTCACAGGTAAACAAGAAGAGAAGGTAAAGAGAGAAAAACGATTTTTTTGAGTGCTCCTACTTGGGCTCGAACTCGTAACCTTTGCGTACTGCAGTGTAGTGCAGACGTCATGACTACTACACTAAGCCGGTGTACCAGCGATTTCGCCCTTCTGTGAATTCGCTATTCTTGGGTTGCACGTTACGTCATCGCCGCCATGTTGGTGGAAGTTAACAAAGGATTCCTCGTTAGCTTCTTTTGTTGTGGCACCAACATGGCCGCCATGCCCTTTGTTATTTGAATCTCTGGGGATTGGTTGCAACCCAGCAATTGAGTTTTAAACATTTCTCCCACATTTTCTCCCTCCCTTGTACGCCAAATGCTCTAAATTCTGCTTCCCTAGTTTTTCTGGACATTTCTCCCGCCTTCCGTTCCTCTCCGCTCCGCAAGCAAAGGGAAAAAGCTGCAGCGGAATTAATGAGACGGATATTTCTTACATCGAAAGAGGTGACGCGATCATTTTTTTTCATTCAATTAACTGAATTGATAAACTGTGAAAAATGTTTTTGGATGGAACCAGGGCGAAGACAATGCTTCTTTCTCAAGATAACCGTCAGTAATGAAATGGACTGGAGGAAGCCACGAACGCCTTTGGATTGAAAACTTCTGTGTCTCAAGGGAAGCAGTTTAATTTGTTTGTGAAAAGCTGCACAAGAACAAAGCATGAAGCTGAGAAGTCCGGGGCGAAATCGCTAGTGGATTATCCAGAAAGGATTTCCTAGTTATCAGATCTAATTACCGAATTAACAAGCGCCATTAGAACAAAGCACAGGAGTCGGTAACACTCCTTTATTCTTTCAAAATAGATGGATCGACGCGAGCATTATACGGGTTATAAAAACGTACATACCACCATAAATTACATCAACTTCATTATGGTTTTCATGCATGTAAAAATAATCAGGCTATTTGGCAGTTGTTTCCAAATATGAGTTCCACTCGCGCTGCAAGCTAAGGTAAGTTTTAAAACTTCCCGCCGTTTTAGATCTTAACAAGAGCCCACTGGGCTTTCACTCGGGCCAGTCTATATATCCATGCAGCCAGACACTCTTTAAGGTGAGCACACACACTAGGGGACATTTTGTAGGGATATGTCGCTGCAAAATACTGCAGTGTGAATTACATGCGAGTCTTGTCGCAGCGACTCCCATAGTGTGCGCTGCTCCATTTCACGAAAAAATAAGTGTTGCAGGGACAAAATTTTGTCCTTGCAACATGATAAATGGCGGAGCAACTTCATTTTTTGTTAACTGAAAATTCGATCATGCGAGCACATTGATAGTTTTCTGCGAGCAAATAAATGCAGAGGATAAATTCCGGAGCAATCCTTAATTTGGAGGCTTGGCCCCCTTCGTTATAAACCCACCCAAAAACCCTTGGGCTCATTAATTCGTTGTATGTCTTATATATTAATTTAACTAGGCTTAATTTATACATAAAACATTATTTATCCCATTTAGCGACTCTAAGAACATCTTGAGAAGGCATATGTCTTCAGGAGATTAAAAATAATTCTGGCTGCTCTGCAATGTAAAACCTCTAAAAAATTAAAATTATCTTTACAATTAAAACACAATATTCTCCATGTACGCTCTGCGCTGAGTACTACTATCGTATGTTTTGCAATTTGTCTTCCAACTTAATTCGCTCACAATTTCCACTAGAACACCTAAACTAAACTAAATATACGATATAGTTAGATGACAAGTCTCAAACTACATATCGGACCGAAGTAGTTTTACTGGCAAGTTTAGCTTGACGGAACTGTGTGCAGTTTTCGCACACTAAACAGTGGCCATCCCTTCATGTAGGACCGACGACACGAATTGCTACCAAATTGTATTCTATTGTATTGTATTGTGTTGCGTTCTATTGTTGTATTGAATTGTATTGTGCTGTATTCTATTGTATTTTTGGTAAAATTCGTGTCGTCCTACATAAAGGGATTGCCCTAAACAGTACACGGCACAAACTTATCCATGTCCGCTCTGTTAACGCCGAATACTATTTAACTGATAGTATGTTTTGCAATTTGTCTTCCAACTTAATTCGCTCACAATTTCCACTTGAACACCTAAACTAAATATACGATATAGTCAGATGACAAGACTCAAACTACATCTCAGACTCGGATAAGGTAAAACTTAGCTGATGCAGTACAATATAAAGCTAAAGTTCCTGTTTGTTCAACGCAGTTCCGTTCAATACAATGTAAATCAGTTAATTATTACGAATCGATAAACGTCTTTAAAGAGGTCCCATTTAGTTTATTTCTTCAGCCAGAAAACGAGCACAGCATTTGAGTATACACTAAAAAACATCTTACCGGCAGAATTGTTCTTGTACATGGTTATCAAGCTCAATGAGGGATTCTTTTCACCATATTAACAGACATGTAACAGTTGTATCTTAATCCTGTAAAGACTCTCTAGCTGACCCAAACTGTCAACAGTTTTACCATTGACAGATTGCCTAATGTTGCGGCCGGGATGACTCATCGATGAATTTCGCCCGTGGGGTGTACTTACATCAAAAATGGGTGTGTATGCGAGGCCAAGAGGCTCAAACCCTGACCCTGTTTGACCCAATCCCAGCTCCAAACCCTGATTGCCCCCTTTTTGGGGAAAAAAACCGATTGCCCCTTCTTTAAATTGTTTTCAAAACACGGTCGGATATATACCCCGACCGGTATACCGCGTACCGGGATTGCATGCTAAATACGGAACATTTCAAATCGGGACGTGTCATTGGGACTCTACAAGGCGTACGTATTACCGCATTTAGAATATTGTAGTCCCATTTTGTTAGGCATTGGTAAAGGTCTTAGCAACAAAATCGAATCTGCAAATAGCTATGCTATCAGAACACTACTTAATTTAGGTAATAACGTAAATCATCAAGAAACACTATTAGACATGGCCTCAATGCGGTCATTGAAACATAGACGCAATGTACAATCTCTAATGTTATTCTTTAAATGCTTCAGAAATCAAGGTCCTGTATACATATCAAATATTTTTAAACCTAGAGTCACTAGCTATAACTTAAGAGGTAGCGGTAATAATGTAGTTCAGCCATCCTATAACAGCCTTTTCCAGCATAATTCTTTTTCATACACAGTATCTCACATTTGGAACCAGCTACCATCGGCAGCTAAAACTACAACTTCTTTAACACAGTTTCGGCAATATCTTAATAAGTCGGACTTTATTGGATGCCAGTGTAAAAACTGCCTCTAACTAGCTCCTGCACACATGCACCTATATAATTGATCTACTTAGTTTTCATTGATATCTTTAAATTTTGGCACCTTTAACTTAGAGTTTGTATATAAATCGTATGGTATTAGTATAGCTAGATTTGCTTACTTATTATTGTATATATGTAAATAGTTTGAACTAGAGTTCTCTTAGCCTTTATCCATTTTGTTATGTACTAACAATATTACTATATATATGTAAATAGTTGAAACTAGAGTTATCTTAGCTTCCATTCGTGTTATAATGTCATGCCCTAGCTTTATTGTCCCACTACACATTTTATATTTTGTTACTATTAATTTGTCGAGCGCTTATATCATGAGCCCCTGGCTCGGGAGATTGGGCAACCACTTCCTGCGTTACCGACGGTAAATAAATTATTATTATTATTATTATTGGGTAAGCAAATCAGCAGATGAAGTACATAGATAAGTACTGAAGTACGAATTAGCGGCGTCACGATGTATGGGAACCTCAGTGCTTGCATGTGGGCAGGCGATCAAAATGCAGCAACAGAATGTCTTTTTTTGACTTAGTAGCTAAAAAAAATTGAACCCTAACTGCCTAAAAAATACCCCGACCCTGACTGCACCCAAATTATACTCAAATCCTGACCCTGATCTGCCCAAATCAGGTCAAAACGCTGACACTACCTGCCCAAACCGAGCTCAAAACCCTGACCCACCCCCGCGCCACATACAGGAGTACCCCTCCCCCCGGGGAATTTCGCGTAGCGAGATCTACAGTCTTCTTTAAGCCGATTATCCACTTTGTTTTCATTGATGCACGTTTACCATTTCTTCAGCCTCTAAACCGGATGTTTTGTTGGTATTTAAGATCAGTATACAAGTTGCATTTTCGATAGGCAAATCCAAAGGTTCGTCAAATTCAAACAGATAATTGCTGTTAAAAAACACAACGTACAGAATACTAGATTATCTTTGGGCATGTACAGCCTGTGCAGATTACTCACATTATAATCATACACAATAATCCAAAATAAAAGACCAAAGTAGATCTTTAATTTAAGCTTACGTTTACTTTGAGTGAGTCGATTTCTTGGCTCATCAGAAATTAATCTGTGCTGAGGCCTGAGGGTGTATTCTGTTATTCTGGCTTCGTGTTGGTGAGTAACAGGAGTGTTGCTCACACCGGTTCAGCAGTTCAGATGTCTTCAGACTTCGATGGTTGAGCAGTTATGAGTTACTCTCCTCTACAGTATAGATCATTATTTGCTAGTAAATCGCATAGTTCGCAATGAATCACCCTACCTGGTAGTACACAGCTACAGAGATCGGTAAACCAGCCAAAAACCCGTTAATTTTTTTTTTAGTGTTGGCCTACCGATCACGGTGTTTGCACTGGTATGTATTATGACCGACAGTAAAATGAAATGCGATGAAATGTGGCATAAAACCTACGAAACGTACCTCAAAGAATATATAGCGTCCGCACATAATATAGTTCAAGACGGCTTGGAGAGAAAGCGCCACGAGGAGCGCGCGCATACGATTAATGAATAATTTAACGCACGCGCAGAAATTTTGTTGCACCGAACAAAATAAAAACGGCCTGCAGATTTAGACTCGGGTCTGCCACAGGCAGCCCGAGTAATTAGTTCATTAGCTTGTTTATTCAGGAAGTTTTCACGCGAGTCGGTAACACTTCCTTTATTCGGCAAAGTCTTTTCGAAGTATTATGATAAAGTGTCCGAAGACTACTGCAATGCTGATCAAATACAACGTTTGTCGAGGTTTATACGATATTTCGGCTGGCCAATACCAGCCTTCTTCGACTTCTTCAGGTTTATTTTACAGTTGAGGTCACAAATGGATACAAGGCTTATATAAATTGTTAATTACGTAACTATGAGCGGAAATTACAAAATCGATGACATGTTTTATACAATAGTAACACATAAAAGAAATTACGAATACCGGTTTGAAAAGATATCACAACATCTTTAAGATATCTTTAAGTGTCCACAATAATTACATCATCTACATGTTGGCTTCAGGTAAGAAATACTAACAACTAATCATTCGAAGACTGACGAAGATTGTATGTTGCACATACAAAAATAAATGAATCTGAATATGCACTGCCCGCGCGAATGAATATTGCAGCGTTTAACGTACTTACAACACGAATTTTGTCGAAGAAAAGTGAAGCGTGAATTTAAAATTTAAATTAAATTGCATGCCTTTATACACATTACCGATACCTTTTGCATTACTATTCTCCACGTCCAATACATTACAGTAATACAAAGAAGGAAAACATGTATTCATAACCTTTTAAAAGGAGGTTGGGGGGAGGGGGGGGGGGGGGCGAAATCGCTAGAGGGGGGCGAGGAATGGGGGGGGGGGGGGATTCACTAGCGATTTCCCCACTCGGAGGGCGAATTCACGGCAGGGCGAAATCGCTAGTACACCGGTTCCAAAATGGCCGGGTTGCAGCCCGGGGGGGGGGGGGGGGGGGGGGTACTCTACCTAAAGTTGGGTAGGGGTGTGCCGCTGGGGCTCTGAAACCCTTACCCTGTTTAAGACAAAAAAACTCAAATTTCCATACCCTGTTCAAGACAAAGTGTTAAAATTTTCCCTCTATAAGACAAATAACAAATTATCTATACTTGGATGTCAGTGTTTACTGTGATCTTGTATAATGAGTGTCATAACTAAATAAGTCTTCAGCAAGCACTAGACTAAATAACGGCACTAGATAAATACCATAACCTGTTCAAGATCTGTCGATGTGAAAATGGATACCCTGTCTAAGATCAGAAACTCGAAAAACCATACCCTGTCCAGCGGATCATCTGTAAAGTACATGTAACAGAAAAGGGAATGAACATCTTGATATACTGTTATGTAATTCTTAGCAAGCGTGTACCGTAAATGATCTAAGGGAAGAGGTCAAAACAAGTGCCCTTGATAGGGACCCACTTTATCCACGAGAGATAGCGGTCAGCACAAGGTACCCCTTCCCCATCTCAATTTTGAGCATCTACATGTATTTTCGTTCCTAGAATTTAAATGCAGAAAATGAAATGACAGCTTGAGTCAAAGCATTTGCTGTGCCTATTTTCAAATTTCCTCTTTTAGTTTTGAAATAACGATAAACGATCAAACAATTTTAAATATTGAGATTTTTTAAAATTGAGATAGCTACCCCCACTCCAAAAATGAGTCCCTCCAGAGGGCACTTGTTTTGACTTGCTCCCTAAGTTGCCTGATCCTCTCTATCGAGTCACCCTCTCCAATAAGCCCCCTCAAATCCACATTTTTAAAGTATGCCATCCCAAGGCTTATTAGAGCACAGGCTACAGGATAAGACACCCACTGGCCGCTCCCCCTGCAAGAGTTATTTATAATCGTTATGGAAGTAGTAAAACCCATGAAATGAGATTGAACTTAGCGAATCATACGTATTCAAAAAAATCTCTTTGGAAAGGTATTACATAACGTTATTATACCTTTACGTACATATATATTTGGTTACTTTTTAACTGGCGCGCGATGGTTGAATAAATAAACCTGACCAAATGCGTCTTTTGTCTTGCCATGCAGTCTACAGTGGAAGTCGCTAAATGTAAACGAACATTTGGGGTTTGCGTGGCATGGAAAAGCCTCAAACCACCAGATAAGTGAAAACGTTTTTATTTAAGACTTCATTAGCAGGTTACTGCCCCATACATGTAAGTTATGTGGCCAAGCACTCGCACTATAAAAAGGGGTCAATGGACCAGCATCCTCAGTTATTTATCATTACACCTTAGAAGTCAAAGTAGATGGCCACCCAAAAGCTTCCAAAATATACTACTAGTCAATCAAGAACACTGTAACATGAGATTATGATTCAAATACTGGATACACTGTTCCCTTCTAAAATTATACATTAGCATATCATGGCGGTGGACGGTTAAATTTTTGCTCCGTGAATGTCTTACTATCCGCTTACTTAAGCTTGGTATGGCACTGATTTAATATCTTAATATGACGGAGAAGGGAGCACTGACAGCAAGTGTCATGAAAGAGATGTGGAAGAAGGAATTTCTGCCAAGTATTCGACGTGAATTGAAAACAGAAATTGATGGTGTAAAGGCCGATATCAAGAGGCTCGAAGCCCGATTTTTGAAGATCGAGGAATCCCAGGCATTTCTGTCTGATAAGTATGACGGAGTCATCGTAGCACTCCAGGCATCTAAAAAGCAGATCGCAGCCACTGAGGCTAAAGCCGTTGATCAAGATAAAGCAATATACAACCTGCAGAGCGGTCAGTACGAAACCGACGCGGCCATTGACGAGCTTCAACAATACTCGAGGCGGGAATGTTTGGAAATTACAGGCATCCCTATTCCTCCGAACGATAATCCTAAGAAATTAGTACAGGAGCTTGCTGCGATAGTAGGAGTTACTATCCGTGATGACCAAATTTCGACGGCCCACAGGCTTCCTAGTACTAAGAAAGTTCAACACAGAATTATCGTAAAGTTTACACAGCGTGACAAGCGAAACGAGCTGTATCAGAGACGAAGTCACCTAAACGACAAAACCGCAAAGAGTCTCCCTACAATCCACAAGGAAATTGGTCCTAGTCTATCTGAATCCAGTATTCCAAAGAGGATCTTCATAAACGAAAGTCTTACAGTCTATCGGAAGAAGCTCCTTACTCGAATTCGCTCTTTCAAGTCGGACTACAAGTTCACATTCGTGTGGACACACAATGGAAAGATCTTTCTTCGTGAATCGGAAGTATCTAGATCATTTAACTTTTCCACACACGAGGCTTTTTTAAGAATTTTTGGACAATTATACAGCAACTACATAAACATTATACCCTGTATTTATATCTAATACTTATCAAACTTGTAATATGAAATGTGTACTCGACTTTATGGCTTGAATCTCCTCCCATTCTTTAATCTCAATGACGTTGAATTCAATGCTTTAAATGGTAGCTGGGGCAATGAACTAGATTTGGATATTGATCTCTATAATTTACTTCCTAACCCAGATAAATTCGATGAAAACGATTGTGATGCTATGCTCTCAACACCTTTTTCCCTATACTATTCTATCGACAAATTGAATAGGGCTCTTGAAAGAGCTAGTAAGAAGTCTTTGGTATTCTTCCACTGCAATATAAGAAGCCTGTCTAAAAAAATTACTCTCTTGCATGATTTGTTATATTCTCTTATGGTCAAACCTGAGATCTTAGCAATAACTGAAACTAAATTAAATGAGAGATCGGTATCCAATATCAACCTTCCCTCCTATACTTTTTTCCATTCTGACTCAGTTACTGCATCTGGAGGTGTAGGTTTATACATATCAAACAATCTTGAAGTAATTAGTAGGCCAGATATTTGTTTTAATATGTCTCTGGTTGAATCCTGCTGGGTAGAAATTGATCCAGGTCATAATAAGGCTCATATTATTGTTGGATGTGTCTATATACACCCCACTGCTGATTTATTGCAATTTGCCTCACAATTGGAAGATATACTTAAAATGCTTTACCTAAACAAATATCAAGCCTACATTCTTGGGGATATGAACATTATTTTTTTGAAATATACCAGCCATATCCCTACTGAGGAATATTTAGATATGTTATATTCTAATAATTTCCTTCCAATCATTACCAAACCAACTAGAGTAACTAACCACACTTCTACACTCATTGATCATATCTACACTAATACTCCAACTGAGCAGATTATTCCTGGTATAGCGACTGTGGACATATCTGACCATTTGCCAATATTTTGCATTGTTGATATCAATATTAAAAGAAAAAATGAAAAGAAATATTTCAGAGACTGTGCTAATTTAGACACTGGCCTTTTTCTTCAGGACATAAATTCTATAAACTGGAATGAAATACTTTGTCAAAATAAGAGCCTACATGATAAAACAAGTGAAGCAATTAATGCTGTTAATCTTGTAGTAAATAAGCATGCACCTATAAAGCTACTTCCTCGGAGTAAAATGAAACAATTTACTAAACCTTGGATAACAAATGGAATTTTAAAATCAATTAAAAGCAAACAAAAAATGTATCGTACACACTTTCTCAGTAACAATCCACTAAAAGTTGAAGAATATAAACTATATGCCAATCGACTCAATTATATAAAGAAAATAAGCAAAAATAATTATTATACTAAAACTTTTGCATCCTACAAAAACAACCTTAAGTCAACTTGGAAATTTATTGGAACCTTAATAAACCGTAAAGCCAAGGGACAAGTATTTCCAACAAGGCTTATTCGAAACAATAAAACTTACACTAATCAGCTAGATGTAGCTAATCAATTTAATGATTTTTGTTGTAAATGTTGGCCCATCTCTAGCTAGTCATATTCCTAATGTTCCGAACAATAACCCAACTCAATTTATTGATCAGTCTCCATCATCTAGTCTTTTTATGTCTTCAGTTACTGAATCTGAAGTGTATTTGATGTTCTCTTTACTAAATGAAAACAAAGCCTCAATTGACATACCCAATAAACTGATATAAATTGCAAGTAAACCTCTTTCAATACCATTTACACTAATTTATAATGAATTAATTATAACAGGTACTGTGCCTAATATCTTTAAAATTGCAAGAATAACACCAATTTACAAAAGTGGTATTTCAACAGACCCAGGTAACTATAGGCCTATAGCCTTTAGAAAGAATTATTTACAATCAACTTATATCTTTCTTAAACGAACATAATGTTTTATTCCAAAATTAATTTGGCTTTAGAAAAGGTTTTTCTACTGAACAAGCACTTTTGGAAATCACTGATGGTCTAAAACTTGGGATTGACAATAAACTTATTACGTGTGGCATTTTTCTTGACTTCTCCAAAGCTTTCGATACTGTGAATCATGAAATTCTGCTAGCTAAACTTTACAAATATGGAATAAGAGGCATTGCTCATGACTGGTTTTCTAACTATCTTCAGAATCGGAAACAATTTGTTAAAATTGGTAATTCACATTCTTCCATGTTAGATATTACCTGTGGTGTACCACAAAGGTCTACTTTAGGACCTCTACTATTCCTACTTTATATAAATGATATGCCGAATTCTGCAAAGAAACTCTCATTTCGAATATTTGCTGATGACACCAACATATTCTATACTTGCAATAACCAAAAGGAACTGGAATCTGTCATAAATAGTGAATTGAAATATGTACTTAATTATTGTGTTATTAATAAATTATCACTTAATCTTAAAAAGACTAACTATATGCTCATTACCTCACCTAGGACTACTGCAAAAATTAGCATGACCACACTTAAAATGGAACAGAAAAGCTACATTAAGTATCTTGGTGTATACTTTGATGACCATTTAAATTGGAATACTCAAATTAAACATATTAATAATAAAATTTCTAAAAAAAATGGAATTATAAACAAATTACGACATTATGTAGACCTAAAAACAATTAAACAAATTTACTATACTATGATTTATCCCTATCTAAACTATGGATTAATGAGTTGGGGCAATACTTATAAGACTAAACTGTCTAAAACATCCACTAAACAAAACAAATGTATACGTAGTATCTTCTTCGCTAACCAAAGAGAAAGTGCTATTCCATTTTATCTAATACTCGGAATTCTAAAATTGGACAATAATCTTTAAGTTTAAAATGGCCAGCTTTGCTTTTCAAATAATTAACAACAAAGCCAAAATTCCTGCTGTTTTTCATGATATTATCAAACCAGTTTCTGATGTCCATTCGTATAATACCAGGTATTCTGCAAATCAAAATCTTTACAGACCATTTTTACGAACGAATTATGGCCAACACACTTTTAAGTTTATGACTTCTAAAATATGGGAGAACATACCAATTACGATCAAAAGTTTAAATTTTAATAGTTTCAAAATGTGTTACAAACAATATTTATTAAGTAATCAACAGTAATTTTCATTCTCGTTCTGTCTATTAATTTCTCTTTTACTGTCTAGTATTTACTTAAATCTACCTTGCTGATGTTTGTATTTACTAACCTTAGGCTGTCACCTCATTTTTATTCTTCTCAAAGGTAGTGGTCAACACGAAAGCTTTGCTACTTTGACCACTACACACCATACTCTATAGAACACTTAAGCCGCTTTCCGTATTTATTTATCCTTTTTATACATAAACATTATTTATTGTTACAACTAATAATCAGTGTGCAAATAAAATGAACTTGAACTTATGCATGCATGCAGCAGGCATACGGCATGCATGCAGTGCATGCATGCTACATACATGCAGCAGGCATGCTAATTGATGCATGCAGTTTGCATGAGTCATGCATGCATGTAGCATGCATGTGGCATGCATGCAGCAGGCATGCAACATGCACGCATGCATGCAAATTGGCACATCTGCATTCATTGCATGCATGTGTGATGCACGCAAATCTTATTTAATGCATGCATGGATACTTATGCAGGCAATTGCATGCAAGTATATGTGATACATTGCAACTGTTATCATGCATGAATTGAACAACTGCAACCATAATTTAACAGCAAATTTGTTGTATCTAAGTTAGTGGGGTTTTAAATTAATCTAGACAATCCAGCATACAATACAATACAATACATGTATGTAATATATACAGAAGAGGCCCTGAGTGGCTTTAACTCAGGCCACCTATAGGAATAGGTGAATACATGGAGTTCATGGAGTTCTAGCATATTTTTGCATTGTACATGCATGATCAGTACGTACCTATTTGGGTTCCCTGTGGCCTCGGGGGTTTAGCTCAGATGGTAAATCCCAGTCTCGTCCGATCAGAAAATTTAAGCCCGATCGGGCGAGGTTAGTAACTGGATGGGTGACCACTTGGGAATAGCTCGTGTCATAGCCTGTAGGCATTTCCTTTAGTTATATCTTTTTTTTGCCGGTTTTTCTTTCGGATATCGTGTACCAACACATTTAAGGGAATTAAAAGTCCTCAATTTTCTTTAGTTAGGATCATTTAAATTTAAATCATAATCCCCAGGTCTTGAGGCCAAAGCCAGATCAATCACCGGCCGGTCTAGTTCAAGTATAGAAAAACACAGGTTAAATTAGAATACATAAAGCTCTAAAATAATATCATAGCGAACATATTTGAACTCCTGTCATTGATAGCTTTGTACAGTATCAAAGCGCTTTTCGATCATGCCGGAGTGCGAGTTCTGCATGTGGCTTGTAGCTGCATAGGCTTGTAGCACTCGGTACTTCATTTAGAAAAACAATCGACAAGTAAATCAAAGCAACAAAATAATACCTTCTCAATGATCCCTAAAGCAGTAGAGGAGTAAAAGAGGACATGCACAGAAGTTTGTGCTCTCAGAGTCGCATCGATCGGTGTTAATATTAAAAAGCAGCTTTAGTTGTATTCTGTCGGCTTTTATTTCGCCTTGTTGTTCGACCTTGCGTAGTGCGAGGCTTGTAGCAATCGGTACTTGACTTAGAATAAAACATTCATTAAGCTGTTTACATTTGAGAGAAATCACGACTAGTACTCGGGTCTCAGCCATCTCGAGTCTTATGTAAATTAAGTGACCCGCAGTGTCCCGAGCGATATTGAATCTGATTGGTAGACCCTGTCACGTGTTGAGTAATTCTGGCGACACAAAAAATAAACAATAAACGCCTGGCATGAGTAATGAGTAGCCGTGCTTTATCGGATTTACAAACTCAAGCTGGAAGTGAGAGTTTGTAAATCTGATAAAGCACGGACACAATATACTGGCTTATCAAACATCTAGGTGAAGAGCCCTTTTTCAGTTATTTTGGCGATACAACCTATTTCAACCGAGAAAATCAAAAGGTTATGAAAATCAGGACAAAATATGTATCAAATTTACAGATAACTTATCGCTCATTGAATTACTTTGTTTATTGCTTCATGGATTATTAATGAGATTTGATAATAATAAATACAGAGCAATCAATGCAAGACTCGAGTTTAAAGTTTAAGCACTGTGAGGATTTAGCAATAAATTAAATATAGATAATTGAGCAAACCATACATGTACAGGAGCCCATTACCAGGAGCGTTCCACTGTTATGGGTTGGGTCCCCAGCACAGGAGTAGATAAGGCTATTTTTAGATTCGAAATTCCCACGAAAAGAGGTTGCCGCCATGTTGATGCCCTTAAACAATAGATTCCTCGTTAGCTTCTTTTGTTGGGGCACCAACATTTGAATCTCTGGGGATTGAGTGAAAACTAGCAATTCAAATTCCCGCGTTGAAAGTGAGAAGAATGATAATGAATAGCTATCTGATTGGCTAAGAATAGCCTACCTTTGTTCTTTTTCGCGCGAAACGCAATGCTAAAAATAGCCTCATCTACATCTGTGCTGGGGTACAGACACAGTGGGGAAGATGGACGCTCCTGGTAATGGGCTCCTGACATGTACATGTATGTCTTCAAAAGCAGCTGCTGCATTGAGCTCATAACAGTAGGTTATTACTCGGGCTGCCTGTGGCAGCACCGAGTCTTAAAAGGCAAGTCGTTTTTAGCCTATATATTTCTAATATATAAAATGTATATAGTGGCACCAAGAGAACTAGTACTACTACTACAACAGAAGAGAGAGTCAATGTATTTAGCATGGTATTGCTATAATTGGGAACAAATATATTTACTCTCTATATATGATTATCTATACAACTATATAATTACTCGGGCTGCCTGTGGCAGCACCGAGTCTTAAAATGCAAGTCGTTATTTTTTTTATTCAGTGTAGCAAGCGTTCAGCGCATGCGTTAAAGGTCAAATTCACACCAATCAGATCGCACTGTGCTGGTCACGTAACACTCACCAGGTTAATTTATTTACATAATTTAATACAGTAAATCAAAATGGTGGATCCGCGAGCAAATCTCTCTCAAATTTGGAGTCCCATCTCTCAAATGTAAGCAGTTTAATGTTTTATTTAACTTCACTCGTGCGAAAGCCTTCCAACAGGCTCAGGATATTGCAACTGGCGCTCTTGTCGGAGCCGAAGGACCGCGTTTTTTACCCAGATGGCCTGTGATTTTATATAGATGTACGACACGACGCCGGACCTGAAGGACTCAAAGATCCACACATATCGAATTGGAATTTAGCGTTTTCCTTTCTGCTGAAACCAAGGCTTCTTCGATAGAAAGGGCAATATGTTGTGTTTTTCTAGGAGGACAAAATATTTCTCGTTTAAGCTTCTCTTTCGCCACGGCTTTGTTATTGGAATCTCTGTGGATTGGTATACTCTAATATACTGCACAATACCATACAACTGAATAAGAAGTCTTTAACAAAGCCGAACTCAAACTCAAGAGCAAAGGTACGGTGAGGTTGAAATCATTGCGTGTTTATATAGATATGCATTTCTTTGTCGATTTGTTGACCTCGTGGCGCTGATAGATTTTGCCATCGGACGGTATTCTTGTTTGAGGTACATTTCGTAGGTTTTATGCCTCTCGGTCATAATACATACCAGCTCAAACACCGTGATCTGTAGGCCAACATGCACTAAAATAATTTTGAGCGTGTTTTTGGCTGTCAGAAATACCACGGAGAACAGAATAATTTATGATGAGCGAAGCAATATCAACTTAAACAAGAAACCTCTCACGGCCGAGGTTTTGGTTCGAGAAATTAAAGGCTTCCAACAGTTCCCTTTATAGTTCTGTAATATAATGAGCAGATCAGTTTTGGGAATGAGGGTATATAACCAACAGGCATTTCAGTTAATAAATACCTGATATGGACGCGAGCTGCGATAAAGAGCCGCAGGGTAGAATGAACAGTAGAAAAATATATCATTTGATAGCTCCATCATAGGTGGACAGGAATACAACTTATAATATGGGACAAATATAAACATATATTTGAGACACTCATGTAAGCGTGCGGTACATGAATAAGTAGAGGTCAATTTCTTTAATTTGCATACACGAGAAATATATAAACTAGGGGAGCAGAGAATGCATGTCACCGCGCTAACGGCCACTCCTAAAGACTGCTAAATTCAGCTAATAATTCTTCCCTTCGGTTATTACTAAAAGGATTTCAAATGAAAGTGTATTTCATCTTCAATCTCATTATTTATATTTCATGTCAGACGGCTTCTGCGCATGCGTTAAAGGTCAAATTCGAACCAATCAGATTGCACTGTGCTGGTCACGCAAACAAAGGTTAGATTTCCTCAGGCGCGCTCAGATAAGAAAGTTCAAAGCTCAGACTAGGCGAGACAAGGAGATATCAATTTCAAATAGTCATTGTCAGAAATCTATTCCATCGTGGGCAATTATGCAATACAACCTAAATTTGGGTCAGGTCCATGTTTTACGACAGAATAACCAGAGTCTTTCTACTGGATTCGGAGAGCTCGAGACATTATACAAGTCTGCTAATATGGGGGGAAAACTGAAACAAAAAATGAACTTTGACGGCAGAAACCCTCATATTTGAGCCAAGCGGAATATTTACATGATCCGCTAAGATTTTTACAAATCTAATTAGTTAAGCAGATGTACGCAGTGTATGCCAACTGAAATGCTGTGCTCGTTTTCTGGTTACGGCTCAGTGGGGCAACTACACGAACAAGAAGCATGAACTGCCAGCAAAGAGAGAGGAATTGATCGGAGACGTTAAATTACGTTACTGTGAAGAGGATCAAAATTCAAGTTCTTTGAGACTGTCTTCTGCCGTGACTCGTGAGAGAAATTGGAAAAGATCTAGCTGTTACATTCAGACACTGGCAAATTTATTGAAAGCTACGGGCTTACTTTATGAGATTATTATTCATTGTGGAATGAAAGGAAACAGGTTAGCTGAAAGTTAAGTTCGAGGTAGGCTTCGACTTTCATTCCGATTCAGTGCATATGTGCACGAAGGTGGAATGCTTTCAACACTGATACTAACAAAAGAACCAAAACGAAAGATTCAGTTACGTAAATACTGTAAGTAAACTCTTTTAGATTTGAATACATTTCCTCTCAGTTTGTCTGTTAATGTACTTTTTCTTCTAATTATCGCTTTATTTAACATCTCTGTGATTTAGAGTATGCGTACCTCAGAATAAATTATTTGAAAGGTCAACTGAACTCTTGTGTCGATAAGCCCAAATGTTTTTGTAAAACAGTCTGTGAATTTGAGAAGCGGACTTAGAAGAGCTTTCTAATTAGGAATTACATGTTTTTCTTGCTATGAAATTTATGTTTCATTTCACATTTATTCATAGTTTTAGCCGGACATTTCCCCGAGTTTTTGATCTATTTTCAATCGAATTCAAATGAAAGTGTATTTCATCTTCAAATTATCTCATGTGGCCCGAGTGAAAGGCCAGATGGGCTCTTTTCTACTTTCAACACACAGTCGCTAAACTGTACGAAATCTCCAAGAATAAATCCCTAATGTCCAAACTAACGGGAAAAACTGAAAGAGGAAATCCTTGTGAGAAATCGACGTACATATGAAGCTATATAAGTTATCATCGACTATATGGGAGTCAAACATCGAGCTGCTATGAAACCGCTTGTGACAGTTTGTTTACGCACTTTCATGACAAACGAACGTTTCTACTTTCGACACAACGCCAACGGTCGCTAAACTGTACGAAATCTCCAAGGATATATCCCTAATGTCCAAACTAAAGGGAAAAACTGAAAGAGGAAATCATTGTGACCAATCGACATAAATATGAAGCTCCAGAAGTAATTATTGAATACATGAGAACCCATAGAGAAAACCGATAATAATGAACACGGTATTAATTTCACCGACATTTGTGGCGTAACTGAACTCGCACTACAGCATAGCTTGAAATACTGTACGAAAACTCCCGTTTAAAAATTTCCTGATGCCGAAAGGACCGTAGCATTTAAATAAGATATCCTTCTGACCAATCGACATACATATTAAGCTGTGAAAGTATGTTTCCATTCCATAACAGCCGATAGTGCAAACTAGTAAACTGCCACTAGTAAATTGACCTTGCGTACTTCCGCGAGTACTGAACTTTCTAGCGTCAAATGCATGTGTTACGTTTCCAAACTTTAGGACAAGAAATCTTCCATAGAATGTTCTATTTTTTTTACAGCTGAGAACTGTATTATTAAACATAAGAAATAAAACAATGGTGCCATTTGAAGAATTATATCATGTCAAAAGTGCAAACGAAGAAATATATATCTACGGACGCGAGCAGCTCGATCGTTTCACTTTGGTCAAACTCGGACTGTTTACGACTGGAACCTGCAGTTTTATCGGACCTGCAGACTAAATTGTAAACGTGTGGCCGTGTTCAGGCTAGTAAATCTAGCTAGCTAACCACAGGAGGTAGCGAGCTTCTTTAGTCTGAACAGTTTTTCTGCTCCGGTGATTAGCTAGCTAGTCGGTGGAATACTTTGAAGTTCCAAGCTACCTAGCGAGGTAGCTTGAATAGAATCTAGTGCGCTAAAAGCCCATCGATGACAGATTTTAGTTATTTTAAGGTTTTGAAATGTACACAAATGTCAAGTCAGTGTTATCATCCGATCTAGCCGACTTTTAGCTCTCGCTACGACCACGTTCACTAGACTGCTAATAATTCTTCCCTTTGGTTATTACTAAGAGGATTTCAAATGAAAGTGTATTTCATCTTCAATCTCATGTGGCCCGAGTGAAAGCCCAGATGGGCTCTTGTTTAATCTAACCTCAAAAGGGTTACATGGTGACCAAAAAGTATGTACACAGTGTTTGTACAATGTATACAAATATATTCAGCTGACTGCCCTACACGACTATTTTATGCCATAATATAAAGTTTTCTACAGATTTGAAATTTAATTAAATTGTGTAAATTACATACTAAAACAGGACAAGGGACATCTCTTATAAAAATATATTGTATGTATTGTAGCACTCCAGTTGCAACCTTAAATCTTACCATGCAAGTTTGCAGTGTACACAAAGGTGGCAAAATAACATTTTACTATGATGTAAAAATGTGTCACTTCAAAACGATGTTGTACCATAGTTCTTTGAGACATTATTGACCTTGTAGGGTGGATGGGTAGGCCTAAAAACATAGCTTGTTAGAATTTACAATGTATATCACCTGATTCTTTCACAGACCCCACTCGGTCGCTGAACTTTTCCTATGCAAAGGGTATGTTGCAGTACAATGCTGGGTCCAGAAAATCCTGGATCGCATGCTGCCACTGTAGGAACGGCTTCATTACTTGCTTATTCCTTTACAATAGACAATATTCGTATTCTCACGGACGAGCTGGAACGAGCACTCAATGGAGGCTCATGCAGGGGAATCTTTTCTAATGCTAAATAGTTTTTAGCGAATTCCCCCGCACGAGCCTCCATTGAGTGTTCGTTCCAGCTCGTCCGTGAGAATACGAATATTGCCTATTGCAGGTATGGGTGGCAAGGAAAAATGTACAGGTTTTCTTAATCTATAAGCAGAGATGATTTTCAAAAAAATTGAAATCGTCACTGGATCCCATGTTGCATACAACCCTTCAATTATTGTATTCTAAATATAAATACAATAATTATAAATTCATGAACTAATAATGATTAATTTTTAATTCTCAATTGAAACTAAAACTCACCTCAAATCCACTCCAACTCACCCCCAAACCTGTTCATGTAATTAAAATTAAAAATGGTTATTATAATTGTGATTATGTAATTAAGGGCTCAATTACACGAGGCCTGCTAGTCCGGTTGCCAACCTTTTTCCAACAAAATTTAAATTAAAAGCTTGACATTAAGAATTGCTAAAAGTTCATGTATGTTTTTCTTTAAATCTTCAGAACATTAAAGGCCAACTGCTGAAAGTTTGACAAAATATAAAATTACATATAGTGCATGTACCTGCAATGTACCTACTGTATCTACATTACATTTTATTTTTCAAAGTGTTAAATTGGAACCACATTTCTTTTTTGGCCTAATAAATAACTTATTATCCATCTAATCACCCAATACAGCTGTGTATTAATCCTCATTCGCAATTTGGCTGGTAAAAATACATGAGTTATTAATTTACGGTTTGAGAAATCTGTATAGAGAAAAACTGTGCCTGTCCGAGATCTTGAAATCTACTGACCGAGACCACAGGCAGAGGTCAATACTTTAAAGACTGCACACACAGTTTTCCTCTACAGTAAGACCAACCCTAAGCCGGTATATAACATTTTAAAATCTATTTTCTGTTTACTTCATGAGACAAATATTATTATTGAACAAACTCCAGTGAATTGAGAGTGCATGCACTGGTTACTGTGACTGTGGTCATATCTGAGAAATGCAAAAAGGCTGCCTGCTCCCAGAACCAAACCAACATCTGTGAACTGGGAACTCTTAAGCACGACGTGCTGGCTGAGTGAGGCTCAACTCGTCAAATATGTCTCATGGATCCACAGCTATTTTAACCATGTTATAATGAAAATCATCATATTTAATGCATGGTGCATTAATATTATAATATCCCAGTACATACATGTAATACCTCCTTACAATGTTTGACAATACTATTCATATCCCTTAAACTATCTAGAAAATATCTGGTAGGTCCTAATCTATGGTAGCTCTGCATTTATTAAATGTCGGGCTACATAATTGGTTCAGTTTTATTATCATAGTCATTCCCCGAGTTCAACTGTAAACACTAACAGCTACAACTCCCGAAGGAATTAAGTCTGTTGACAATTCGCATTGACAAAATCACTTGATCTAGAAAAGATCCGGTAGGTCCTAATCTACGGTAGCTCTGCGTTTATTAAATGTCCGGCTACATTAATTGGTTCAGTTTTATTATAGTCATTCCCCGAGTTCAACTGTAAACACTAATAGCTACTGTCAGGGATTAAGTCTGTTGACGATATCACAGGTTCTCTAGACTCTACTCTATAGAGACATTTAATAAACACAGAGCTATCATAGATTAGGACCTACCGAATCTTTTCTAGATAGTTTAGGGGATGTGAATAGTGTTGTCAAACATTGGAAGGAGGTATTATGTACGGGGCTATTACAATATTTATGTAATTACAAGTTCATAAAACTGTCAAAGCCCTGATTTCAATTGATCACCTCCTTTACTAAAAGTATCAGTCGATCTATATAAATATAAACTAGGGGAAATTAATGTGTGGATTTGATTGTATATTTCAGAGAACATTCCGGAAATTAATGTGTGGATTTGAGTGTACATTTCAGAGAACATTCAGGAAATTAATTAATGTGTGGATTTGATTGTACATTTCAGAGAACATTCAGGAATTTGCATGTTGATTGTACATTTCAGAAAAGCTTCCTCCCTGAACAAACTGTATTTAAATACTAGTATTCGGTGAGCTAGAAATATGAAAGATCTATGAACACAAATGCCTTACCTTGCTGTTTGTTCGGTCATCGAGCTGATATAAGGTAATTTCAGCGAGTGTGTCGTCTTCTAAAGCACAAGGAAGCACACGCCAATTCAACACTCCCTTCGGCTTCGGTTTGCCACTCGAAGCGAATTAAACTACCTTGGCGGCCACAAGTCCTCCACAGAATCCCAGGAAAAAGGTTGTTCTTTCTTGTGAGTACGCTTTTCCCTCAAATCAAGCCGATATAAGGCAATTCAGCGAGTCAGTTTCGTCTTCTGCACAAGCCAAATACTCAACACTCTCTTCGGTTTCGCCTAAATGCCACTCGAAGCGAATTAAACTACTCTCGCGGCCACAAGTCCTTCACAGAATCCCAGTAAAAAGGTTGTTCTTTCTTGTGAGTACGCTTTTCCCTCAAATCCAGCCTTGCAACAGGCGCAACAATACATTTTCTTTCTTCGAAATTCGAAACACCCGCCACGAACTCCTGCTGGGTAACCAAGCCTGCGGTTCACAAATATATAAAAAAATCCTCCCCTCCCCTCCCCCCTCCCTCCATTTTTTGCGCTCGCCCTATTCTCGCGCGGCCAAAAAGCGATAAAACCACAGAAACGCTTGCTACGCAGGCTATCTCCTCTGTAGTAGTCTCAACCCGGAGGCAAAAATATCACAGTTCAAGAGGCCAATGCATTCTCCCCGTTGAATTAATAATTATCCTTTTAAAAATGGCAAACACGCTTGGAATAATGATAAAGTTAATTCTACGACAAATCCAAAACCTAACCACTAACCCTAACCATTGGACGAGTTCACGGGTAAACGACGGGTTCTCACCCACCTAGAGCTAGGGTTTACAGGTAAACAAGAAGAGAAGGTAAAGAGAGGAAAAAATATTTTCGAGCGCTCCTACTCGGATTCGAACCCGTAGCCATTTGCGTGTACTGCAGTAACCGTTCGGAATGTAACTAATGTTTATATTTATCCTTGACTGGTTTTAAGAATGGCATTAGGATTAACGATTATCATTATTCAAAGCGTGTTTTCCATTTAGGGATAGTTGTTAATTCAACGGGGAGGATGTGTTGAAGACGCAGGCTACTTGTAATAAGTTTGGTTAGGAATTAATTAGGTTCAGACGTCATTTCCGGCCGGCTTTTAATATTAAAGTAATCTTTAATAGAGGTAATCGGCTAACTCTGTTGCCACCCACATTACTCTGGAGAATTGACTCTTTGAAAATGTATTCAGATAGGCATGACTGCGTTATGATTAGAATGAAAAAGGAATAATTCCCCAGAGTAGCATCTGTTTATATCACATGATCTGAATTGGGTGGCAGCAGCCGATTACCTCTATTGAATGTTGTCAGTTGTCTGCCACAGGAAGGTCATGCTCTGTTTAAGTGTTTGCACAGGAAGCCCAAGCTCTGTTTATGTAAATGTGATTTTATAACCAGGGTAATGGGTGTAAAATTCGCCCAAATTCGCTGAAACTACGTACAGACACAGCCAAGACATAGATTATAGATACCAGGTAAGTTTTATTCATTTTATTACAGTATATTTATCGAAAAGCTAGATTTAAAAATTCCCATACAAACCCTTATGAAATGAAATTTACATAAACAGAGCTTGGGCTTCCTGTGGTGTTTATATCTTTTCTTTAAATATACGATAATAACAAGAATATACTTACTTGGTGAGTTTCAACAAATTTAATTGGGTGAATTTTAAACCCCGTGCAGATACCAGGTAAGTTTCTTTCATTTTTGTATATATAGTATATTTATCGCAAAGCTATATTTAATAATTTCCATTCAAAAAGTCATTAATGATTAATGAGGAAAAAACAAAAAATGAATGTTTAATAGAGTTTTATCAGATCTACAAACAATCGGGCAGCCCCCTAGCTCGTGTTTGTAAATCTCATAAAACACTGCTGCAAGTTTTTGAAACAGTACTACAGACCCTTATCAAATTGACATAAACAGAATTTGGCTTCCTATGGTGTCTACGTGAGCGTGCTGTGCAGGACCGGTGAGGCGGTGACCTTAATTGTATGATCAGCATTAGGTTATATGAACCGGCGAAAGGGGTAAATTCCACTCTTGTGATTTAGTTGTTGTAACGTTCATTCCATTATAGGGATTATATTCTTTATACACGTATCAAAAATAGAAATACGTGTGTTGTTGGTCATGCGGTGTAAAGACCTTGGTATTTTCAGGGGTCATAGACAAATCAAAACAAATTTCCTTAACGTCCTTTGGACATTATTGGCCTGGAAGGTAAGAAAATATTTTTTGAACCGTCAGGAATAACTTTATTGTACAATTGTACGTGGGGAGGGGGGGGGGTAATAGCTTAATGTCTTTTTCATAATTGTCGACGACCCCTAACCTGTTGTAATATTATTTTGTAATAGTAACTTCTTCCTGCACTTTTTACATGATTTCATCAACGACATAAAGTCCATAAAGTAAGAAAAGAATGTTGGAGTCTTAGTACAAAGAAACATATGGTATATATGTGTAATTTGACCATTCTCGTAACTCTTCAGGAATGGGGTTATCTCTGAGGAGAAAATGAGAGAGCCTGTGGCCGGTAAGGGAAGTGAAGGGGAGGGGAGGGGAAATATTCTCCTCTTCTCGACTCCAGTGCTCTCCCTTCGCCGATAGAGACACAGGAAACCCAAACCCCTTTATAGAACTCTGGACATTTAAGTAAGGTAATACTAGATAGGAAATAAAAATTGTATTGATCGCGTATCAGAATTTTTTTTTTTTGAGATCACGATAGACAAATAGTGAACAACTCGGCCTATTTAATTATGCAGTACTAATTGCTAACTGTAATGTAAATCGTAATATCCAAATTAGACCAGTAAATAAATTGTTATCTAATTGTGTAACTACAAAGTGGCAGCATATTAAAATAGCTATCATTACTGTGCATATTTCTTAATTATTCAAGGTTTAGTCCAATTAAAATATATGTCTGCAGTGTAAAATAGTCTTCTGTAGGTATTTCAGTACCCATACATGCACTTAGATTTCCATGCATGCATTTTCAATCTGCATGCATGCACTTGAGCTTTCATGCATGCATGCATGCACTCGAGGTTGCATGCATGCACATTCAGATTGCATGCATGCAGTCATGCATATTTGCATATTTGCATGCTTTGCATGCATGCAAATCTACTGCATGCATGCGCGCATGCATGCATGTTGTTGTGCAGGCATGCTGCAGGCATGCGCCATGCATGCACTTTTTGGAAGTGTAATACCTTAATTTACTTGTGCTGGCTGCACCTGGCTTGGTTGCAGAGGCTGGCTTGGTTGCTGCATAACGAGCCAGACGCTCTTAGCAACCAAACTACCCCCTGGTGATAGGGGACCATTGGTCCCCTATCACCAGGGGGTGCTCTAGGAAGCAGGAGCATTCCATTTAATTAAGTCCGGCCTCATGTCACCTTAAAGTGTCTACTCAGGCATATTGTGGTGCCATGGACTTCAACCTGGGTAAACCAGCTGGGATACAGAACAACTAAAAATAAATTTTGTTTGGCATATCTCTTTTGAGCTTGTGTTCGATATCCCGAAGCGCTCAGGCATACTGTAGTGCCATGGACTTCAACATGTACTGCCATGGACTTCAGCTGGGATACCGAACAACTCAAAAAACATTTTTTGGCGTACATCTTGTTTAGGCTTGTGTTCAATATCCCGAAGTGCTCAGGCATATTGTGGTGCCATGGACTTCAACCTGGGTAAACCAGCTGGGATACAGAACAACTAAAAATAAATTTTGTTTGGCATATCTCTTTTGAGCTTGTGTTCGATATCCCGAAGCGCTCAGGCATACTGTAGTGCCATGGACTTCAACATGTACTGCCATGGACTTCAGCTGGGATACCGAACAACTCAAAAAACATTTTTTGGCGTACATCTTGTTTAGGCTTGTGTTCAATATACCGAAGTGCTCAGGCATATTGTGGTACCATGGACTTCAACCTGGGTAAACCAGCTGGGATACCGAACAACTCAAAAAATAACTTTTGTTTGGCATATCTCTTTTGGGCTTGTGTTCAATATCCCGAAGTGCTCAGGCATACTGTAGTGCCATGGACTTCAACCTGGAAAAACCAGCTGGGATACCGAACGACAAAAAAAAATTTTGGGGGCGTACATATCTTTTAGGCCTGTGTTCAATATCCCGAAGTGCTCAGGCATATTGTAGTGCCATGGACTTCAACCTGGATAAACCAGCTGGGATACCGAACAACTAAAAAATAAATTTTGCTTGGCATATTTCTTTTGGGCCTGTCTTCAATATATCTCTTTTTATTGGCTTGTGTTCAATATCCCGAAGTGCTCAGGCATACTGTAGTGCCATGGACTTCAACCTGGATAAACCAGCTGGGATACCGAACAACTCAAAAAATAACTTTTTTTGGCATTTCTCTTTTGGGCCTGTGTTCAATATCCCGAAGTGCTCAGGCATACTGTAGTGCCATGGACTTCAATCTGGGTAAACCAGCTGGGATACCGAACAACTTAAAAAAAAAGGTTTTGGCGTACATATATTTTTAGGCCTGTGTTCAATATATCTCTTTTTATAGGCTTGTGTTCAATATTCCGAAGTGCTCCGACTTCAACCTGGGACTTTAGATATTTTGGGGCACTTTCCCCAAGCATCACGTCAGATGCTTTACTTTACCCTTTATTCTTGGTCACTTCTTCGGCGATTTGGTTTAGCATTGACTGCACATCAGAATTCTGGACACCAGAGTCCAGAGGAACTTTATATTTCACACAAATATCGCTGATCATGCTCCAAATGTGTGCCTTTGAAGCTCTTCTGGACCTTGAACTTTGGGGGACGTCCCGCCATTTTCGCTGCCATATAATTTCCTTCTACTTTCTATATACATACGTGTTCGTTACTCGATTTCCTTCGTTCTCTTTTCAGGGATGTAATTTCCTCGTTTGCTCTCGCCAGAGACACTTTTAAGCTTTGGATCTCCTCGTAATCGGCTGGCGGGGTCGGTGGCGGTTTGGTGTTTCGTCCTGACCGGGAAGCGATTGCGAGGGGTTTGTTATTTTCAATTGTTTATTAGCCACTGATAATTCTCTAACATAAAATTCTTCTGATTTTGGCGCACAATTGCCGCCAAAACGACGAATGTCGTAGCGAGACACCCACCTTTCCATCGACAATCCTGCAGCCATTCATCCAAATCCCAAAGCCCGCTATTTTCTATTTGGACACTGTCGGCTAGTGGCGAAGAAAACTGCGAAGGGTCGTGCAACCAGGCTGTTTGACAGGAACTTACAAAATTTCACGCCGCAAATTTCCGAATTCAGAAGATGCCAGTGCTGCGGAGAATTTGCCGCTCGATTCAGCGAGAAAAACACGACGCAAAGCGGTACGTCCATAACTCGAAGCACGAGTCCAGTATGCGAAGCAACCTTTACCTTAATTTCATAATACTGTATTTCCCGCTCATGTCAAAATGCCACTGGCACTGAAGTACAACCCTTGAAATAACGCAGGGTCCACAAGATCGAAGATCCTCAAACGTGTTTTGTGTACAATCCTTTGCTGACATAAAGTAATTACCAAAGTGATCAAGCGAAAACAGCAAATCACAATAATGATTGATATTTGCCACGACTATGACGTCACTCCATAGCAACCGGCCCGCACGCATTTCCGAACTTCCGATGATCTCTGGCTCGTTATGGATTGTGCCTCGCTTGGTTGCAGAGGCTGTGGTTGGCTTGGTTGCTGAGGTTGTGCCTCGCTTGGTTGCAGAGGCTGTGGTTGGCTTGGCAGCAAACGGATTTGTCCAACCTGAGTCCAGTTGTCTGATAATTGTTTCCTTTAGAAGATATTTCAAGCACATAATGTCAGAAATGTAACATCGTGAACTGCGCTATACTGAAAGCATAATTTAGAATCCACTAATATGCAGCCATGAAGTTGGCCCGCAACTACAGTTGAACCCCAGGGAAATCGTATGGGGGTGTGCTGCCCAGGTCCCCAAACCCTGATCCTATTTCAGACCAAAAGATTGATTTTTGTGATGCCCTATTTCAGACAAATTGGCGAGAAAAAATACTAAAATGGTACTCTCTATATCAGACCCTATTTCAGACAAATTGGCGAGAAAAATGACTAAAATGGTACTCTCTATTTCAGACTATAAATATGGCATTAGAGCCGAATGTTGACGAAAACGTTCCCTATTCCAAACCTGAAACGTGATATCTATTCCCTATTTCAGACTAAGAGAGGCAAAATCATTCCCTTTGGGGCAGCACATACCTTTATAGCCCACATAAGGGAGTACCCCCAGGAGTTGAACGATTCCTCCCAAAAATATTAGCTATCTTGGAGTTTATACTCGCCCTGCATTGCTTTGAGGGAGCATTCTTTCCTATAAATCTGTCACTGTATTGATTAATTCTTGAATCTAAACTATTAAAAGGCAATTGTCTGTAACTATATTTCACTAAGCATTTTGATTAGCTGACGCTTAGTGCAATATAGTTAAAGCATAACGAGCCAGAGTTCATCGGAAGTTTGGAAATGCGTGTGGGCCAGTTGCTATGGAGTGACGTCATAGTCGTGGCAAATATCAATCATTATTGTGATTTGCGGTTTCCGCTTGATCGCTTTGGTAATTACTTTATGTCAGCAAAGGATTGTACACAAAACACGTTTAAGGATCATCGATCTGGCGGATCCTGCGTTATTTCAGGACGTATCTGCTTTGCGCCGTGTTTTTCTCGCTGAATCGAGCGGCAAATTCTCCGCAGCACTGGCATCTTCTGAATTCGGAAATTTGCGGCGTGAAATTTGTAAGTTCCTGTCATACAACCTAGTTGCACGATCTCTACGCAGTTTTCTTCGCCACTAGCCGACAGTGTCCAAATAGAAAATAGCGGGGCTTTGGATTTGGATGAATGACTGCAGGATTGTCGATGGAAAGGTGGGTGTCTCGCTACGACATTCGGCGTTTTGGCGGCAATTATGCGCCAAAATCAGAAGAATTTCATCTTAGTGAATTACCAGTGGCTAATAAACAATTGAAAAGAACAAACCACTCGCAATCGCTTCTCGATCAGGAAGAAACACCAACACCAACCCCGCCACCGACCCCGCCAGCCTCTTACGAGGAGATCCAAAGCTTAAAAGTGTCTCTGGCGAGAGTAAACGAAGAAATTACATCCTGAAAACAGAACGAAGGAAATCGAGTAACGAACACGTATGTATATATAAAGTAGAAGGAAATTATATGGGTGCGAAAATGGCGGGAAGTCCCCCAAAGTTCAAGGTCTAGAAGAGCTTCAAAGGCACACATTTGGAGCATGATCAGCGATATTTCTGGTGTCCAGAATTCTGATGTGCAGTCAATGCTAAACCAAATCGCCGAAGAAGTGACCAAGAATAAAGGGGAAAGTAAAGCATCAGACGTGATGCTTGGGGAAAGTGCCCCAAAATATCTACAGTCCCAAGTTGAAGTCTGAGCACTTCGGGATATTGAACACAAGCCTATAAAAAGAGATATCCGGAACAAAATCTATTTTTTTAGTTGTTCGGTATCCCAGCTGGTTTACCCAGGTTGAAGTCCATGGCACCACAATATGCCTGAGCACTTCGGGATATTGAACACAAGCTGAAAAGAGATATGCCAAACAAAATTTATTTTTGAGTTGTTCGGTATCCCAGCTGGTTTACCCAGGTTGAAGTCCATGGCACCACAATATGCCTGAGCACTTCGGGATATTGAACACAAGCCCAAAAGATATATCCGAAACAAAATCTATTTTTTGAGTTGTTCGGTATCCCAGCTGGTTTACCCAGGTTGAAGTCCATGGCACCACAGTATGCCTGAGCACTTCGGGATATTGAACACAAGCTCAAAAGAGATATCCGAAACAAAATTATTTTTTTGAGTTGTTCGGTATCCCAGCTGGTTTACCCAGGTTGAAGTCCATGGCACCACAATATGCCTGAGCACTTCGGGATATTGAACACAAGCCCAAAAGATATATCCGAAACAAAATCTATTTTTTGAGTTGTTCGGTATCCCAGCTGGTTTACCCAGGTTGAAGTCCATGGCACCACAGTATGCCTGAGCACTTCGGATATTGAACACAAGCTCAAAAGAGATATCCGAAACAAAATTCATCATTTTTTTTAGTTGTTCGGTATCCCAGCTGGTTTACCCAGGTTGAAGTCCATGGCACCACAATATGCCTGAGCACTTCGGGATATTGAACACAAGCCCAAAAGAGATATCCGAAACAAAATCTTTTTTTTTTAGTTGAATGTTCGGTATCCCAGCTGGTTTACCCAGGTTGAAGTCCATGGCACTACAATATGCCTGAGCACTTCGGGATATTGAACACAAGCTCAAAATATATGTACGCCAAACAAAATAGTTAGCCTACCTACGAGTAGCCGTTACCCATCGCGAAATTTGCGCAAATCAGATCAAAACAACGCGAATTACCGGTCGCGAACTGCAGCTACCGACTACAAACAACAAGACACGAGAAACCTGCTGCCAGGGTAACATCTATTACATCTCGAAATCTCATCCGCTTTATTTTCAGTATCCGCGATAATAATTTGGGGTCCGAATAATAAATAATAAGTCTGTGACGTTTCCAACAGTAAGTAATTGGCAAGCGTGTAAGTCGCATTTTCGTCTCATTAAAGTAAAATCCACATCGTTCCCGACTTATGAAATAATAAAAAGATTATGCATTGTTGATTTTGAGAAATTAGCTGAAAGTCGGATGGGCACATACGGCAAACCAGATAAATCGTCGACCTCGATCGAAACGTACTGAAAATCGGGCTACGAATGACTAGATTTCGTGCACTACGGGTAGTCGACTGATGAAAGGTAAAATGCAAAAGTAGTTCTTTATCAAACATTGACACCTACGGATTACGATATCTAGGCGCTAAAGTAGGCACTTTAAGGTGACATGAGGCTGGACTTAATTAAATGGAATGCTCCTGCTTCCTAGAGGGCCCCCTGGTGATAGGGGACCAATGGTCCCCTATCACCAGGGGGTAGTTTGGTTGTTAAGAGCGTCTGGCTCGTTATGCAATTGCCTTTTAATAGTTTAGATCTTGATTGGCTGAGCGCTTTAACGTGCTCCGAATTGGTGCGAAAAATCCGAACGGCCACAGGAAACCTGAGTCAATGCGTGAGAATTTCTACTAAAGATTAGCTAACAGGATGGAAACCTCCAGAGAATCACTCGGCAATAAAGGTATGCAATGTTTTTCTGTTATAAATCGAGGAATGTTTAGAAGAGACTTCGAATAATTTCCTTGTTAAAACAGCAAAAACATATTTTCGCAAAGGTCTCCACGCGGACAGACTGCTATACAGCATCGTAAAATCACAAGGTGATGGGTTAATTTCTGGTATTGATTAATTCTTGAACTGCTGGCAACAACATCGTTAATGGCCTCAAGCCGGTCATGTGGTCTTGTTGGAAGTTTACTTCCCGCCAAAATTAATTTATGCAATCTGCTGACCAGTAGAATTTACCATATGAATTCCTGTTTTCGTGTATTAATTTCAATCTCGGCTTGTGATGTCAATTCTCGTATAGTGATTAGTAACCTGAACAGTAATTCCCAAATTTGTATCATCCTTTTAAAACTTGTACAGTAATTCCCAAAACTCAAATAGTGACTCGGAAACTTGAATGGTGATTTCAAATCTTGAATAGTCAGTGCACGAAACTTGTATAGTGATTTCAAATCTCAAATAGTACAAACAGTAATCCCGGGGGGAATATGTTTGGGTAGGGGTGTGCCACGGAGATCTCAAAACCCTGACACTATCCCAGACCTAAAATTGCCACTTTACCATAACCCTATCTCAGACATGAAGCCAACAATATATACAATGTACCCTATCCCATACCAGACAGTCCAGATACAGAACAGTTTGTAATTAAAATTACACTTAAAAAGCTGTTGTATTGTTGTGATATTTAGCTGGTTGATTGATCACAGAGCACTGGCATCAATGACAAGTATCTCAAAATCCATACCCTATCTCAACCAAAACTGTAAAAAGGATACCCTATCCCAGACCTCAGCAGCTCAAAAACCATACCCTATCTTGTGCTAAATCACTTCAAAAGAATTAACAAGTAGCTGCCTCATTATCTATGGCACATGATAAGAATGGCATCTGTTCTTAGCCTTAGATACCCCAATATCCCAGACCATTTGAAAAGTGATGGGGGATTTTTGCAAAGTGCAATACGTTTTGTCACCACAATCAACAATGCACAAAATATTTTGCAGATTTTCAGTGCTTTTTTACCTGTGTTATAGGCTCTGCATGAATGTTTTTTTTCTGGATTTTCCCTTGCATGAAATTTAGTTTTGCCTCCCCCCCCCCCCCCCCCCCACAAAAATCACCTTTCTAATGGTCCATTCTTAACAGTGGGTCTCTCAGATGCCACCTCTCACCTGCATGATCATCACTGGATCCTGTTCCCAGTAGACGAGAGTGTCGCTGCTCTCTCAGCTCATCTAAATTGACGGACACTTCATTTTTGTCAGTACAATGATTCCCTAAGGATTGATGCACTTGCCTCTGTGCAGCAATCCTTAGGGTATTATTGTATTGACAATTCTGCTCACATCTGATGCATGGTCCCCCCAGTGGATATGATATGTGCAGCTACATACTCCGCATACAACTCTTGTTCCAATTCCAGAGCCAATACTACTCCCGCTCATGTCATCAACATCAGTAAGGAGTGTAGCTGATGTACATGTAGCACTAACATCAAAGTCCCGGGACGAAATGCCACCAATTTCTTGGCTAAACGGACCATTCTCAGGTTCAAATTCACTTAAAAGGTCGTCCTTGAATTGGGTCCTGACGAAAAAGTGTGTTGAAGACGGATACAGTCCATTTTCATTTAAGTATTCATCCGCTGTTCCTTGCCCCGGGAACTCCAATATTGCTGTTTCCGTGGGGTCGCACATGAAGACTATCATGTCCTCTAATTTGCCGGCAAAATTGTTATGGCCGTTGGGAAAATACGATGCTGAGGCCTTTTCTTTGAAAGTGTCGATTGTTAATGGCTCAGCATCATTGTATGGGACGAATCGTTTTCCACCCCCGTGTTTGTGTTTGACAGAAACAAACTTCTTAGTGTCTCTATCATAGTGTAGCCATCTCACCTGGAGACGGTGTTCTTTACACTGGCGTTTTTTTACTAGGCTGGCCTCTTCCACAGCTTCTTACTCGTCCTAAAAGGCTGGTGAGTCGTGTAGCGACTGCCCGTCTGCGTGGAAAAGTTGTAGAAGCGCTTGTTTCGGGCTGATTCTGCCGTTCACGCCTCATCTCTTCTTGGACTGCTTGTTTGATTATTGCATCCATTTGTATGATTTTACACCTGAAATCTAACCAATAACTCGCCACTTTCAAAATGGCGGCCGTCAAGAAGGAAGCCTCGCCATGTGATTGGAAATCACGAAAAGGACTGGGTCCTAACGAAGCTGAGGGGATTGGACTAAATTAAAAGTCTAAGACTGGACTGCCTAAAAACTAAGACTGGACTGTGAAAAAGTGAGATTGGACTGCCTAAAAACTAAGACTGGACTGTGAAAAAGTGAGATTGGACTGCCTAAAAACTCAGTGACTGGACTGTGAAACTCAGGACTGCACTGTGAAAAATGAAAACTGGACTGTGAAACTCGGGACTGGACTGTGAAAAATGAAGGCTGGACTGTGAAACTCAGGACTGCACTGTGAAAATGAGGACTGGACAGCCACAGAAATAGGATTGGACTGAGCCTTCTGGGCCATCGTAGAGTGGTCATTCCAATCGGAAGCCAGCCTCCGATTACCCTGGTTCCAGAGATTTTCTAGAGAACAGAAAGAGAGAACAGAAGAGCCGCGAAGCTGCTGGCTTCTGATCCGCATTTGAGTGGTCATTCCAATCGGAAGCCAGCCTCCGATTCATATTTGTGATGAAATTGCTGGTTTCTGATTCGCATTTGAGTGGTCATTCCAATCGAAAGCTAGCCTCCGATTCATAGTTGTAGTTGGTGGATCACCGAGTCTCGCTATTTATCGAGTTAGGATCCAGAGTTAGGATCCAGAGTTAGGATCCCCCTAGGATCCCCCCCCCCCGCCCCCCTCCAAAAAAAAGTACACGTTCTGTTAAAGTTTACATTTTCAAGTATAGTTTTTCAGTTCTTCAATTTGTTTACCATGTCGAGCTCCCTTTGCGAATTGAACCAGTGAATCTCGCATCCTTTTCTTTCCCTGCTGATCGACATCATGTTCTTTTTGGGTGCTGTTCTAACCTCATGTCAAAATTCCCAAGATGTAATCACTAGTAATAGGAAGTGCGCTTTTGATTTAGATCAAACTAGTTTGACAGCTCTCAGCATGTTATATATTTGTAATGCAGCATCTCCTCTTTATACAGTTCATACAAACCAAAGGTAACAGATTCGGAAACTACCAAGAGAGTATGAGTATGTAGTTCTAGAAATCCCTCGTAAAAACCGCTCAACACGAGATGAATACGGCGCTGAGACTTTACACAAGCTAACACTTTTCGCGCGCCGACCTGTTCCCTTCTCTACACGTAATGTAACGCACTGAACCACCATCACTTCAAAACAGCCAAATATTAGCTTGCTTACTGCATATCCTGAATATGGTTTTGCGTTTTTCTAGTCAGCCGTTCGTGATTGCTTCAGTATGTTGCTTGCGATCATGCATGATGACTGGTCAATAACTGCAATAATCATGCAGACACAGTATTTTCAGTGAAATTCGCATTCTCGGGTATGAGTAGTAGCACCGCGGAAACATTTGCCTGCAGAATGAAATGAGAAATTCTACTGTAAAGTTTCGAAACGGTAACGTGTAACGAGGGTCGTTACTTCGGTTTTAGCAGCCTTTAACTGTCGTTACTTTCGGGAGGCAAACCTATAACAATATTGTATTGTATCATAATTATAATATTTATCAATTGGGATATTTTATAAACTGAATTACCGATAAAAACAGCCGAACATCTTCAAGAGAGAATTACGGATACCCATATTTGTATGCAACATTTAAAAGTTGTTTCGTGACTTCTACTTTTTCAAAACTCAGTCCGTATTTTCTAAACCCAGTTAGGGTTTTTCTCAGTTCACTGAGTGTCAGTTTTCTCATGCATACTTTTGTTCTCGAGATGCTTTGATGCTTCTATCTTTAACCCTAAAAAAGAATTCGACAGAATAAGATTTCAGAAATATCATTATTATTATATATTTTTTAGTATATTTGCAATTTTTTTATTTTTTTTATTTTTGGTGGGTGATGGGGGGGGGGGGGGGGAAACCTAGGGGGATCCTAACTCGAAACTTAGTTTATCTCTGGGTCACCATGAAATAAGTTGGCTGGCTTCCGATTCATATTGTGATTAAATAAGTTGCTGGCTTCCGATTCGCATTTGAGTGTTCAAGTTGAACTTTTACAGCTCAAATTTGAAACGGAGTTTCCTTTACACAAAGCTCTCATTCGCCAGCCACGCATTATGATATGCTCAATTCGCCGGTAACGGAATTCTGAAATTCCGATTCTCATTTGAGCCGGTCAAGTCGAACAGGAGCCAGGAACTAGCAACTTATTTCATCACAAATATGAATCGGAGGCTGGCTTCCGATTGGAATGACCACTCAAATGCGAACTTATTTCATTACAAATATGAATCGGAGGCTACCCGCTCCCTGCTTTGCGGCTTTTCTGTTCTCTCTTTCTGTTCTCTCTTTCTGTTCTCTAGAAAACCTCTGGAACCAGGGTAATCGGAGGCTGGCTTCCGATTGGAATGACCACTCAAATGCGAATCGGATATTAACTAAATAGGGGTCTACAATATATAAGTACAGTATTTGCTTCCTAGCAGACTCATTACTCGGGCTGCCTGTGGCAGCGCCGAGTCTTAAAATGCAAGTGGTTACTAATTTTTTTTTAATCAGTGTCAGACGGCGTCTGCGCATGCGTTAAAGGTCAAATTCGAACCAATCAGATTGCACTATGCTGGTCACGCAAACAAAGGTTAGATTTCCTCAGGCGCGCTCAGATAAGAAAATTCAAAGCTCAGACTAGGCGAGACAAGGAGATATCAATTTCAAATAGTAAATAATCGAGACATTATACAAGTCTGCTAATATGGGGAAAACTGAAACAAAAAATGAACTTTGACGGCAGAAACCCTCATATTTGAGCCAAGCGGAATATTTACATGATCCGCTAAGATTTTTACAAATCTAATTAGTTAAGCAGATGTACGCAGTGTATGCCAACTGAAATGCTGTGCTCGTTTTGTGGTTACGGCTCAGTGGGGCAACTACCCGAACAAGAAAAAAGAGAGAGGAAAACTGAAAGAGGAAATCCTTGTGAGAAATCGACGTACATATGAAGCTATATACGTTATCATCGACTATATGGGAGTCAAACCCCGGGAGTCAAACATCGAGCTGCTATGAAACCGCTTGTGACAGTTTGTTTACGCACTTTCCGATGACAAACGAACGTTTCTACTTTCGACACAACGGTCGCTAAACTGTACGAAATCTCCAAGGATATATCCCTAATGTCCAAACTAAAGGGACAAACTGAAAGAGGAAATCATTGTGACCAATCGACATAAATATGAAGCTCCAGAAGTAATTATTGAATACATGAGAACCATAGAGAAAACCGATAATAATGAACACGGTATTAGTTTCACCGACATTTGTGGCGTAACTGAACTCGCACTACAGCATAGCTTGAAATACTGTACGAAAACTCCCGTTTAAAAATTTCCTGATGCCGAAAGGACCGTAGCATTTAAACAAGATATCCTTCTGACCAATCGACATACATATTAAGCTGTGAAAGTATGTTTCCATTCCATAACAGCCGATAGTGCAAACTAGTAAACTGCCACTAGTAAATTGACCTTGCGAGTACTGAACTTTCTAGCGTCAAATGCATGTGTTACGTTTCCAAACTTTAGGACAAGAAATCTTCCATAGAATGTTCTATTTTATTTACAGCTGAGAACTGTATTATTAAACATAAGAAATAAAACAATGGTGCCATTTGAAGAATTATATCATGTCAAAAGTGCAAACGAAGAAATATATATCTACGGACGCGAGCAGCTCGATCGTTTCACTTTGGTCAAACTCGGACTGTTTACGACTGGAACGGAAAAACAAAAAGTAAAACCTACTATTGTTACTAGGTCTGAACAGTACTAATTTATTAACTAGCTGCGAGTTGCTGACAGATATCTCAAGACTCTAGCTAGTTGCACGATAGTAGTCTGAACATACATACACACATGAATAAGTAGTGTTTTCAATAAAAGATCAACTACTTTAATTTACATACGAGAAAACAAAAATATTAAATTACATACATGTATATATATACTAGGGGAGCAGAGAATGAAAGTCACCGCGCTACCGGCCACTCCTAAAGACTGCTAATAATTCTTCCCTTTGGTTATTACTAAGAGGATTTCAAATGAAAGTGTATTTCATCTTCAATCTCATGTGGCCCGAGTGAAAGCCCAGATGGGCTCTTGTTTCTATTATAATTGCTGCATTATTAGGTGATGAAATAAACTGATTGACTGATTGATTGAAGCCAGCCAACTTTCGGCGAGTCCAGTGTGATTTGTGTGACAGGACGCAATCGAGCATAGCAAAGCAGCGAGACAGCGTGGCCAAATTAAGGATATAAATGTACCGCGACAGTATGTATTACTACGTACTATTGACTGTTATCGGGTTTATTACCGAAAATAAAGAATAAGTAAATGCGTGACTCGTTTAAGTAAAGCATAGGAACGGGAGTCATCTATCACGATGAAATGGGTTCGCATTAACACTAGAGTCTATAACGGCTGCGAAGGAGACTACATTAACACATGAAAGCACTTAAAGTTAGGATGGACTAAATTCCAGTGATGTGGAATGTGAATATCAGGGTTTAGGCTTTACGATGCGAAATACTGAAATGTTGATCATCTAGAATACACTATACGTGTGTTATTGATATTGCTATTCTATATAAGCGACAATTCAAAAGTCCCCCCCCCCCTCCCCCCCCCGGATCCGAATCAGAAGCCAGGCGAATCGGAAGCTGGGCCAATCGGAAGCTCCGAATCGGAATCCAGCTTCACCCTGGTGACGGTGAGCATGAAAATCAATACCACTGTTTTCGGACAGATTATATTTCCTCTCAGGAGAGCGCCGCGTCCTATAAACTGAGCTGTATGCGTGGAGCCAAAATGGAATCCAGCAGGAGGAAGATCTTGCTTGTTATATTTGTAAATATAATTCTTGTGGCCTTAATCTTCACTGGGGGCTATTTAGTTGGCTATTTTGTTCACCGAAAGGGGCCAAGTGAGCAGTCTGCCTCTTCGAAGTCTGCCTCTGCACGAGAGGAAACTCAGGAGACATTTATGGGTCTAGCGAGCACTGAAAACCTTGAGGAAACTGTGAAGTGAGTACAGATATGTCTGAGTGGTTATCCACCTTGTTAAAGTTTGTTTAATTGAGTGGAAACAAAATTCCGATCCTTCACAGTAATACTGAGCGGGGTATACAGAAAATAGAATATTGTGCGAAAAATGACCTCATTCTTATTGTAAACGAGTAAGCGAAAATGTACCTTGAAATAATCTAAAAATACATGAACATACTACTTAATGTGATCGTGGAAGCGAAAGTTTTTCGCTTCCTCGTTTACAGTAAGAGATATGTTACTACTACTTAATGTGATCGTGGAAGCCAAAGTTTTTCGCTTCCTCGTTCACAATAAGAGATATGTTACACTACTTAATGTGATCGTGGAAGCCAAAGTTTTTCGCTTCCTCGTTCACAATAAGAGATAGATCATACTACTTAATGTGATCGTGGAAGCGAAAGTTTTTCGCTTCCTCGTTTACAATAAGAGATATGTTACACTACTTAATGTGATCGGGGAGCCAAAGTTTTCGCTTCCTCGTTTACAATAAGATATGTTACACTACTTAATATGATCGGGGAAGCCAAAGTTTTCGCTTCCTCGTTTACAATAAGAGATAGATCAAACTACTTAATGTGATCGTGGAAGCGAAAGTTTTTCGCTTCCTCGTTCACAATAAGAGATAGATCATACTACTTAATGTGATCGTGGAAGCGAAAGTTTTTCGCTTCCTCGTTTACAATAAGAGATATGTTACACTACTTAATGTGATCGAGGAAGCCAAAGTTTTCGCTTCCTCGTTTACAATATGAGATATGTTACACTACTTAATGTGATCGGGGAAGCCAAAGTTTTCGCTTCCTCGTTTACAATATGAGATATGTTACACTACTTAATGTGATCGGGGAAGCCAAAGTTTTCGCTTCCTCGTTTACAATAAGAGTTAGATCAAACTACTTAATGTGATCGGGGCAGCGAAAGTTTTTCGCTTCCTCGATTACAATAAGAGATATGTTACACTACTTAATATGATCGGGGAAGCCAAAGTTTTCGCTTCCTTGTTTACAATATGAGAGATATCATACTTCTTTATGCGAACGGGGAAGCGAACGTTTTTCGCTTCCTCGTTTCAAATAAGAAGGTATGTCACTTCTTAATGTGCACGGTGAAGCGAAAGTTTGACCCGAAAGTTTAATATATAATATAGAATTTGGATAAGGTACTAATTCCATAATAATCCATTTTTTAGGAGAATATCATGGTTACCGTGTGAACGGCTTTGCTGAAATCGACAAAAAAATATTATCAATTACTTTGTTTACTTTATGTTATCAATAATCAAGAGGATAGCATGGATTGTGAAGTAAAGTAAAAGTAACTTTATTTAACGTCGGTAACTCGTGATAGTCCGGTACGACTGATAAACCGGCTTGAGGCCAACGTGACCAACAATTTAACGTCCTTATCCGAGAAGACGTGAAGGTCTAACCATTTAATTTGCAGTTCGAGAACGAGATTGTTTCGCAAACTTAAGGCAGCACCTTCTACTCGGTTATTTTAAGACCCTGAGTGTTGGGCCGGCCGGGGTTTGAACCCGCGACCTCCCGTACAATAGACCGGCGCTTAACCACTGAGCTAACCGGTATTGCTTTGAACAAAAGGCAAACTGACAATCAAAGATTAGATGATACTTTTCAAGGAAAGTAATTAATATACACAAGTTTTTGTATTAAGATATTAAAGATAGACAGTAACTAAATATTTTTTTATAAACTGGAATTACTCTTGCAACATAAAATTTGGTAGGAACTACACTAAGGTAAAATATGCACTGTAAATCAATTCCAATTGTTTTGAAATCTCTGGTTTCAAAATATTAATCACTGATTACAGGCAAACTAAAAGGATCTTAGATTTAACAAAATTATTAGTTTTATGTCTTTCCAGGCATAGTTGTATTATTGAGTTGCCGTGGTCGGATAACTGACATCAAGTTTAATAGTTGGATACAGTCAGGATTTTGACAGGTATTGTCGTAGGATCATAAGGACGGAATTCCATTCTTGGAGTGTTCGTTTATACAGTTTGTAGGAAAAGAAATAATTAGACTTTGGTAGAAAACTCTCTGAATTTCTAACGAGACCTGAAACAACCACGGGGGCTGATCAAAGCCAGGTCCCGGCTAATCCACATATCGAATTGGAATTTAGCGTGTTGGTTTTTGCGGAGTGAGAAAAACCGTAGAATCCGGAGAAAAACCCTCGGAGCAAGGGCGAGGTACCAACAAACTCAACTCACATATGGCGCCGCGTCCGGGAATCGAACCTGAGCCACAGAGGTGAGAGGCGAAGCGCTTAACCACTGCGCCACCCTGGCTCCCCAATGTAGTGTAATGCTATCTTGGTATTGGTTGCTATATAAACATTTTTGCAATGTTTGGCGTAGCTGTAGGTTACGACGACTACGGTCGCGTGCCAATAAAGGACTCGAACGAGACACTTGTGTTGGTTTCATTGCACCGTAGCGAGTTCACGACGGTGAGAAGTCGGCGTGTTTTTCGTAGTCACCACAACAGAGTACGTTTAAGAAATTCACCACTCTTTTATATATTTCAATAGCTAATCTTTAAAATACACAATAAATTGCTTTCTGTTCGAGTTTACAGTGTTTCTGGGCATAGCTTATGTGGAAATTTTGGTCGATTCTGTCGGCAATGCGATGGCTTCAGCTCATTCTCGCCAAAATGTTGAAATGTTCGCGCCATTCGTTGTGTACTCGGCCCAGTACTCTAGCCGACCGCTAGGCACGTCCAACCGTAGTCGTAGTTGGACGTGGTGACATCTCACAGCAGTTTGATATCATCATCTGGTATCTTCTTTGCATATATATATTCACTTTCGTTCGTGATAAATGTGATAAGAAACCCCTTTTTCGAATCATATGATGAGATGATGCCTTCAAACCACCCTAGTTCTTTGCCACTGGATGCGCTGCATTCAACAGAAACAAGTTTACCTATTAAATCTTTTTTCGTTCTTCTTACTTTCTTACGATCATTTTCTTTCCCCGTGGTTGTTTTATTGAAAGTTGAGTTCGTATCTGGAGGGTTTCTTCAAGGTTTTCTCTGTCGCTTCTGTTTTTTCTTCTCCAATTTCCACGAACAAGTGATCGCCGTCTTGTGCTGACCTTGACCTGTTTCCTATTGCTACGTCTGTTGCTGCTGCTACGTGTTTGTGAGTAGCCAGTTTGTCAACCCGATACTGATGTTCAAGTTGCGTCTGCAGGCAACCGAGACGTTGCTTTGTGCCGCACAAAGAACAGAAGAACAAAGAACAGCAAAATATTTTTCTCAGACCATTTTTTTATGGAATAACAATGAAAGAGTAATGAAAGAGTAATGCTAGTTTTAGATATTTTCATTCAGAAAAACGTTAATTATTACAGGAACACCCAACGAACTGTTCTGCAAAATAACTGTTCTTCTGGGCCACTCGGCTGGCAAATTCTGCACTTTGGAATTTCTTGGCTGGCAAATTCTGCAGTCTGATACTAAATAATAATATAACGGAGCGATATTTGTCAGCTGGTAAATTCTGCAGTCCGATATAATTACATAATAATAATATAACAGAGCGATATTTCTCAGCTGGCAAATTCTGCACGTACCTGTTGTTTCACAGGTTTTTAAAAATACCGAATTCTGCAGGTTAGCTCAGGTTTTTATTCTTAAAATAAAAATATAGCGTTCTATATTTCAGTTAAGCCCTGTACAAACCGTTTCAACATCGGAACAATATTTAGTGTTGGAGCCGATCTTGAAACAGGTTTAAAATGTTGAAAGGTGTTGAGATATAGAAATAATTTAAAAACAGTTTTCGGTCTCTACAAGTCCCCAGGGGAGGGGTATGTACCGCCCTGGTCATCAAATGTGGACCCCGTTTAAGAGTAGTTTCGTGTTAATTTTGATACCCCGTTTTAGAGTTTGATTAATTTTGATACCCCGTTTTAGAGTTTGCCGGTATTGTCCCAAGACGGATTGAATGTAATACGTAACACGCGTTGCGCTGCTTGACAGAGTCTGCCGGATCAACACCTTCAACTTCTAAATGAACCACACACAAACTGATCTTCAAAAAAATATACTTTAATTCAACAACGAAGTGTGCTGGTGTGAACTGAATTAGAATCATTTATTGCAATGCAGTTTAGCACGGACTGCTGCATCGATGAAGGCGTGGTCCCACGCGGTTCATATATTATAAAATATACTAAGTTCTGCGAAAGTGGAAATTTTCACTTGTGAATCTCTCAGTTTCTTCCTCGATACTAAGTGTTTGGGAAACACCTAAACGGTATGAAAGTACACATTAAACATTTCAAGCGGCTTTGAAGTTTTGTCTTGATTCACTTTTACTGCTGTATTGGTACTGTAAATTACTACAGTTTCCACTATTTTTGTTTTCAGAAAGAAAAAATCATGATTATCAGACAATATCTGGTTCTCGAAAGATTCTTTGGATATTTGAACTGCTAAAATGAAACTGATCTGCGTTGATGGGAGATAAATACTGATACAATCAGCTAAAAGTATAGTAGCAGCTGATATTTCGAGTGTTACGACCGGCTGGTTCACACTAGCGACATCAGCACAAGTATATAACATACGGAGACTCAGTGATCACATCAGTGAGTAGAACAAGCGCCGCTAATGATCAGTCACGGAGTCTGCGTATGTTGCTTGTGCTTAAACGCTTGAAACGTCAGCTGCTACTCGTGGCTCACGGCCGTTAGTATAGCTTAATTGACTTTTAATTGATCATACCAGTATTGGAATAGATATCGTGCATTTTTATTAGCTGGCATATTCTTCACTTGTATTTTTCAGCTGGGAATATATGTAAAAAAATGTTTTGCTGCTGGCAAATTCTGCACTTAAATATTTCAGCTGGGAATATATTCAAAAAAATATTTTTGCTGCTGGCAAATTCTGCACTTAAATATTTCAGCTGGGAAATTTAGAAATTCTTCATGAACTTTAGGCTGGCTGGCGCTGCAGAACAGCTGTTCGTCTGCCAGCTGAAAAACAATTCCCTTAAATATGTTTAAATACATCTGATTTGTTATAAAAACATCAGAATGTTGTTTTTATGAAGTTTTACCGTTGGGTGTTCCTGTTATTATACGGCTTTTCAAATAAATGAGAATCAGCAGCATACCCCGGAGCCCTCTAGTTTCGATATAACCATAAACTATTTAGTTGATTTCTGACTTTTTCAAAACTTCCACCACAAAACTAGATATTCTGTCAAAAGATGTTAAATTTGATATGCTTTTATATATGATATTTTTTCTTTAGACAGGGATGGAACAAAGATTTGAAAAACTTCGCTTCCCCGAGTATGAGCTATCTCTTATCGTAAACGAGGAAGCGAAAAACTTTGACTTCCCCGATCACATTAAGACGTTTGATCTATCTCTTATTGTAAACGAGGAAGCGAAATACATTGGCTTCCACGTTAAGAAGTATGATCTATCTCTTATCGTAAACGAGGAAGCGAAAAACTTTGGCTTCCCCGATCACATTAAGTAGTATGATCTATCTCTTATTGTCAACGAGGAAGCGAAAAACTTTGGCTTCCACGTTAAGAAGTATGATCTATCTCTTATTGTAAACGAGGAAGCGAAAAACTTTCGCTTCCCAGATCACATTAAGTAGTATGATCTATCTCTTATTGTCAACGAGGAAGCGAAAAACTTTGGCTTCCCCGATCACATTAAGTAGTATGATCTATCTCTTATTGTAAACGAGGAAGCGAAAAACTTTGGCTTCCACGTTAAGAAGTATGATCTATCTCTTATTGTAAACGAGGAAGCGAAAAACTTTCGCTTCCCCGATCACATTAAGTAGTATGATCTATCTCTTATTGTCAACGAGGAAGCGAAATACTTTGGCTTCCACGTTAAGAAGTATGATCTATCTCTTATTGTAAACGAGGAAGCGAAAAACTTTGGCTTCCCCGATCACATTAAGTAGTATGATTTATCTCTTATTGTAAACGAGGAAGCGAAAGTAGTATGATCTCTTTTAGAGCTACTTTTTCGCGTTGTAATTTTCTATAAGTATAGAGGTTTAAATTCGCATAATATGCGATATTCTATATTCCGCACGCGCGGCTAACTTCCTCTCGTATAAATGACTCTGTTGTATCCCAGCGCAGTGCATATATTTTCATTTTGGCTGACTTTATATTCTGCGAAACGAAACCAAGTTGTAATTTGTGGAATTTCATTGCTGGTGTTAATTTGCGAATACATAACTAAAGATTGCCGACTACGTTTATCAAATCTCATTTCTTTCGGATAAAAGCTCGTGATATTCACTGACTCGCAAACATCCATATCACATGTACGTTCTAGCGGTATGGAGCGTCATTAGTGCCAAAATTCACTTGTGGTATTATGATGTGAGTATTTAATTTCCTGAGGAAAAAATGGTGTTATGATGATTATAACATGACCAAAGAAATTTCTGCAATCTGATTGGCTAAGAGGAGTGGTATTTCAACGTAATAGTGAAATTACAAACTCCAAGGAGTGGTATTTCAAACTCCGGGGGGCCACTCACGTAACTCACGTAAGTGAGATGTACGGCGGTACCGTGTCCAAGTTTGAGCAGAATTTCGCAAACCAAGTCTTGTTTTGGAGAATAATCATCTATCAATTCGGGTTGATTTTCATAAATTTCATGGAAATTCTGGTTAATAAGAATATGTTTTATTTTTTGGCAAACCGGGTCGGGCTCTGAATACAACACCTGACATACCTACCCTTTATTATGCAAGCGGTGCCCTCCGGTTTGAAGCTCTGTTACAGGTCGCCGAGCGGGTGCAGAAAACTACAAAGCTACGGAAGTTTACGCGGGTGGCAAATGCCTGGCTTTTGATGGCGAAAATTGAAGAGTTTGGTATAGAAATGAACAGCAATGTCATCTGTGCCTCTGGTAATGGAATCTTGTGGTGATTTGAGAAAGTTCAAAGTGATTTTCAAGTCTTCGAGTGACCATGCAGTTGGCAGACGAGGAAAGTTTGATTCAGTGAATGAAAACGGAACCGAAAATTGACGTTCATCTCGCTTAAACAACTGCCCAGGAACAGCTGACATTATACAAGGACAAAATACCAACAAAGTAAGCCAAGTTGACTTTTAAATTTTCTTTTAATTGTTTTCTTTTTAAGCCATTGACAAGAAATATTTGGAAACTCGGTCGCATGAGACCCATTGCCGTGAGACAGTTGATTCAAATTATCTTGTTCAAGTTAATACCTAAAGAAAAATACTTGCTTTAACTAAGTTTAAAGAACTTGGAATTTCATTTCCAGCTGTGATAGTGTCGTTCAGTTTTCTGGTTTTGAGACGTATTAACAGTTAGTCTTTTAAAACAGCGCTAGCGAAGTGACAACTGCTTTATTAGTTGTGTTCGATTAACTGCCTGAAATCAAACTTCGCTCTTTGCTAGTGTCAATGTACCAGAAATTGACTTTTTTTACAGGTTAATTATAGCTTATAGTTAATTATAGCAGCTCCAGTCGATTATTGAGCCTTTCTTTGAGATTTGGCTGTTCAATTTGGTAAGCTAAATTATCTGCCACTTACAGGATTTTCACTAGTCATCAGCTCAAACTCAAACTGTCAAAGAAGTAAACAAACTCGGTGCACCAGTTGAGAGAACATCTGATTGTCTTTTTCAGTAAATTTCTTAGGTCATATTATAAACTCGCCGAAGCGGCTCGTGATATTACGAACAATTTTGAAATATCACTCGCGGTATTTATGCCAAATATCACTACACATCATGCTATTACCTATACTAATTGTATCGAGTAAAAATGGCGTTATGAACTGAAATTCGAATTATGGAATTATGAAGTAAGTTTGGAATTATGAAGTAAGTTTGGAATCATGAAGTAAGTTTGGTATTATGAAGTAAGTTTGGAATTATGAAGTATGTTTGGAATTATGAAGTAAGTTTGGAATTATGAAGTAAGTTTGGTATTATGAAGTAAGTGTGGTATTATGAAGTAAGTTTGGTATTATGAAGGTATGAGCACTTGCGAGCGTACTCAACGCGAAAGGGTTCACGGGAAGACAAACACGTGTTCGTTCATCACCTACAAACATGGCAGACATCGCGGAAGCACACACACAGAGCTTTTAAAGTTATCTACCGAGCTGTCTCCCATTGATCTTGGATATAGTGGAGTAAGCAAGTCTCTGTATGATTACGCAGAACATTTAGGCCAAAGAGCTGACCGCATTTCTGGCACCTTTCCTTTTCGCCATTCTCTGTCACACTATGAATGAATGGTACATGTATTTTGTACAACAATAAATTAGTCAAAGTTACTGAAGTTTCTTATGATGTTGACTTTTTAAAATTTAATTGGCAATAATCCAACTGTGTCGATCCGCCTTCCTCCCCCAGGCCAATGCATGCGAGTCATTTTCATGTTGAGCACATTCCAGGGGTGGGGCATTTGCTACCAGCAATAAACCCAGGGTGTTTTTCCTCTCTGTTTTCACAAAATATTTGGGAATTAAGTAAGTGAAAACACAGTCTTGGATTGAAGCTTTAGTCATCCTGAATTGTCTCCACCCTGCATTTTCACTTTCCTTGGGTAAAAACATGTCAAGTTCCTAGAATGGATAGTTGGTTGATGGCATGCTTGACAATGGTGTACTTTGGGTACTTATGTTATGGTTTCCATACGAAAATGTATTTTTTTGTAGAAAAAATATTGTGGTGAGCCATGTGAGATACATTGGTTGAATGTCATTCTGTATGAAAATATAGGTGTCACAGGGACGGCGCAGGTCAGTTTCATGACAATGTTTAGCCCCTTCAATTTTTTTAGCGCGCCCACTTGAAATTTTGCTCCACCGTCCTGTATCAATCTAATAAGTGTGCAAAGCATTTTAAAATGTGATCTCTCTCAATTCCAGATCTGCCATTCCCATACGTGGGGCATTTTACAACTCAGTCTCTACCCTGAGCCAGCAAATAAAACTTGGTGGGGAGGGGTGTGGCAATTATTCAACGAGTCAAAATACCGAATTTTACATCAATGTTTATAAGAGATTTGCACTTGTTCCAAAGCCCCATAGTGGGGAGCTGACTCCGGCCAATTATGTCTTCCCGTGAGCCCTTTCGCGTTGAGTACGCTCGCACTCTTAATACCAATGACCAAACTTACTTCATAATATCCAGAAATGCGGTCAGCTCTTTGGCCTAAATGTTCTGCGTAATCATACAGAGACTTGCTTACTCCACTATATCCAAGATCAATGGAAGACAGCTCGGTAGATAACTTTAAAAGCTCTGTGTGTGTGCTTCCGCGATGTCCGCCATGTTTGTAGGTGATGAACGAACACGTGTTTGTCTTCCCGTGAACCCTTTCGCGTTGAGTACGCTCGCAAGTGCTCATACCTTCATAATACCAAACTTACTTCATAATACCAAACTTACTTCATAATTCCAAACTTACTTCATAATACCAAATTTACTTCATAATTCCAAACTTACTTCATAATTCCAAATTTACTTCGCAAATTTGAATTTCACTTCATGTCATTTTTACTCGATACAATTATCATCATAACACCATTTTTTCCACAGGAAATTAAATACTTACATCATAATACCACAAGTGAATTTTGGCACTAATGACGCTCCATACTAGCGTAGGTTCATTTCTACCACGAACATTTAGTTTTTTTAGTAGTTTCAGTTTCGGTGCTTTTTGCACATTCTATCCACTGACTAGCTGTGATTCGTTACAGACAGGAGTTCAAGTCTCATTCGCTAGTCGGTCCTAGATATCACGTCAAGTCGGCCTAATCGACACAGAGGGTGATCACCACCAGAGATTTGTTTGCACTCAGCCGTGGTTGTTTAATTCACGTCCCCATTTCTGGAGACGGGATCGTGGAGTGTAGAAAGCCAGGTTTTACACATTGAGAAAAATCACTGCCTCGGAAGTTTGTTATCCTCGATAACATGTTTCTAATGTTCGTGGTGATATATGGATACGGACATTTGCGGGTGAATATCATGAGAGATGAGGTGTCAAGCTTTTATCACTTTTGAAAAACAAGTAAATCAGTAGTACTTACACTACGGGTGAGGGAGTTAAAAGCAAACTAAGAGAACTAAGGAAAATCATTGTAAGCAAACCGTGCGCTAAGCTCTCGTAACATGATCATAACGACAGTCTCAAGATAGAAACGTACGGTGGCCCAAAAGGGTCAAACACAAATCAATATCCCAAAACACAAATCAATATCCCAAAGCACAAATCAATATCTCAAAACACAAATCAATATCCCAAAACACAAATCAATATCCCAAAACACAAATCAAAATTCCAAAACACGAACCAATTTCCCAAAACAGAAATCGAAATTTCCAAAACACAAATCGATTTCCCAAAACACAAATTAAAATTCGCAAAACACAAATCGAAATTCCCAAAACACAAATCAATTTCCCAAAACACAAATCAAAATTCGCAAAACACAAATCGAAGGCCTGGGAACTAACCCAAAATACCAATCAAGAAAGTCTGGGAACAGATAGTACGGGAACGCCTGCTGTAAATTTGCCAAAACTGTGGTGATCAAGGAGAAGAAGATTTCCAATATTGTCCTAACTGCGGCTCCGTTACTCCATTTGGGTCTAATCGCCTGAGGAGACAATTACAGAATACAGGGCCATTTCTCGATATGTTCTGAAGAGCCGCCACTGGCTCGGTGGCTCGGCAGTGACTTCCGAGCCACCAAGCCACTGGATATATACACATCACTTCATTGCATATTCATGAAAGTGAACGCGACTTCCGAGCCACCAAGCCACTAAACTATAGACCCCAAGATACAGTGAATATTCATATGGAGATGCTTCGTTCTTTAAAGAGACAGATGCTAGGCATATTCACAAGTGAACGCGACTTCCGAGCCACCGGTGGATGGATTAAGATCATCGACTACCGAGCCACCGAGCCAATGAGAAAAATATATGGAGCTTCAAAAATGGCCCTGCATTCTGTAATTGCTCCGACACTCGACCTCTCTTCTTGGAAAATGAATGCTGTACCGGCTCAATGCGTATAAAGGTGTACCACATCCTTCGATATCCAGAAACGCAACCTGGGCCTGATCTAACTCATTCCTTATCATTACCTAGTGTACGTCGGATAAGTTTATTTTCCACTTGTTTCGTTTAAGGTTATACTGAGATAATCGCCTTTTCAATGTTGACATCGACATCGAAATGCCATGGTACTAATGGAAAGAAAGTTCAAAATAGTCTCGTAGCTAAATCCGCTGTAGAAGTACCCTTCGATTGCTTCTTTCTCGGTGACGTTGAAGCGGTCAGTATATGATCTGCAGACTGGGTATAAAATGAAGACTACAGACTGCAGACTCGGTATAAAATGAAGACTGGGAAAACATATTTAAAAAACTTACCTGAAGTCTTTATCTGTTCTTCATTAGGCTCTGTATGCAATTGCAGCGAGTTCTGTTGAAATTTTACTCCTCGACCTCGATCTCCACGTAAGAGTCTAGAACCAATGCCGCAACTAAACCTTAAATAATAGCACAACAGTATCTATTCCAAGAGCCTCGTGCCATTTAATTGAAATAACCCCTATTCCTCAAGCGTAAATCGAACAATTTACCACAAAGCCGATTCACTTGAAGAATAAGGTATATTATTATGTCAAAGTTAAATCTGAGACCGTGAACTTTGGGAACTATAGCGTCGTCAAGCGTTGTCAACTTGTTTGCAATTGCTCGAATTTATAGGCTCGAGAAATGGGGGTTATTTCAAATAAATGGCATGAGGCTCTTGGAATAGATACTGTTGTGCTATTATTTGAGGTTTAGTAGTTGCGGTCGGCATTGATTTTGGATGAAAATTCGAGCATGATGTTCTAGACTCTGATTTTATACCCAATCTGCAGATCAGTTATACTGACCGACGTTCAAGTCTGATAAAAGAGCTCTATACGAAGGTATACTAGTGTCGAGATTAGAGCCGCAGTTAGGACAATATTGTAAATCTTCTGCTTGATCACCACAGTTTTGGCAAAACATTTTGCAAGAGTTTCAATTCTGGTAAATTCCTGTACTGTTCCCAGATTTTCTCGATTGGTATTGTGGGTTAGTTCCCAGGCCTTCGATTTGTGTTTTGCGAATTTTGATTTGTGTTTTTGGAAATTTATTTGTGTTTTGGGAATTTCGATTTGTGTTTTGCGAATTTTAATTTGTGTTTGGGGAAATTTATTTGTGTTTTGGGAATTTCGATTTGTGTTTTGGGAAATTGGTTCGTGTTTCGGAATTTTGATTTGTGTTTTGAGATATTGATTTGTGTTTTGGGATATTGATTTGTGTTTTGGGAAATTGATTTGTGCTTTGGGATTTTGATTTGTGTTTTGGGATATTGATTTTAGTTTTGGGAAATTGATTTGTGCTTTGGGATATTGATTTGTGTTTGACCCTTTTGGGCCACCGTAGAAACGAGTTTAAAAGTGTTGCGAATTGGATAACTTCACAGACTGGGAACGTCAGTGTTGTGGCTACTTAGCTGAACTGCTAGTCGGAACCACGCATTGGTAATCTGAGGGTCTGAATGAGGGGGTCTACATGTCAGTTGTCAGTTAAAAGTTTGGCCATTTGTCAGTTGTCAGTTAGCCCTAGTTAATCATTACTAGAGAAAAATTACAATGTTTGACCCACAAAAAAACAAATTTGTCAGTTGTCAGTTATTTTTCGGTTGTCAGTTGTCAGTAAAAATATCGTCATTTGTCAGTTGTCAGTTATTTTTAAGGCCGTTTGTCAGTAGTCAGTTAACACCATTCAGACCCTCTAATCTGGATAACGTCGGATCAGTCTTTTACTCAACCTTCTCCATATACTATTGAGAAAAGAACGGGAATTTTAGGTAAAGGTCAGTTTAAGAGATTAATGCAATTAAAGCTGCATGACTATTACCATTAAAAATTATTGGCCTACTACATTTTATAACCCATGAAATATTTTCTCTCGCGCGTGATTGGTTGAATGCGTCACGTGAACCGATATTTTCTCTCCGCGAGCGTGAAATATAAAGAGCTTATTACACGGAAAGTTGTGTAATACGGCTGGGTATTTTTACGAGTCAGTTTTATTTTTTCGAGCCTGAAAGGCGAGTAAAAATTCCCAGCCGTATTACACAACTTTCCGTGTAATAAATTGTTTATTATACGACAGCTAACACGAACAAAACATGTTTGTTTTCGCTTACCTTACTGCTCTGTTTGAAGAAAATCTTGAGAGAAGAAATCTCGAGAGAAGAAATCTCGAGAGAAGAAATCTCGAGAGAAGAAATCTCTCAGCCCAATGTCGGGGGCGGGCGCGCACTGAAAAGTTTTTTTCGCGCGCTAAAAGCTGATTGGCTGTTACTCAAACAGCCCCATTTCGATTGGCTCGCGCGCTTACAAAACCTTTTAAGTGTTGAATAAACCTGTGCAAACCTGTTCGCAACCCGTGTAATACGGTCTCATATTTGCACTCGTTTTAGCTCGTATTTGCACTCGAAAACGCCAAGTCGTATAATAACAGCGAATACACCCCTGTGAGCGTATAAGCGTGCTTCAAAGAAAATATTTGAAGGATGATAACAACAATAATAAAACGATACAAGGCTGATGATTTGTACGGTTTGGGTATAGTTATATTTGACCAATATTTCGGCTGGCACGGCCAATCTTCATCAGGGTTTACAAGTTATGAAGATATAAAAACCGTTGCAAATTGAAATATATAATATTACAAATGCTGATGTAATGAGAGGGCGTGATAGAAAACTAAGAACCAAGAGAATTACGGATACCTGATATACAACGTATACGAGAAATATGACGGACGGTTGAAAATGTAGTACGTTACAATTCTTCTTTTCTATTCATACCTTTAGGCTCTAGTGTTTGTCCTCTGTCGATAAGGTATGCTTCGCGAGCTTTGCGTACACCATCTCGATTACTATGAATGAATGAATCTAAAGATATTGATTGCATGTCACCAGAGAGTGGTTGTTAGTGAGAAAGTGGTCCGAGACGGCAGTAAGTTTAGACTTATTAGTAGACTTGGCAACAGGGCGGCGGTGTTCATTAAAGCGATCTTTAAGGCAACGCTTAGTTTCTATCTTCACAACTTCTAAACCCTGATGAAGGTTGGCTGTGCCAGCCGAAATATTGGTCAAGTATAATTATTCCCAAACGGTACAAATCAGCATAATGATTGCATCGTTCTATTATTATTATTATACAATTGCTGATTAGATCCCTTCGAGTATATCCGGTCCTTCTTAACTTCGTCTGTTGGACCTTGCACCTTTTTTCTGAGATATATAACAACAATAACCTACATTGTGGCGTCGAAATATAAATACAATAACCTATTTATGGCCTCGAAATATGCCCTGATTTTTCGTCCGCGGATATTATTTGTTCCGAGAAGAGAACAATGAAACTGTGAGCTTCGAGGATCAAATAATGTCCACGGACAAATATCAGGGCTTATTTTCACATAGCTCGGTTTTCTATTGTTCTTTCAGGGGACTACATCACATATCCCCTCGTTTCAGGCCGGTAACCCTTACAAATTAAATTACAGGGGGAATATATATATTCCCCTGTATATTTAATTAGCTACACATGGAGTTATATGGCATTGGGTCAGAACAAATACTAAGTGGTATTTTCTGGACTAACCCTGCCCCCTGCATTGATATCGCTCTGAAACACCATTTTACTTACAAAAGGTATTCGCCGTAGTCCATGTGGGTCTAGTGTATTGAACTTATTAATGAGAAAACTTCGCCATTGTAAAAAATAAGCATTTTATCGACCTGAAACGAGGGGATATGTGAGATATAAAAGTACTTTGAAGAAAATTTCATAATATATTCATCTTTCATTTAAAATAGGTATAAAAATAAGGATTTATTATTGAAGAAACGAAAACTATCGTTAATATTATAAAGAAATTTGAGAAAAATCTCTCATCCTTATGAATTTATGATGGTTACACTCAAATGCATAACGTGATTCATCACCAATTTTGTTACCATCACAAATATCACAAACTCGAGCGTCGTAAGGAATATTTCTATATCGACCAGTTTCAACCGGCAACTTATGTGGAGGATATGAAGTTTCAGTCCTCGAGAGTCGAAAAAATTCACGAGTGATCGCAGCGAACGAGTGAAATAATTTCGACTTCATATCTTCAAACCACCGTGTAATTTTCTTTTTATTAGGGGTATAGAATGGTCAAATTCGAGACTCGCCGAGACCCTTGTTTCAAAATCCGAGACTCTTTTTTGAAACGCCGAGATTTCGAGACTTATTTTGGTTACAGCGTGGCGGTGTTTTACGTTTTTTATTTTTTATTTATTTTATTTAAACATATTTACTCTTTTCATTTGCTCCAAAAGCTAAAGGTTTATCGAAGGAGCTCATACAGAAGCAACTGCACTTAAAACTTTTCAAAACTCATATTGGATTTAACAATACAAAATGTCCTTAAAGTGCCTATGAACAATATTTTTTTTTATTTATCAATGCTAAATCACGTGAATAGTAGAATGGTAAAATATATTTTGCTTTGAATGCTGTGCCGCTGAGTTAAGGAGGTTTTGATATCCAAAATACTAATTACATGACGTAAGGGGAGGGTTCTATTATTATACAAATTGTTTTGTTACAATTAAACAACATTTTCAAATTATCAGTGTTATACCCGTGGTTGAAATAAAATAATGTTAGAAATTTGTAGTAGAAACGCCCATTCACAACCACTAAGAAGTGATTGCAGATACTCCCCTGACGTCATGTAATTAGCATTTTGGATATTTAAACCTCCTTAAAGGAGCTCATTCAACCAAGATGCATTGCGAGTCACTGTTATTGTTTTCATACGGGAAACTACTTGAAATCGGACAGCTGCCAATCAGAAAATGTGATATCGGGTTTTTTATAAATAGAACTCGGCGGGGAGATCGGTTGTCTTTGTACTTGAATATATATAATAGAATGAGCGGAATTACTACGGTTCTCCGATAAAAATTCCTCGACGTGATGCTAGCAATCGATCTCATGCTCGATCTAGCGAACCAACTTGTCCAACTTCTGGACCAAGTTCCAGCGATGCAGATCGTGTGGCAAGGAAATTAATCAATTCTACGATAGCGTTATACATTTAGAGTTCTTTCCTTTCTAGGCTTGTGCATGCAAGAACGTGTAGTCGAAAGAAAGGAGCTACAGCTTTGGACATGAATAGTTGGATCACGTCCCCCGCACCCCCTCATTTCATTGTTGGATAAACTTTCGTACTGGTTTGGTCACTTTTTTTCCCCCAACATTGAATGGGGGATGGAAGGGGGGAGAGAGGAACTTTATGGTTGCGCGCTGCTTCTGGTTTCCATAACAATTAAAGGATTATGCACTAGTCAAAGTACCCCCCCCCCCCCCCCACCCCCCAACCCGGGACAGGGTGCGGCAAATGTGGGGCAAGCGATCGCTTTTGACATGGTAGAGTGCCCCAGAGGGTTGGGGAAAATCGGTTATTTGATGCCCCACTATGGAGTGTGGGGGAACTGTGGGGCCAACGTGGGGCAAAATGTGGCGGGGAATTGTTCATAGAAGACAGTCCAGGCCACTGCAGACTTCTCTGTTCTACTTCCGTTTATAGTTCAGGACGAATTTCAGCAATACAGCTTCTTCTGTGTTCAATCTCATTAGTACATGTAGATCAAGATCCTATTGAGCAATAAAAGACACAACCCAGACCACTGCAAGCTAAAATGTGTGAAGTTTGTAAAACAAAAATGACTTATTTTTAGTGATTTGTCCCCTGGGGTGGGGGCATTTGCCTGCATTTACTGTCCACAATTGCCGCAATAGGTGGGGCATTTTCTGTTTTTTTTTGCTTTCCCTGTGAGGCAAAATCCCCACTAATCCCCACCCTATCCCGGGTTGAGGGGGGGGGGGGTGGGGGTTTACTTTGACTAGTGCATTAGTGTTGCAAGAGTCGTGTCCAAAGGTGTAGGTTGTCCCTGCCAAAATGCTGGTTTGAAATGTTGAAGTACTGTTTGCCACATTCTATTTGTGTTCAAGGTCCGTGCGTTCTCCATACCACATTTTGACTCGCCAATGCAATATGCAAATTTTAAATCAAATTTGAGGAATCGAATCCGTATAATGTTGTTTGTTAGCCTGAATTTCAGCCGGTTTGTGTCATTTTAAAAGCCCCTTGACTTCCGTTAATCGTACATTGGATATGCTGGGTAAAACAATATCGATCAATCAGCAAAGAAACATTTATAAAATAGGTTTCCACTTTACAGCCGCTCATGCAGATATGAACACAACATTTCACTTACTTTAATTGTCTCAGCGTTGTCCATGTACATTGGGCGAAAACCAAGACTATAAGACTAAGAGAGAAACTGCGAGATTTGTAATCTTGCATGTACCGCGCGTGTACCGCGTACTCGAGTCTTCAGTCAAAGCAATTTGCTTTAAATGTCCGATATAAATGATAAGCAAAAGGCTCAGCTCTTCTGACCTTTAAATTTCTTGTCATTTAGGTCTGCGGGCCGATCAAGCCAATGTAGAAAGGCCCTGGTTTGGATAAACTGTAGGAATTACGATCAAACAGTCGGCTAACTCCAGTACAGGCTCTAGTAATAATTTCACTGACCAAAGGCGACTCCAGAGTACGTTCAATATTTCCCCTGGCAGGTGAAAATTCGGAAATATATGACTGAACACAAAAGCTAATAAATAAGGAACATTTTCAAGCCCAAGCTCTGTTTATGTAAATTTACTTTATAAGGGTTTGTATGGTAATTTTTTAATCTGGTTTTTCGATAAATATACTGTAATAAAGTGAATAAAACTTACCTGGTGTCTATGATATGTGTCTTGGCTGTGTCTGTACGTAGTTTCAGCGAATTTGGGCGAATTTTGAATCCCCTACTCTTCATACTATAGAAGAAATGCAAGGAAACGAACTTCAAATCTCGGGTTCAAAGCCATATGCACTCACGTTTGGGTCGATTTTTTCACGGAAATCGCATCGATTTTACATTCTATCCCCATCAGCATACGCAGTGATAAATTTCCAGTCTATCTGTGCCAACCAAACGAAGATATCTGTATTTGCCGAACTACAATCCATTATTGAGTTTGCCAAAATCTCGCCATAAGCATCCATCTATGCCCGTGACTCGCCAAAGTGGTGCCAAAACCGTTAACACAGGAAGCCCAAGCTGTGGATTTTTTAAATCTAGCTTTCGTTAGTTGCAGAGTATAAAAGGATTTAAAATTCGCCTAAATTCGTTGCAACTGCATACAAACATAGTCAAGACACAGGTTATAAACACCAGGTAAGTTTTATTCATTTTATTGCAATATATTTATCGAAAAACCAGATTAAAAAATTCCCATCCAAACCCTTATAAATGAAATTTACATAAACAGAGCTTGGGCTTCCTGTGGTTTCAAGACTCGAAAATGGCGGTTCGAGAAATTTGAGCTCGCAATGCATCTTGGTTGAATGAGCTCCTTTAACTCAGCGGCAGAGCATTCAAACCAACATTTATTTTACCATTCTACTATTCACTTGATTTAAAATTGATATCTAAAATAAAATAAAATATTATTGTTCATTGGCACTTTAACTTGCCTATTACGTGATGATGAGAGTCATGTGATTGCCCCGCGTCCATGGCCTCATTTTTCCAATGACTAGAATATAGATCCCATAACTTTGACTTCGTATATTTTACAACAGTATTTAGACGTCCTGTATAACTGGGCACAAATAAATACACAGTTAGGTCTATGGCTCGTTTACATGTCACGAGGATGATACCGTAACATGTTAAACATATTTGCAATTTTTTTGGGGGATCTCGCTTAGCTGGGTAAAAATGCAGACCATAATCCATTTCGGTCTGCGGATGCAGTAACGGTTCTGCGCCCTATTCTCCTATCTCCCAGACAGTGTTAATATACATTATGCGTGATGAAATCATGCTTTTGTGATCAACACCAAGTCTCACTTTTGTGTTGAGAGGAAATGGTGTTCCAAAGTGACGCGGTGAGCACAAAAGCGTGACATTATCATGCAAAATACCTATTGAAATAGCTGTATTCAAAGTTGTTTGAAGTTTAACTGAATTCGAACTGTATTATTGTACATTTCCTGCAGGGTTTTCTCAAACAGACCGCACATTGCAGGCTCTTTGCGTCAAAAACAACTCGCAGACATACTTGTTCAAAGGTGGAAGAGCTATGGATTCGATAAAGTGGAAACACCTCAATATGATGTGCTGCTGTCCTATCCCGACAAACTGAAACCCAACACCGTCAAACTACTGTACAACAACGGGACGACCAAGTACACAAGTACGGGAGAGGAAAAGGTCACGTTTATCAGTCTTACGCAGCAATTTTTTCATAAATAGCTAATTTAAAATAGGAATACATCACTCTAAATATATTTTCATGTTAAATTTCCCTCCCTTCCAAGGAAGAAATGCGGCAGAGATTCTTCGGAAAATGTCAAAACTTGAGTTCCTCCCCGCAGGCATCCACATTACGGCATATGTGTTTACATTTCTCCAGTCAGTCGGGGATCTTCTTAGGTATGCCTCCACTCCCTGGGAATAAAATTAACAACATTAATGCAATATACAATCTTGAGTTTTATACCATAACATAGTCATCTCACCCTTCACCTCTCCTACCCTAGGGTATTAAAGGGGCTATGTCATGCTGTTGCACATGTGTGGAGTAAATGTTCGACTGGTGGCTAAAGTCTCCTCCCTCAATTGACTATATCGCAACCCCGCTGTCGCAATGCGCTCTGGGATGGATATCTCAGTTTCCATTGTTAAATTCAAGATGGCCGCCCAACAACAACAATGGAAAACTGAGATTTCCATCAGTCCCAGAGTGCACTGCGACGGCGGGGTCGTGGTATAGTCTATGATTGAGTGAAATGATGGCTACTACTTCATGTAGCTGTGACAATAGCCCAAATTAGACTAATTAGTGATTAGCTCTAAACACCAAAAATTAGTGACTGCCTCTAAACACCCTGAATTAGTGAGCACCCGTTGTTGACGGTTAGGGTATTTTTAAATGTAGGGTCGGGGTTTGATAAGGGTTTGTGACAGTTTGTGCAGCTACATGAAGTACTTGCCGAAATGATATACAATAGTTTCCTTGAAGACTACGTCTATACACAGTTCCATTTTAATTACTTTTCACATCCAGATCATATCTTCGAAAATATGATAAGCATAAAGTTCCGTTCACGCCGAACTATAACGGAGAGGTTTGCGTTCTCTTGTAGACAGACTTTGGGTTTTCAGGTTGTGTTTTTGCAGAGAACGGTTGAAATGTAGGCGACTGCGTGCATTTTCACGTGCAGTTATTGTATTTTGTAATTAAGGCTATTATTTTATGTCGTCGTCCTAGATGTTGCTGTCGTTGTTGCTTAAAGCCTGGTTTCCATATGGTCGTCCCGATCGCTTGATGCTTTTGTTCTACATATTAATTTACGCTTCGATTCACACCGAACAAATGGTTCAAGCGATCGGGGAAATCGCGCGACGATCATATGGAGACCAGGCTTAAAGGTCCCTAACATAAAGCCTCTCTCTGACACAGCCGCTTAAAAAATGACGACAGTTTAGGGACTAGTTAGAAATTAGCAGGGGGGAGGGGGTGGAGAGTTGAAATGGAACGTTGAAAATGAGGTGACCCTCCCAAACGATAAGAATGAAATATCCTGACCCTCCCCTTAGCCACAAACAAAAATATCATGACTCACCTCCTACAGAATAATACCTTCTGATGTATTCTTCAGAGACATTTGATAGCATGTTTTGTTTGAATCATGTATACAATGCATTATCTTACATCATCTTGTACTATTATAATACAATTCTCTTTACTGAATGATCTATTCATATAGATAAGGATGAGCTTAAATTTATATGACCCTCCCCTTTCCATTGTCTATTTTTTATGACCCTCCCTTTTGAGGCGCTCAAAAAGTCATGACCCTCCCCCTCTCACCAACACCCCCCCCCCCCCCCCCCCCCTTCCCCTGCTAATTTCTGACTGGTCCCTTGGCATCGTATGTCCTCATATTTACCACGATTTGCGTCATCGCATGATTAACATTTTGACCCTGAGGTTATGTAGATTGTGGTAAATAAGAGGGCATATCATGACAAAATATCGTAACTTTGTATTTCACAACAAAACTTAAAACATAGCCAAGCTTCGAAGACCAGGTAAATTGCGGGAGAAAGTGATTTTAGCGCGCGCGATCATACAAGGTTATTTTATGGTTTTCTATGGAATACCGGCGAATATTTCACGAGAAATTTGTATTATTTGGTAAAAGGCGAGTTGTATACCAAAATAATATGAATTTTAATGAAATTTTCGCCAGTATTCCATAGAAAACCATGAAATAACCATATTATCCTATAAATAACAAATTTACGGAAAGAGTTATCACGAAAACAAAGTAACTTACCGGACGAATTTTCTCGCCACAAAAATTTCGAGTGACGGTCGCGTCTGCAGACTAATTATGTATTCAAAATCTTGAATTCTTATTGGCTGATAAAGAAAGGGCGCGAAATTTCCTGCATTTTGATTGGCCTGATCCAGCCATGAAATACTGCTCTGTATTTCATAGAAAACCCATGAAATACCGCCCTGTATTGCATAGTAAAGCTGAGCTCTGATTGGCTAAAATATAATATTTATAGGATAATCTGTGGTATGTCCTCTAATTCTCAATGGTAATCAACCAATCAGAAAACGAGAATCTGAACAATTGTTGTAAACATAATGGTGGTAAACACATGTCAGAAAACAAGGTAGAATAAAGTTTATTTAAACTTCGTTGAACAGGTTCGAGACGCAGCAGAAAACGACACCCTTGTGGTACGAGCGGTCCTGGGTTACGCTCCTAAGGGGACCATTACGCGCCAGTTGGTGTATGTGAATTATGGTCGAGTGGAGGACTTCGAGAAACTACGGGATGTCCTTGAAGTCGCTGTTAATGACACAATAGCCATAATGCGATACGGCAAGATATTTAGAGGAGACAAGGTAATATTCAAGGTGTTGTTGCTCAGCAATATACAGCTATTTCAACAAAAAGTTATCCCTGACAAACGGAAAGCAACATTCCCAGACCAAAATAGATTGTGGATAAACTATAGTGTAATTCGAAAATCGATTTGCAGGAGACCATTATTATTCATCTTTAATGTTCTTGACCCACAAACAAACGAATTTACCAGACTTTCAGCTACAACCTCAATCCATTTCGGTCTATGAATGTCGCTTGTCATTTGTCGTCACAACCATTTTCGAAAAGCAAATCAAATCAAGACGATGTAGTATATCGGACTCACAATTTGTTATTCAACATTCCTTTCTTTTGTTCTTCTTAATTCATGAAATATTAATGGTACGATAAGGTAACTCGTACATACACCCGTACTTAATGTGTGATGCAATCTGCTAGTACGAATTGCATTCAAATAGCCACCAAAACGAGGTCAACTGCCTTAAAACAGTCTGCAAACTAGAAAGGATCATTATACTAGAAGTAATCATAGATTATTAAAGTGCGTTCGACGTGTTTTTTGTAAGAGAAAGAACTGGGCTTCCTGTGGTAACACAAAAGACTGAAAGGTTGATGCAATGATGTGAGTGTACATGTAAATAATCCTGATCAAAAATGCTTGTTTTTAACTAATATGAAAATTTTGAATGTCTTGACTTATAAATTAATATACAAGGAGATGCATATGGGTATAAAACTTTAAATATTTATATTGTGTAACATTAAATCATTGGATGCATGTGGTGCTTATACATGTGGTTTATATGGTTATCATTCATTTGAGCATTTGTAGCACATTTTGCTGTGTGGTATACAGTGTAAAGCAATAATTGGAGTTAGTGTAGAACACAATCAACCCTATAGCTAGCTACGGCTATATAAACTGTATTCCAGTTCCTAGTATTCACAATATTAAGTACACTCCAGTGTAGAACATAAACTATATATGCATGTGTATAAAGTATACCCCATGCAGTTCCTTCAGAACATTGAAATTATTTTTCAAGTTAGAACATGGTGGTTGGCTGCAGAATATTGAGTGGCGTTGTTAGTTGGAGAATAATTTGGAGTAATTGCAAAATACCCCCTCCAGTGGTTCATTAATAATTCATTTCTCAACTTTTTCATACAAACCTGCTAAAAACTTAACCCTGAAATAATAATAAAAAACACTAAAAATTTCGACCCAAACGAGTCTAAATACACCTGAACTAAAGTGGAGATTTTAGCGCAGTTTTCAAGCTATCTTTTGAGTGAGGGGGTATTCTGCAACTAAGCCTAACTCTTTGCCTGAATGTAGTGTTAATTTGTATAACCAAGATGTACACATGCATGTGTCACTGATGTGTAGAGTCACAACTCACATAAGATACGAGTGTTTAGAAAACGCAGGCCAGGTACTGTTTGTAGTTTTGGTATCAGTATGTACAGCGAAAAGCAGAATCCAATACAGCGAGCAAGCCAACAGAATTTTCGATCGCAGATTCACTCGGTGGATATAGTTCAGCACAAATTATGGCCAACTTGATTGTACTGCAGACCGCGCCGACAAAACAGACCATGTTTGACATCAGACTTTGTCTTATACTCCAGAGGTAGTACACACTTTCCGAATTTTCTCAGGCTTCGATAAATCGTAGCAAATTATTCGCAGATCCACTCTGTTTTTACTGGATAGTTCAAGACAAATAAATAATTATGGCCGAGTTGAATGTTCAAGTATTTTACTTCTTCGGGCCTTTCTAAGTACTTCTTCGGGCCTCTGGAACCCAGGGTAATGTTCAAGGTACAAAACAGACCATATTGGACTTTGTCAGTTCTCCAGATGTACTACACACTTTCCTCAGGCTTTGCTCAATTGTACTTGTGAACCTTTGAATCATCATTGCATTGGATTGTCGGAAAATAAGGCTAACTTACCGATTGCGAGCAAAAAGAAACCATGCGAGCGGCCATTTTGGTAAAATGAAGAAACCATGCCACCAACCTCGTCCCCAGGGTCTTCTCCGTCAGATGGCGCCATCTTGGATCTGACCGAGAAGACCCTGGAGACGAGGTTGACCATGCCACGAGGCGGTAAATACCTGCGTGCGCATATGTGCCCCAGAACGAGGTTATTTGATATACATATATAGTCCCAAAAAATTCAATTGGCTTCCGCCTGGAAACGCACAGGTAGCCCACACATCACCACAGGGAGCGCCATGCAAGATTAGTATGCGTTCTCCTTCGTCGAACGCAATTACTCAGCTTTTTTAAGGATGTGTTTTATTGACCGTATACCGGAATAAAAATACACAGAACGGTCACTCTACAAATCGATTGTATCGGGATTTTGTAGCCCCTGGAATACTAAATGTGTCCTGAATATCATATGTTAGCAAACGTTTATAGCTTACAGTACAAAATGTGCTTGAACCAGTGATTTCCAGAGACTATTCCATCTATTCTTATTCCGGAATACGGTCAATCGAACGCGCCCTAATTAAGAAATTACGCCCATCACAAGAAAGACTACATCGAAATTAGTAAGTTTACCAAGATTGGGGACGTTTCGTTGAATATTTACCATGTGGTGAAAGTTTGCCCCTCCAATCGATATAAACGTGTCTTATTTTTGCTATTTTTGAAGCTTGCTATTCAATTACGAAACTGCGATATAACTGCGATAATGTTTGTTCTTAGACAACAATTTAATTCTTGTGCTTTACTTTAGGTAGCCAACGCAGCACGGTTCGGCGCAAAAGGCGCCATTCTCTACTCAGATCCAATGGAGTATGCCCCTGAGGGAACAGGAGCGGACAAAGTCTATCCAAACGGTCCATGGCTGCCATCTACTGGTGTACAGAGAGGATCCATCTACACGGCACTGGGTAAGCATTCCCTTATAGATATAATGGACAGTGTTTTTTTACATTGAACATTTGAACATTTTTTATTGAGCTATACATTTTTTTACACAGCTAAACTAAATTACATGTACACAATTAACAGAAATACTACGTAAATAATCTAATCACTTCAAAAACAGGGAGTAACAATAATCGAGTGAGGTTGTAAATACACATTAGGTAACTTCAGGAAAAGGTACTATATAAATTAAATCAATGAGAAAGGAAGTATGTCTTTAATTTCATTTTATGGTTGTATGGTTGTAGAGATTCACGAAGGGATAAGGGAATCTCATTCCATATGTTGGGTTCTTGGGATCTAATAGAATGTTTTTATTTGAAAAAGTGGTGATGCATGTCAGACCGGTGTCTTGTATAGTGTTGATGGTAATCCTGATTGAATTTGAATAGGGAGGACAATGGAACAGGTATGAGATCTAGAGCTTGTAGATATTTGAAACAGATAACACTTTAAGCTTATTGAATAATGGTTGTGTGTGGGCACGTGAGGATGAATGGGTAATAATTCTGACTACTTTCTTCTGTAAGAGAAAAATAAGATGAATATGTGTAGGATAAGTTGATGCCCATATAAGGTTTCCATATTGTATATAAGGTAATACAAGAGAATTATACAGAATGCGGAGAGTGTACGTATCACAAGAGAAGAATTGACGGGATTTATTAATAACACCAATGGCTCTGGAAATCTTAGAAGTTATAGTCTGAATGTGAGATGTCCAGGAAAGGTTCTGATTAATTATAATACCGATTAATTATAATACCGTTTAATTGACTTGCCATTTATATAGACTTTTATATTATCTAGATTGACCATTTTTCTTGCAGGATGGAAAAATATAAATTTAGCTTTATCAGGGTGAAGAGTTCATTTATTAGAATTTAACCAGGAGACAAAATGAATAAGTTCAGTGTTTAAAATATCAAGAAGCGTATTTTTGGCTTTGTGGCTAAAAAATATATTTGTGTCGTCGGCAAAAAGAATGAACGAAAGATATTTAGAGCAATGAAACAAGTCATTAATGTATATCAAAAAGAGAAGTGGTCCCAGTATGGAGCCTGTGGTACTCCACAACTAATAGTATTTTGGGGGGATTTAGAATTATCAATTTTAATATATTGCTGTCTATTATTTAGATATTTTTTCATCCAAGCTAAAGGTAAACCTCTGACTCCATAAAACTCCAGCTTACTCATTAATATTGTGTGATTGACAGTATCAAAAGCCTTTTTAAGTTAACAAAAATTCCTATTATAAACTCATTATTCTCTAGGCCTTGAAATATGTGATCAATAAGTTCAAGAATAGCCATTGCTGTAGAGTGATGTTGCCTAAAGCCATATTGGTGGTCATTTAAAATGTTATATTTAGTAAAGAAATTTGAGTTTCTATTAAAAACAACTTTTTCTAAAAAAATAGAGAAACATTGTACTGTGTTGCGTCACATCAGAAAAAATAAAACGTTATGTAGAAATGCTTTTAAAGGAAACCCTGGCTGTTGGAACTCGTTGCCAGTATGGAAAATATATTTTAGCTTTTAAAAAAAATTGGACATGAGTATGTTCCATTTTGGGCACGGGCGCCGCCATCTTGGATCTGATGGCGTTTCACGGCGGTCCCTATTGTCAAAAACATTAGCTTTTGTCTTGTAACAATAGGGACCGCCTTGTGACGTCAATAGATCCAAGATGGCGGCGCCCGCGCCCAAAATGGCTCATACTCATGCCAAATTCTTTCAAAAATTAAAATACATTTTCCAATTTTTTTCAACATATTTTCGACTTAGGCCATATTGCCAACAAGTTAACAGCAACCTGTTCCAACAGCCAGGTTTCCTTTAATATAGATACAGCTAATTTCCGTATTATAAGTACAGTACAAAGGGGAATGCTTGCCATTTCCAACAAAGGTTATACATTCAATCAACGATGACGAAAGCGAAAGGATAAGCTATAAGTAATGAATCCTAGGTAATTAATCCTGCGTCTACAACCTAATGCCTTCTGGTAAATAGTGACGTATATTATATGAATGACATTGCATACGTTTTGTTATCAGGAAGTGGCGTGGGAGACCCTCAGACACCAGCCTTACCGTCCATCGAAGGAATGTACAGACGTCCACTGAATGACAGCGAGCTACCCACTATACCAGCCCAGCCAATCTCATATGGAGATGCCATTCACTTTCTTAAGGACATGGCAGGTAATCACAAGCCTAGTGTTACCTTTATTTCCGCAGGTATCTTACATCATGTAGCTGTGTGCCACGGCGGTTGTTTTCCTTGTCCTTTTGATAACCGGCCTGTTAGGTGATTAGTTTGTACTAGCAGGGATCCGAGAAATTTCGCACCATTTTACGCACGCAGATCGATAGCTCGGGCTGCCTGTGGTATGAGCCCGCGGTATGAGCGTTACACACAGAGTGACAGACACACGCTTAGCGTATTATTATATAAGATTGCGTCAGTTAATGCTTTAAGTCGCGGCTACACGAGCTACTCTTTGCTGGCACAGGAAACGCGACTTCCTCGAAAACGTTTGCGTTCCCAACGCGCGGTGGTGGATATAACGGCGACAAACTTTGGCGACAAATATTATCAAGTAGGCTGCGCTACATATTGGAAGACTGGATACGACCATTGCCTCGATTTTGTACTTGCTCCTCATTGGCTAGATACGCCATCGTCGCGTCACAGGCGTGGTAAGATAGTCATATGGTGGCTGGGGTTAGGGTTAGGATCTAGACGTTTGATAAGGCAGATACAGAATTCGTGTCCGTGTTTTATGGGACTTACGTACTCTCGCTTTCAGCTCGAGTGTCAAGCTTTCTGCGCATGCGTTAAAGGTCAAATTCACACCAATCAGATTGCACTGTGCTGGTCACGTAACACTCGTCAGGTTAATTTCTGTACATAATTTAATACAGTAAATCAAAATGGTCGACCTGTGAGGAAACGTCTCTCAAATCTGGAGTCCCATCTCTCTCACCATACATTAAGAAGAGAAAGAGAGAAGAAGGCTCTACCGAAATCTATTTAACAATTAGACAACTCGCTCGAAGCTCCCAGTCAACTATCAGCCATAGAAACGTCGAGCGAGTAGTCTAATTGTTTTAGTAGAAACCAACTAGTAGTTGCCAAAAATTCAACACGATTTTCACCGCGCGCTGGAGATGCGACAGTTTTTCATAAAGTCGCGTCGCCTGTACTACGACATTGTAGCTCGTGTAGCCACGGCTTTAGCGTTGAACGGCGAGGTTTGCCTATTTAAGGCCGAGTGTCTTCATAACGACTACACTTCCAGTCAACAGCTATTTATACCCAAGTACTTACATTACAGGCGAATATAGAAAGGGACTGATGAAAGGGTGATCAGTTAAACGATTTTCTTAAAGTTTGATGAAACGTGTAAAATTATCGTTCGGCAATGGTCCTATAATGTACCAATACAGGCATTTTACCTGGATAATTTGCCACGGGGCAGAGGGAGGTCAGTGATCAGTTGTGGGACCTTCTCCATAAGTGGATTTCAGATGACGTCATTATTTACATTTTCACTCATTAACATAAATCAGACTTCAAGCTACAATTCGAAAGAATGTGTCACCCTTAGTAATCACTGAAAATTTGAGATAAATATATTGAGAAAACGGCTTTTAAAATCTGCAAAAACACGTAAAACTCCCTTTCCACTCCATGCCCATTACCCCATGTATAACCACCCCCTGTAGTTGTCTCCTCCTCCCCCCCCCCCCCCCCCTCAAAAAAATAATTGGTAACTCGAAACAAAGAAATGTAGTATGGAGTTTTGTTTTATGGTTTTCTATTTTAAACTGAAATTTAATTGCCGCTATTAGAAGGCTGTTCTATATCAACAGGAATAGGAGTGTTAGCCGTTTTTTCTTTTCCGTTTTTCCCTGTCACAATACCCCCGTTAATAAAATCCCTATATCGCCGGTAACTATACAGGGGATTCTACGGTAGTGAAGTAGTCATGTCTGAAATTGGAAGTTGTTTCACAACAGACGCAGTTAGCGAAATGGCTAAAATAATTGCATAATTCTATTAAAACGTTCTTATTCTATGTCTAGTATGGATACTTAGATCTGGACTAGATAGCAAAAGTGAGAATTCTGCAGGTTTTGAAAGCTATAATTTTGTACTGATCGAGTTGGATGGGCTCGATTACGATTTCGTTCTCGTCCGATTTCGAGCATTTAAAAGTCCAAATCTCACGTCAATGGCTAAACGCTATTGAATGTATGTGTTAAAGTTTTAATCCTGCGAAACAATTTTTAGCAGACCCAGAAGATTCTGTATCACGGCAATCAAAATAAGAACTTTATGTCATGTTAGCAAAACTAACACCCTGCGAGAAGAACCTTCTCCCCGCTATTAAGAAGAGAAAGAGAGAAGAAGGCTCTACCGAAATCTATTTAACAATTAGACAACTCGCTCGAAGCTCCCAGTCAACTATCAGCCATAGAAACGTCGAGCGAGTAGTCTAATTGTTTTAGTAGAAACCAACTAGTAGTTCAATCGTAAACTGAAACAAGAAGATTTTTTGACATTTGACAACTTAGCAGCCATTGTTTTGCTTTTGAAAACCTTTTTTTTCACTACTCACTATCTATCACAGAATAGATATTGAGAAGCTTAGCCAATCAGATTGCATGATTGGTGATAGAACACTAGTTGGTTTCTACTAATAACGTTTATATCGAGCATACTCGAGAGTTACTTACTGGCTGAATCGAGTAGCCTCTAGATCGTGACAAAAAACATAGGATTTGTTGCTATCAGGAGAGCTTTTATATTGTAAAGTTTGACGCCGATTAGATTTAAACGTAAGAAGTTACATGTATATGAACCTCGCCAATTTCGTAGTCACACAAGCTCAGGAACGTTCGGCATAGCCTTCTATTCTCTTCAGTTCTCTATACTAGCGGAAAGAAGGCTGTACTCGCCAGATTTTTTGCTCTAACGAAGGGCTAGCGCTCGAAACGTCAGCTGCTACTCGCTTTTCACGGCGGTTAGCATACCTCAACCGACTTTAGTTGATTATACAGTGTCTACTCGCCAGAGCCGGCTAACGTTTACGAAAACTGTATTTGCCTATTTCCCGTTAGTTAAACATGACTTGCAAACCAAACTTGGCAAGTATGTTGCTTTCATAGTCCTTAAAATATCTGAACATTTGGTTGTCATGGAAACCAATATTAAGGGTGCTCCTTAATTTTCGAAAATTTGAGTGTTTAAGGTCTCGATAAAGGTTCGACGTGTCATTTCGGAAAAACGCTCTTGCAACGTCGGAATTAAAGCCACATAGACGTACTATATACCGTTTTAAAGGTCTTGAATTGAAGAAAGTATATATTCAATCCGTTTTGGACAAAAGTTAAAAGCGTAGATGTTGTATATATTTCTACGCGAAATGACTCCGTCCGCCAGAAGGAGTTCAGCCCTTCAGGCTTTGAAACATTTTTTTTCTTAATTAGCCCTTTCGAATCCCAACTAAATTGACTCAAATACTGTGTCAGGCAATTTTGATATATTGTGTATTACAGATTTTATGCATTTTCAAAGTTGAAAAAGTAGATTTTCATCCCATTTTGATACAAACCAGGTCATAAAACCTGAACGAAAAATAATTTCAAAATTCCCCGACACAGCATTTGAGAAACGGCTGTTTTCTACGACTCATGAAAATTTTAGGAAAATAGGACAAAATGCTAAAAGGCTGGACTTCAACAAAGTTCTGTTTTTGGCCGGAAAAAACAGCCGAGAAACAGCCTGATAAAGGTTTACGATTCATTTCACGGTTGACTAAGAAGTCCCGCCTCCAAGGGTAATCTCATTAACACTAGCCAATCAGAGCGATTCATGTTGTGTTCAGTCTCGGCCGATTACAAAGTTCAGACGAACAGTTCACCGATGCTCGATACTTCTACAGATTGAAACTAGTTAGCTGTAGTGTCGATTCCAGCTTAATTTCAAGAAGAAACACTCTTTTAGGAGTACAGAAAAATGGCACCACAGTCAGCAAACAATTAATATCATGCAGGGAAAACCACTGAAGCGCAGCTCGATCCACACCATGTACACGGTAGACTGTTTATGTCATTCTAAAATTTGTCATCGCGCTGAAACAAAACCGGCAAACCTTAGCTTCCTGCATTGAATTCTCTTTAAATTTTTGGCCGATTGAAGATAACAAAACTTTATTGCTTCATTCTTTGTGGACTTTCAGTCTTCGATGATTCTAACTTCTTGAAACTTGAGTATCATGATCCCTCCAGCCATTGTTTGTCCTAAGAACTTTACACCCGCTTCCAAATTTACTCACAAACTAAATTATAACAAACTAAATTGTGCTGTGTTTTTTCTTCTTCTTTTTTGAATACGGCACCAAGAAAGATCTACTTTTACACTTTTGGGCATTGCATTATAAACAGAGTAAATCTTTACGAACGAAAAGTAGCGCAGAAAATCACAGGATAGCGAGAATGAAATAACATGCCCAGTGAATGACAGCAGCTGTCAATCATTTTTCGCGCCTTTTTTAGCGGGAAATCGGAAAGTCGCATTTTCTAGGCCTTACATTTTTTTTTGGAGTTTGAGTTTTTTTGTGATGCTAGGTTAGGGCTTTTAGATTTAGTATTTGCGAAAAAACGCATTTTCGAAACTTTTCCATTTTGAACCTTTATCGAGACCTTAAGTGAAAATGGGGTGGAAAGAACGACTTTATTTCTCCAATATTTCTATACATTCTTTAAGTATGGCTAGGACTGCATGTATTTCTTACAGCGCCCCCTTAACTTGTTACCATGGCAACCAAACATTAAACATCATTTCATGCATCAAGCTACGTCGTACTACCGAATTTGGTTATTTTGGTTGTAGAAATTGCCGAATAACGAATGAAACGCATATTTAGCAGGTAACCAAAATAGCTAACTGTTCAATCCCACAAAACGGGAGTAAACGGATAAACTTTTCAATCAATTTAACTACATTTTCATGGTAAGGATAATAGTGCCATTCATGCTAGAAATATAAACACAAATGTTTTGGTCCGAGATAGAGTGGACCGCTCTTACAGAGACAGCCTCTTGATTTTCAAAGTCTGTTAAAGTCAATGTTTTTGAGTTTCCGATCATTGAACAACGCTTCTGAAAGATTGAAATTCCCTTATACAGTCACGATGGAATAAGCTTAAGAGGACTAATCAGCATTTATGGCTCTTACGTCATGATAAGCAGGACTCCATAGACCCATTAAAAATGGTGTATAATTGTGTCTAATGGTGTCTATTGTTTATGACTAACACTGGTATAATTAACTAACCGGTAGATTAAGGTATGCAAGAGCGCAGGAGCGCGAGAGCGGAAGAGCGTAAGAGCTCTTTGTTGGATTGTAGCACATATCATATGTTGGATTGAAATACAGTACATGTGTATTGGAATATAATAAAACACGTCCAACGGAAGTAAAACAGCACAATTTCAGAATAAGTAATGCCTATTCTCAAATAGCATACATGTATGTATCATACTGCATCATTGATGACGTACACAATTTCTAACACTATTATTAGTGTGGCCCTGAAAGTTGTAATACTGGAAGTTGTAGTACCGGAAGGGACTGGACAATGTGTGCGCGCGTGAAAGAGTGAGAACTGGACACGAGGTGTGCTCGGGGGTGTAAAAAGAGAGCCGCCATCTTGGAAAATGTATTTTTGTTGGGCATTCGTAATTAGCACCTAGTGTTCTTCCCTAAGGACTTGGAGTTGTTATTTAAGATGATATTTGCATATATCTTTCACTTGACGCCAGCCAGTTTACACGGTCGGTTATCCGAGCCAAAATTTATAGACACTATGTAATCCCGGCTTTATACAGCGGTTGTTTATGTAAGTAAGTTTTTTGATGACCCTTAACCTCCAGGGGTCTTGGCGAATTCGCATAGGGTTGGAGTATACGTTTCCAGAATAGTTTTTTCCTCAAAGTGAGGTTTTAACCTGGTTTTTCGTATCCGGCGATTCGTCTTTAGCTTAACATTAATATGTAATGTTTATACGGCAATAAACTTGACATAACTGGTCGGCATCCTCCTAACACGCCTTGCTTGATGCGTATGTAGAATATACAACATAAATATTTTCTATGCGGCGGAGCGCAGTGACAGAGCATAGAATGGAGGTTATTTAGTCTTACCTGTTGTAATCGTTTAGTCATGGATTGTGTTAATCTGGACCCCCATATAAAGACCAGCGGCCACATTAGCACAATTATTAGCCCTATTATTAGCACTATTATCACACCATTGCTTGTACTATTACCACTAGGATGTGTCTTCATTGGATAACTACAGATGTACAATATTGTCCAAAGTACCAATAACATGTATGTCTGTCTATAACAAACATTTTTACAACAACTATAGGTAAAAAAGCGCCTGCGGACTGGCAAGGAGCTTTAAACATCACGTACAATCTAGGTCCAGGGTTCAAGGCTGGATCTGACCTGAATAATATGGTCCAGATGGAGCTACACAACAACATTGAAGTGAAAAGAATTTATAACGTCATAGGGACTATCTACGGAGACGAGGAACCAGATAGATACGTGCTGATAGGTAATCATCGAGATTCTTGGGTATTCGGCGCTGTGGATGCTGGCAGTGGTACGAGTACAACCAATGAGATCGCTCGGATTCTCGGTAACTTGAAATCAAAAGGATGGAAACCTAGAAGAACCATTAAAATCTGCAGCTTCGCAGCGGAGGAGTACAGTAACATTGGTTCGAGGGAATGGGTAGAGGAACACAGGAAGATTCTGGATAAAAGAGCGGTAGCGTATCTAAATGTTGATATGGCTGTAGGAGGCAGATTTGCACTTGATGCCAACTCAAGCCCTTTACTTAAAGGTTGGTCTCAAGAAAAAGTTATTATTCAATTAGCTTTGGCTATTAGTGTGCGATTGAGTGACGTAAAACCAAAGTAATAGGCGGGTTAGGGTTAGGTTAGGGTTAGGTTAGTTAACCAAAGTAATAGGCGGTTTCTGCTATTATGTCAGTTGCAACAACTACCAGAATCCTTTGCGTTGATTCTTCTGTACTTCTAATTTTGACCATAGTCAGAAGAGTATTATTCTCAGAGGAGTTAAAATATCTGAAGAAATAGAATTCGAAAAGGATTCTCGTAGTCAATTAACATAATAGTGCAAATCGAGAATTACAGAGCTATAATTACGGGAGCAAGTAAAAACACAATGAGCCAATCACGAACTGAAGTAATTCGTTATTGGCTTTACTTGAACAAATAACTCGGAAAGGTAAATCGCAATAACTCTCGCTAAAACGAAAATCGATTGCGTGACTTACCAAAATAATGTTTGGTTTTAGTTTATAACTTGATTGGCTAATTGATTCCGCACCAGATTATTTAATATCTAAATTCACGAAGCGCTTCAATATTAGTGGTCGTGAAACTCGAAACTCGCAATTATTACAAATCCCCTTATTCAAACCTGCGAGTGATCATAGAACTTAAAATAAGTTAAATTAATAGATGTAATTAAAATTATCATGTACACTGTAGTTGTATTGTATTTTGTCTTTGAAAAGCCTTTTTAAGAAAAGATGAATAAAGCATGAAGTATAAGTATGAAGTATAATAGACCCTTTCAGCTTGCCTGTGTGTTGCCCCGTTTCAGACCATGTGCTAGTTCTCCAGAGGATTCGGTGCTTTGTTTTCCAATTATAGAAATTGGTACATTTGCTCTTGGGATACAGAAAAACAAAAACACACTACTCAAGGGAAAAGTCAGGTGGTCTGAAATGGGGCAACAAACAGGCAAGCTGAAAGGGTCTATCACAAACCATTTTTCACAGCCAATAGAAAATCTAAGCAAACGCAAAACCAGAGCAATCACTTCTTACTTTCGATACTCAATCGAAAATCACATCCAGAGGTATCTTACAAACTGTCTAACCACAACTAACTGTGGCAGCACCTGAAGACATCCGGATCAATCAAATCCCCCCCCCCCCCCCCCCACCCACCCCCATGTTTCACCCTAAATTTAATGGTTAATCATTAATGACATAAATGTACCCAAGGGAGGGGTGGGTGGATAGCTCCCACTGAGAAACCGTGATTGAGCTTTAGAGCAATCACCTGCACATATCAAGCACAATAGTTTTCGACCACAATTTTATAAAATTTTATAAAATTTTATTGTCATCATTTATAAAGCTGGTCTGGCCAGCATAACTATTTCTCACAAGGCACTGACATGTTAGGTTCAGATTGGTTTGGTTTTTGGCTTTTCGCCACACGTAATGAGGTGTGACCCGATAACCAAACATTTCTGTGGACTCGAAACTAGATGCTCCTTAGCTCAGTCCCGGTCGGTAGTGCAGTGGCACCGAAGCCTGTGTTCTGTTTGCTATGCCATACTGACGAGTTCTAATAAGAATGAAACGGCTGTCTATGGCTGCAATCTAGTCCGAGCGCTTTTCATGTCAGGCCTAGCTAACCGTAGTGCTTTGTGTTGGAATTTTACGTTGTATATCAGCTTTGCTGTAGTCTTCGGACTTTTCATTCGTTATTTTTCTTTTTTAACTGTATGTCTTGACGCCTCTTGTTTTACGAGTAATATATCTTAAGTTTGTATATATTGGCGGATGGAGTTGACCCTGCACTGATACAAACCCTCTGTGTATGAATATGGCTAGGTTTTGATAGTCATGCTAACTAGATAAGGCTCTAACTAAGCTGTCTCAACTCCAGCCTCGACATTACCAAAGTCTTTGTTGCCTTTCAAAATGGCGATCTGAGAACTATGAATAGGACTTTCAACAAATAAATGTGACATTTAAATATGACCAAACAGAAATGAAAATACACCTTCCAGATTAATGCGCTAAGATTTTCCCGCGATGTTCAGTATTACGCTTGTATGTTCTAAATACCATTTACAAAGACTTTATAATCCTTGTGATATAGGTTTGATCTGGAAATGGACAAACAAAGTGATGGACCCCAATGCGCCAGGTAATACAAAGACTATTGCTGACATCATGCTTGAACGGCTTCCCCCAAACACTGAAGATCCTGGGAAACCTAAAGTTCATGTGCTGACATCGGTGAGCGACTTCTCTCATTTCTACCACCACATGGGCATTCCATCAACAGACATGACATATCAATATGGCTACAAGAACAAGATGTCTTACTACCCTGTCTACCACTCACAACACGACACTTATACATGGGTGAAAAAATTCATGGACCCCGAGTTTAAATTCCATAAAGCTATGGTCCAACTGAATGGCGGGATGTTATTGGACATTGCCGATAGTCCGTTGTTGCCAATGGATGTGTCAATATATGCTGACGTCATTAATAAGTCCTACACTTTGTTGAAAACAAGAGAAGATGCTAAACTTCAACAGCATAACATTACCCTGAAGTACATGGGCAAGGCAGTGAAGAAGTTTCTCGATGCTGCCGAAGCTTTTAGTAGCTTTCTATCGACCATCAGTGATAAACAGGACCAGGAGAGCTTCTCAGTATTGCGCAGACTCAATAATCAAATGGTGGAGGTGGACAAGGCGTTCGTGTATCCATATGGGTTACCAGAAAGACCTCTAACGCGGCATGTGGCCTTTGCCCCTGAGAAATATAATGCATATGGTAGTTCCAGTTTCCCTGGTATTAGCGATGCACTCTTTGATGCAAATCGAGGAAAAAGCTGGGCCAAGGTCGATGAGCAGATTTCTGTTGTTATGCAGTCGATTCTCTCAGCTGCTGATGTCCTTGCTTCGGTTAAACTACCTTAATAATTCATTTTAAACTGTGAAGATTCTGGTTGTTTACAACGAATTCGTGGCGGCAACAATTGGGATATTAACTTCGTTCTTCAAATACCTTTTTCAATATTCAATCGATCGTGTGGGGCTCTGAAAACAGCAACCCAAGCTAAGTATCACTCATGATCAAATTAAAATCGAAATCTTGAGTGATTCGAAATTGTACTACATAAAATGACGTGTTTCGGAAACGCACTCTGAAAATAGATTTGAAACTACAACATTTTTCACCACTGGTCTGACAGAATTTTGAGAATAAAGTCTTGATACAACTGTAACATTGAAGGAGGTCATAAATACCCTTTAAGAAAATAGTTGCATCTGGATTCACCAGTGACGCTTATTATTTTCACATGATTTTTATTTTATTTTTCAAGTATTTTTATATTCATTTTAATATCCTCAGCGATCAATATATATTGCCTGCCAGTAAAAAACAAAAACAAATGCTGACATGGACCCGCCATCGCATTACCATGTATGAAATTAACTTAGAACTAGTCAAATTATCTTATGTTTATTCTAATTATGTATTTTTGTATTGTATCCAATTTGAATATGTAACTTGTGATGAAATAAAGTTGAGTTGTTTTGTTTTGAATAGATCGCAAACAAATGTCTGAAATATGATTTTTTTAGGAAGCACACAGGGTGCTAAGAAACTCATCGATCAATGAAAGGAAAATAAACATGCCCTTCATTTAAAAGGGAAAATGCCCTCAAATAAAACTTGATAAAAGTAACAGAAATTTAAGTTGCTCTCATTTTTAAAATCCTTTCGAAATGAGAAAGGATGGCGTTTTGCGTTTGTCAATATCTCACTTTGTTTCAGAGATATCGATATTCAGGTTTTTTCGATATCCAAAATTAGATTATATGTGACGTCATTGCCTTGGCACAGCCTGAACACTCTTGAACATAACATTTCAATATCCCACTTCCGAGATATTCCTCACTTTCTACGTAAAAAGGAATCAATACGAGGCTCCACGCATAATGCTCAGTCGTTCGTGACAAACTACAGAAGTGCTGTAGTCTTGTCACGAACGACTGAGCATTATGCACGGAGCCTCGTATTGATTCCTTTGTATGTAGGAAGTGAGGCATATCTCGGAAGTGGGCTATTTCTGTCTCCTCTATATAAAATTATTTGCTTTAAACCACTCACACACAATGCCTATGCTGTTCCAAATCTTCTGATGCGCCCACAGCAGTAAACTGTGTTTGACCAGGGAGCAATTACGGAATGTGTTTTCCTCATGGAAGTAGCCTGGGGCCAAGAGTGTCAATCTGTACGATGATGTGTATTTTCCTTAGTACCACATTTTGCAAAGTTTCAATTGTTTTCCCCGTTATTTGCAAAGATGTTCTTCATTTTGTGATTTGTATTCAGGCCGTGTCATTAAATTTGCATATTGCAAAAACCTGAATATCTCTGTAATACAAGATGAGCTATTGACAAACGGAAAACGCCACCCACCTCATTTCGAAAGGATAATCAAATGAGATCGACTTAATTTACGATTCTTAGGCACTTTAAGTTCATAATAATCAAATTACACGCAACAAAGGCATGAACTAACCTGTTTTCCGTGTGTAACGCTTGGTTAGTTCTCTTTGATAAGTTTTTTATAATTTTGTTGTAACTTCTAACGAATGTGTCTTAGACCGAACTTGGAGTCCTATTTCACTTTCGTATAAAAAGCGATTAAATAAAAAAAGATACATCTCTAGCCTCACTTCCATGGATCCAGAAGTAGTAAGCTTTGACGTTTCAGTATTCAACTATCTATGCAATAGATCCTTTGCATAACAATGCTTCCTAGTATAAGCGATTTGTAGTGATCATTCTATGTATTCTTATTCCGGAATACGGTCAATCGAACGCACCCTAAAATACATGTTCATTTAATTGTTTTCCTTTTCTATATCTTATAGTGAAGCAATAACTAGTGAAGCATAACACATTATTCCCTCATATATGCATACGACTGTGTATATATATATATGTATTGTAAACGGGAATTTTACTTGACCCAAAAATTACAAGAATCTAGCTTTTCATAATTGGCTGCACTTCTTGCCTTTTTTAAAAGCATAACGTTATACATTCAAACGCCAAGCTAGCTAGTGACGACAACAAAACTTTTGGCAAAGGCAGAAATGCGATGTATTGAAATTTATATCTCTCTGAAAATTTAGACAAAACACATTATTGGGTTAACATGATGTCAGGCATTTTTGAGGCGATAAGGAGAGCATCAAAACTAATTAGGATTTTGAATGTCATGTTGAAAACACATTAGCCTTAGGTTTTAAGAAACATGGCTACAAGGTTCAGATTAGCTTGCTTTGATATGACCCGATGGTTTCGCTAGTGGGTTTACTGTGATGGGACTGAGGAGGTCGACTCGACTGAAAGAGGCGAAATTTGCTCCAAAATAGTTTAATATTATTGTTTGCCTTTGTCGCTTTCCTACGGTGATGATCGTAGGAAGCAAAAACTTTTTAATATCACTTACTAATGCAAACTTATCAGGGTGCTCAACCAGAATTATTTTAGAAATGCATATTTATTGTCCCAAACGAATGGTTGGCATTCCCCAAGTTATTTGTAGTTAATAATTAACTACAGTGGGAAAAAAATTCCGTTCCCCAGAGTGAGCCAGCTGTATATTATACAATGCACTTACCAGCATCATAATCATGAATTTCTTTTGGCATTTCCATTGAGGGCATCTTCATCAGCATCATCGTCATCAATCGCCTCACTTGATATGTTTATGGAAATTGTTTCTGGATAAGAATCCCTCTCAATGCAAATTCTCTTGCCATTTCCATTAAGGGCGTCTTCATCATTATCCATTTTCCAACGCTTCAGAGATTGAGAGGTGTCTTCGTTCCCAAGGCCATTTAATAATTCCTAATGCAACTTCTTTATACCTTTGTATGCAACCTGTTTTCTTTTCCTTGTTTCAAACTTGGTGACTTCCTGGAAGCGAGCGTCCATTTTAAACATCTCATCAAGTTTTGAAAAATCATCTCCTTTTCGTCTCCCTGAATAGGTTCCTTGTATTTCTTCAGTATAGCCTCCCTGGTGATTATGTTGTCCCTGTTCTCGACATTGTACTCTTTCGAGAACCACTGCGATACATTTATTCCAGGAACTTTATTCTTGATAAAAAAAAGCAATACCGGAATAGCCAACTTTTTTTCTATGGCTACGTAGTGTCTTTGCGCTTTTAGCAAGACCAAGGATTTTCTTTTAAGAAATTCCTGCCGTAGAAAAAAACACATCCCTCATTTTGACATCGCATTTCGAAGACTTGCGGAACTCTTCCCACAGTCTGTCATTAAGTATGACAGACTCTTCTCTTGCTGGATAACCAGCTTTGCGTAGCCATTCCGTAATCTCGGCTATCAGCTATAAAATCGCAATAAAATCAAACAAAGACAATTACACAAATGGCTTAATTTACCTGAATATGTAGTTCCCTCTCCATTTACTTTTATCTTTATGCTATCTGGATCTAAGAAATCACAGCAATAACGTGGAAAAAACCTTTTTGCTTATTTAAGTAATTGAGTATTTGAGTGGCAGCTATCTGTACGTCGATAACAACTACTGTATAGAAAACATCAATACGTACATTATAGGTTGTGTGGCAAATATGCATTATTAGTCTCGCCGTTTGCTGCTGATATATATCCAACGGCATTATGAGGGACGAGTTCATTAGTACCACATACTATTAAGTGTCTCCATCTCTAAATAATGTTTGCTTGATTGATTGATTGATTGACTATTCAGCTGGGACATTTTAATGAGAGAAATCTACTCTCGCAAATAATTGAATAATTACCAGAATCAAAACAATTGCCACCCTTATAAGATAAATGTGATAACGAATGTTTCAATGTTGTTCAATTTACTTTTTACGAATCTCAGAAAAATCCATATTATTGAAAATATACGGTTGTTGTCTTGACGATGCAATGGGCCTTGTGCAACAGTTTATTACGTGATTGCACTGGGTTAAAGGCACTTTTATGAGATTGGTAGTGTTATTAGTAAAACCTGTTTGAAAATGATATATTCCACCTCCAATCGCCAAATTGCAGATCTTTCTAAAACAGCGTTTTATAGTTTGTTTGCCATCCACTTAAAGCTTTTCTCATTTGATTACAAGTTCATTCATTTGTTATTGAAGTCACTGACTGTTGTAAAAGACCTACCACCTTCCTTTTTTTCACTCTTCAATCCGTTGCCAATACGGTGTTATAATTAGTATTTAGAATATCATCAACTTACCAAACATCCCTGATTGTAGAACAACAACATTCTCGATCCATATTTTGTTTACATTCATTCCAGTGGGAAGTGCAGTATGTGAATATAAGCAATTAGGACGAACATAAGAATAAGCTGACTTCACCAAGTGAATAAAACTAATTTTTTTTAATACAAGCAATAATGTGCTACAGTCACTGTCATGCTTCGGACATTTACCAGCAAACCGGAGGTACATGTATACCGGTGTGATATTCAGCAACTTTTTTTCGCCCATATTTTTGGTATAAATATTTCTTCTAAGAAGGTTTGAAAAATCATACAAAAGCGGTTAAGTAACAGATTTTAATTTTGATAAACACGTAAGCAATAACGATTATCCCAAAAATTCGCAAACGCAACTAACAAAAGCAGAGCTGATGTTGAAGGTTCGCAAACTGTTTGAAACAATAATAGTTGTGCGTAGAACTTTTCAAAATCATATAGAAGCGTCTAAATCAGTTCTCGAGTTCATTTTAGCACTTAAATGGAAGCAAAATCTTCAAGGAAAACGAATACAATGGTTTCGCTGTTGCGCAATTCTTTTAGAATTAATCTGGCTAAAAACCAATTCGACATGTTCATTGAGATAGAAGCAAATATACAAACAATAGAAGCGGGATATCATGTTTCGTGTAATATTTGTGAGTTACTGGCAAACGTGGAAATTATAAGTGGAAATATTGAAAACAGTGTATATTCTTTTTCTTTCTATGAGCACAGGAAGGAAAGTGGTCTGGCGCATTTACAAATCTTTCCTGATCAGACTTTAATACTCCAGTTAGTTGGTAAGTATAGTATAGTACTCGGTGAACAGAGCTAGAGTATGTAATTCCCGCCACTTTTAATGATGTTTCAAAAACCGATCGCAGCATTTGTTACCAACATGAAAACACAGGCAGACAAAAATAATGCCAAAAATAATGCGATGTAGAAAACTTAAAAAAAGGGACTGATTGTGTGTTGGCACAAACTACAAGCTTGTAAATTGCGGTTCTGTTTTATTGTTTTGAATACGTCAATCAATAGACAATATTCGTATTCTCACGGACGAGCTGGAACGAGCACTCAATGGAGGCTCATGCGGGGGAATCTTTTCTAATGCTAAATAGTTTTTAGCGAATTCCCCCGCACGAGCCTCCATTGAGTGTTCGTTCCAGCTCGTCCGTGAGAATACGACTATTGCCTATTTACTGCAATCTTCTAGCAAGTCGGAATTCGGCTGAACCGTTTACTTCCGGGATAGAAATAAGAGAAAATGAACGAACTGACAATAGATAATAACGAAGACTGACTTTTAATAGCCGCAGAAATCTCATTCGAAAACAAATTTGAATTAAAATGACTCTGCATGTATGAGAAATTCGAATGTTAGTATTTATGTGCCTCGCAGGCTATCTGAAATAATAATTTGAAATCCTAAGACAAAATAAGAGAACAATTTGGGTTATTTCCTCCGGTTTGCTGGCAATGTTAACACGAACCCATCCAGCACTTCTCTAAGAATATCACAAACCCTTCAAGAGAAAATTTCGAAACTGAACTGAGCGCGTGAATTTTATCCGGTTTTTGATTGGTTTGTTTAACACGTTAGATCACAATTACGAATACAAAAAATGCAATAAAATGATATCTACCTAACTGACCTGAATAAAGTATCTACAGGGCGAATTCAGCAAGTTTAAATGAGCTTACGAAGCTGTCGTATATAGGCAATGATTGGTGTCATGTAGGCTATAGATCATAGTGAAAAGGAGTACTTACCAATTCCAAGGACTTTAATATGCCAGTGTATGCAGCTTCCGATTGAATCCGCAGCCACGCGGAACCCCAGAAAGGCCGCGCCGGACCCTATCAAGACAAGGCTGATACAGTTGAATATCAATTTTGTAGTTTGTTCTAAAAGATCTCCAGTCAATTGACAGTAAAACATTGTGGAAAGCCAACTTACCGATAAATATTCCAATACAGTAAAGTTCCTGTACGCAGTATAAATAGATGATAGAAGTTGTTCAGATACCTAGCAAGCTGTAGATCCACTGTCAGTGCAGCCAGTATCGAATGTAATAAGATCGCATACATATGCTATTAAAACCGATCTATTTTTACACTGGAAACTGACAGGAGAACAAAAGACGAACATAATTACCAATGTAATCCATTGTTTTCTAATAAATAATCACATACGGTACGTCATTTTTAATGTTACTGTCGTTGTCAAAGCATTGAAACCCGGCCAGCAAGGATTATTTTAATTCCCAGAGTACGTTGCGAAGCGGTGCAGCAGCAGCCAGCCCAAAATAAGTAATCTATGTTTTTTCCCCAGCCACGATAACTGTCGGAATTCTGAAATCTGAAGTCAAGCTTTTACATATTTTTACAGTAAGGGTTTCCTCTCATAATTACAATCCCAGCCAGCACAATTTAAGGCCTAGTTTGGGGCCCAATATCGCCGCGACACAGTGCAACATTAGGCGATATCAGGCGACATTGGCAAATTTTGTTGAAAAAGGGCAAAATTATTGGGCGACGATGGGCAACATTAGGCGATATTGGGCGACATTGGACAATATTTGGCGACACTGAAGCATAATAATAATAATATATTTATTTAAACTGATAAAACCGATAATTAATACTCTACTCATGATTAATTACTGACCAGTATAAGGTAGAAAGCAAACATATATTACTGGGTATCATAAAATATTATCATGCGACTACAGGCAACATTGGGCAACTTTAGGTGACATTAGGCGACATTGGGCGACATTGGGCCTCAAACTAGGCCTAATTTAGTCTGCGGAACGGATATTTTGAGGATCGGTTCCATTGAGCACTCTGTCCTTAGCCAAAAAGGACTGGTGATATCTCTCATAATATATAAAATGTTTGGTTACGGCATGATAAATTGTAGTCGGCCTATAGATTCTAGAGAATCAACATGGCAAGTCAAAGAAGAGATTGTCCTGTGGACGGTTGTTCCTCCAAAATCCTCACAAATCTTCCATCTCACTTGAAACAAAAACATCATATGGTATCCAATGAAAGAAATATATGGTTACGTAAATCAAGGATGTGTTTAGCAAATCTAGAACAACCTTCACAACTTTTGAATGGTAAACCAACAACACACCAGCCTGTGCATGTTGTCGAACATTCCATGGTTGTAGTAGAACCACCTTCAGTCTTTGAATGTAGTACAATCAGAAGCACCACAACAGCTTGTGAAAGTCGTGAAACAACCCATGGAGGTAGCAGAACAACCATCACAACAGTCTGAGAATGTCATGGAAAAAATCATGGTTGTAGTAGAACAATCTTCGCAACCTTTGAATATAGTACAGACAGAAGCAACACAACAGCACAAAGGTCAAACAGTTCAACATGCGATCAAACACTTTAATTTGGATTCCCTGAAAAAATTGATAATCCTGTAACTTTTTTAGCTATGGGTTCCCGCGCGGTCCCAGAGGTACACCCGCATCCTCGTGTAGCTGTCGAGCCTTGACTGTCTCCCCTCTTAATTCACGGTATCGCGGTACCTTTCGCAAGCTGGATCGCCGCCACAATAGCCCTGGCGCAGCTGAGTTCGTTGTCATTTTGTATACGGATGATAGATCGTTTGGCATCGATACGGTCATCCGTATTAAGGACGTTAACCTGCACGCTGCGCTTGGTCTTACCCTCGATAGAGATGCCTTTCTTGTTAAGCTCTTTCCTGGAAGGACAGAGGTGACCCCGATGGGTATAGAAGAAGTGGTGATACTGATCACAAAATTTATTTTGTTCACGGTGATGTTTCAAGTATGAAGGCTTGACTACATAATGATAGTTAAGGCCCACTTTGTAAATGTACAAAGGGGTTTCTCCTTCCGTAGAACGGAAAACAGGGGTATCATTATTCTCATGCTCGAGAACTACCAGATGTTTTCTCCAATGCTGACCCATCCAACCGCTCAAGATGTGAACATCACCCCAAGGTGTGGCTTCAGCATCACCCAAATAGGCGATCTTGATCTCCATGACCTCTCTCTCAAAATAGGGTAGCCCTTGCTGATGTTGATGGCCCTGCAACACAGTTTCAAACAGAGTGAAGCACGAAGCTGTGTTCTTGGACAGATTTACTTTTTTTATAAAGAGAGAGGTCACTTAAATATGACATTGGCGTGTTTTGTTCTTTGACAGGAACCGATTCGTGGCCTCTTCATTTTTACCTGCACTTCTTGGATGTTTCGCATAGGTAACCCACACTTCCATCGCACCGTTGGCCATTCTTGCTCTGTACCACTTTTTGGATCTGGTCCACCATACGCTCCGCATTTAATTCATGGGCAGACATGAATGATAAAGCAATATGGTGGTCCAGCTCTGCTCCGCGAACGAGAAACGAAGGTGATTCAAATTCAGTTATTTTTTCAAAGAAAATTTGACTCACTAATAATGACTTATTAATGTTAAGGATCATTTTGACAAGATTTGTGCTCTCGAAAATAAAACTAGCGGGGTTTAGAACTAGTACAGGACCAATGGTTTAGCCGGAGCCTCACTTTATTGTTCCACGGGTCCGTTAAAGATATTTAAAATGCTTGAACGGGAAATGTTTGCTTACAAACTTAACAATTACTGCAAAGTTTCAGTGCCGTAGAAAATTAGCGCGCTAACGGTTTCACCCACTTGAGAGCGGTGATTTTGCTCTATGAAATAAAACCTAGCGGTGTTAAGAACTGGTCTAGAACTACCGTAGAACTCGTTAGTTTTTCTAAAATGAAACGGAACATTTTAAATTAAAAAAAATTAAAACAATTACTATAAAGTTTCAGTCTCGAAGAAAATTTGCGCGCTAACTCACTACACTAGGGCTCAGAAATAAAAACTAGCGGGGTTTAGAACTATATAGTCTGGAACTTTTCTTACCTTAAACACGAAGTTCCGGTATGAAAAGGGGAGCCCAGTGGTTTGTCACACTTCAGTTGTCAATCGGCCTTTGTGGAGTGAACATCTGCGTGATGCTCCGCTCGAGTGCTCCCTACTGATTGCTTGTCGCGGGAAATTCAAATTAAACGCAAAAAATGTTTAACCTCAGAGTAAGGGCTACAGAGTTCGCAAACAGTCATAAAATACCATTGGTAGTCATAAATGGACAACTATCTTCCCTCTGGTAATTTTGTTATGGCTTGTTGAATTTTAAGCCTTAAAGAGAACCTCGGCTGAAAAACAATGTTTGCACTCAAGTGTTTGTTATGGATGCCTAAGTCTGTTTCTGTTTGTCTCCAGTAAATTGTACACTAGATGTCATTTATGCACCGATTTTCCTCTCGATAAAACTCATTTGAATTTCCTGCGCGCCGCCATCTTGGATATCATGACGTCACAGTGTTGCCCTATTGTCGCATAACAAAAGAGCTATTGTTTTCTGACAATAAGGCAACACTGTGACGTCATACAATTCAAGATGGCGGCGCGCAGGAATTTCAAATGAGTTTTATCGACAGGAAAATTGTTGCATAAATGACATCTAGTGTACAATTTACTTATAAACACATAATTTCAACCTCACCAGTTCAGATAATTCCGTTTGCGTTCAAAGACAAGGCCAATCAGTGTTCACTTCCAGCTTTTGAGACTCTTCAGTTGAAGTTGAAGTATAAAAGCTCAGCATTGGTTTGACTGGCTTCAAGACTTCCCAGTTGTAAAATCTCAAGACAGACAAGAATACTTCAGGAAAGTACTTGGCGGTAAACAGCCAACAATCATAATCGCTCATTTCACCTCCTCGCAGTGTGTGATGATAGCGAAGAGTGTTTTACCAATATCATCAACGCAACACTGCTATCCTATGGCACTTAGATGCAGCAGTACAGGCATTTTATTTCAGTGGTCACTCCTCTGCTGGCCAGACTAGCTCATTAGCTGACTATGTGATTGGATCGCCACACTCCTTTCGTAAATGTGAGAATTTTCTATCGAAAGCCCCTAAAAGTCCTGGTGGCTATAGAATAACTGAAGATCTTGCTATTTCAGTCGAATAAATCTTTGGTTTCAGCAAAATAATGGGTAAGAATGGCTCAAATCATCGCTCCCGTCGAACTTTGCATCTACAAGTGTCGCTGAGCGGTGTCGAATCTGATTGGGTGATATTGTCACGTGTTGAGTTGTTCATCAAACAATGGCTCCTGTGTAATCTGATTGGTTAACGACGACTTCCGGGTCGACACAGAAAATAATAAAATTAAAAATAATAAACACTTACGAAACTTGACTCGGGCCCAGCCTACGCTGGCCCGAGTAATTAAACAATACTTTTTAACTCGTGGATGCGCGCAAGCGCAGAACACGAGTCATTAGGGTTAGTGGGTCCTAGCTAATTTATTCATCGTTTTATGGTGTGTACTTCGGGATTTTCTGTGTACATCGGGACTCTCCGATGGCGTTTTGGTATATACTTCATGGTAGTATTCCGTTCCATATATAGTCCCTTGCATAACGATTTTCTCTACTGTTTTACAGTATTATGCAGGGAGACTATATGGAACGGAAAACTACCATGAAGTATATACCGGCATTTTGCTTAGCTCAGCTGAACAGAATGGTGTGAGTGTAGATAGAGATAGCCAGTTTATAAGTAAAGTGTTTTAAAGTCAATCATGAGTATTCCTGAATTCGAAGTTCTGTATTCGGAATTCTCGAATGAGAAAATGAACTGAAATAACATAATATATTCACATAGCTATAGGTTCCAACCTAAAAAATATGTGTTTTCTTTGATCGTTCTTCCGATCTTCCACTGTTTATATTTGATAAAACGTTTGCAAGTACATTTGCCTAGCGTTAGATTCCCAAAAACTCAATTCTGCGCCGATGTGAACCGGATAAAAACTCCTTTTAACCCCTTCGATATGTTCAGCAGGGCATTTTGATTTAAAGATCAATTTGATTCAGCAACAACATTGTGATCCATGGCTACACTAAATAATACCTTTGTCACACAATCCTTGTTCAGATTGGAAGTTCCAGAACTACTTAGACTGCATGCGTCAACACAATTAGCCACTATCAAGCGAAAGTTCTAGACGTTCAAGCTATAAATAGTATCCTATTCGCATCATTCCCTTTATGCTCGTGCAATAAGAATGGGCATTGTCGCCCGAGTTCAGGTAGAAGGAGAGCAGAATTAGCAGCAGGGAGGGGGGAAGGGACGGAAAAACTGAACTCGGTCGAAAGGAAGGGGAGCGAAAGGGAATGATCGAACGCAATAGTGGAGGAAGGTCATTCCGGTACTAGAGGCGATAGTGATCCTGACGCGAACTGTGCGACGAACCTTGGTGGAGTTCTTATTTATACTCGCTCTGAAAGGGACTGGTGCGAATAGTATCCTATTCGCACCAGTCCCTTTATGCTCGTGCAATAAGAATGGGCATTGTCGCGAGATCAGGGAACTCCATAGACTCATACCCCCTGCCAGCTAGGAAGAACACCTATACTCACCACACCCAGACTTATACGGGATAAGCGGTTTATGCGAGTATCAAACGAATTTTAAACTGAATTCGAGGCCGGGGAAGGAAAGGCATTGACATAGTCCTTCAAGGTGTTATGTCGGAGTAGATAGAAGAGGAGACAGCGGTAAGGGTACCCCACCGGAAAGCAACTCAATCGGACCTACAGGGCGTAGGAATTGGGCCAGCATCAAGTAACAGGATGTGGTCTTGCTATTGTGCCAGCCCACAGGACTCATCATGTCCGCCCAACAAACTAATAACTAGCAGGTCTATTCTGTAGGTCAATACAGTGGCGGCACCATCCAGAGTAAACGACGGACAAACCGGCATGGAGTAAGGTTGGAAACTGGGAAGGGGAAGGGAGAGAGGGTGCCATCCTCTGGGGAGCACGAGCAGAATAGCGGCCAGAGGCAAGCCGGGTTAATTGCAGTGGAATGTGGGGACGCGGAAAACCCAGGGGATGCCAGCACGAGCGTCAGTAATCCGACTAGGGAATTAGTATTCCTTTCATGCTGCCATGAGGAATAGGGCGGAGTAGGGGAGGGGTGGGGTGGTGATGAGAAAGGGGTTGTCGGCGGAGGGGTACTAGACAGCATAAACGCTACAATACGTATATACCCCCGAAATGAATGAAATAAAACGAATAGAACATAAATACTAACCCATCGAATAAAAACTGCACGGCACAAATGGAGCACGTGTGCGCGAACTACTCTGGCAACTGATGCCAAATGTTCGGATGAATGGGGAATAAAAACTAAATCATGAAATGCGAACCAACTAGTAATACCAATGGCATAATATATACCCGCATAAGCGTTAAGTGAGAGAAAATGCGTGAGGAACAATAGGCTCATGGCAAACTACATGCTAAACGTATGATGGCAATAACACTTAGCCACAAACTCCTTATGGTAAGTTAAGCACGGGCACGAAATGGTCGTAACTACACATACAACGTGCACTGCAAATAGAGTTATAATGGAACAGAGAAAGCTAACTTTTGTAAATTGAAACAATGCTCCACAAAAACACACTTGTACTCAAGAAACAAGTACCATGCTAAACTCACGAAAACCCATACTAAAAGTAGTGTGCAAAGAAATAACAAGTCGAACGACCAGAAGAAAGCACTAACCGAGGAACATCAATAATATCGTAGGCCGAATCCGTGACTGTGAAGCAAGCCCGTATGACGACCATGTATCAACTTCCGAACATTACGTTAGTGCATAACAGTGGTGCCCATATGTCAAAGTAAATATATAGATAAAATCCAAAAGGAAAAGATATGGTAACACAAGTACCAAACTCACGGCAGAGCATGCCAAAACGTGGAAAATATAATACTAAAGCGAAGAAATGGAGCACTAATTAAAATACCATCGCACTACACAAATCCGTATTTGAGGCCAGAATGCAAACTTGCGGCTACACGAGTGTCAAATTGACGGCAGAGCATTCCAAAACGTGTAAAAAACAAAAGACTATTTAAGCGAGGAAAAGAAACTAATTAGAACATAACTGCAATGCAGAATCTGTATTTGTGAGGCCAGCACGCAAACTTACGGCAACACATGTGCCAAACATACGATACATGCCAACATGCAAAAATAAAGGACTAAAACGAAGAATTGAAAATTAACTAGAACATTTATACCGCACTACACAAATCCGTATTTGTGAGGCCAGCACGTAAACTCACGGCAACACATGTGTCAAACTCACGGCAGTACATGCCAACGTACAAAAATAAAGGACTAAACGAAGAAGAGAAAATTAACTAGAACATTTATACCGCACTGCACAAATCCGCGTCCACCTACATATGGTAAAAACGAAGGAATAAAGCAATATAGACCATGACGCTGAACGGCAACGAAGGCAAAATACGCCGGCGAAACTACCAAGGAGACGAAAACGGTGATACAATGCAAACCATGATAGACCAAAACAAAATACATACACAAGCATAATTGAGCACGAGAGGCAAACAACAACCTGAAACACATAGTGGGAAAAAGGATGAAATTACCTCTAGTTGTGGCGGCTGAGCGACGGCTTTATGTCGGAGGAGCAGCTGGTGGAAGATCTTGACCACCTGGGACATTCTGTCGAGCCGCCAGAACTCTCGCGGCTTGGGGTACTTGTCCTTCCATTTTCTTAGTACGATAAGCAGCGAGGAACGAGGTGCAGGTGTTCTGACGCGAACTGCGCGACGAACCTTGGTGGAGTTCTTATTTATACTCGCTCTGGAAGGAACTGATGCGAATAGGTCGTTTATTTCACACACAATAGTAATTTAATTCGTGGATGCACGCATGTGCAGAACGAGTTATTGGGTTTAGGTTGATACGAGATAATGTATTCGTCGTTTTTTTCTGTGTCTCGACGACTCGCCGTTGACTTTCCGAATGACCGTCCAAGGTTTCGAAAAGATTTGGTCATGCTGGAGAAGATGTATTGATGGTGCCCATCTAATGCCAGACACTTCAAACCTGGACATGCTTGCAATTGGATCCCCACAAATCACTTAGTGGTGATGACGTAACGATGACGTCATCGGTCACGTGATCTTAAGTACATTCCAATATCTCTCATTTATAATGCCAGACAGTTCAAACTACTTGGACAGGTATGGTATTATTTTCCCACGATTCACTTAGTGGTGATGACGTAACGATGACGTTATCGGTCACGTGATTTTTAGTGTATACCAAAATAGCTCACTGACCATCCACGAGTTGCACTTAGGGGCCCTATGTTTAGATTTTGTTTCACAGATGGAATGACTACGTTCTATCATCACATAATAATTACAAAAGAGGGAATATGGAATTAGTTCCTTTTAAGTCCTTCCTAACCTTATGATTTTTGTAAAGTAACTTTATTTTTTCTTGCTTTTTAAAGGGTTTTAAAAACTACTTATATCACACTTGACACGGTTTTCTTTGTTCTTCATAGGGGTGAAACTCTGGTATAAACCCGTTCAACAATAGACTAATTAAATAACAAATCTGAGGTTTATAACTGTTGTAGAGAGGTTTATAACTCAGTTAGTGCATTGTTTATAACTCAGTTATAAACATCCTTCTATTTGAGAAAACCTCGCCAAATGTGATATAAGTCACTTTCATACCGAGAACCTTCGGTTCTAATCCCTAAACATCCCTCGGGGCCTACGGCCCTCGGGACGTTTAGGGCTTAGAACCTCGGTTCTCGGTATGAAACTCTTACTTTGCACGTAGAGTACATTTTACACGGGCACAATAAAATAATCTCTGGTGTAGAATTTTTGTAGAATTTTAGTTGGGAGGTAAAATATTAACTCAGACAAACATAATCAAAACATTTTTAAATATTATTACTTTATCATTATATAGTGAGGACAAAACTACAGTATTTATGTGAGATTTATTTTATTTCATTTTCCATATTTGTCTCAGGTCAAAATTACAATGCACTATGTAAAACTCGTGTCGTAAGTAAATAAATCGTGCTATCAATTTTGTTCATCTTTTTGTATGTGTAAATTACATGCAGCCTACTTAACAATTATTCACCGAAGTGGAGGTGACTAGTGGTAAGCGGCGAGGTAAATATCCACAACTATTTACCAACACTGAGGCGAATAATTGTTTTAGTATATACCACACTCCAGGTGAATAGCCAGCACCAAATAGTTATTTTATTTTCTGTCAAATGGACAAAGACTCGCGCGAGATGATCGCTGCTTTGCTCGGAGGTGAATATGAAATCATATTCAATGTTTGAGTAGCCAATCAGAGCGCGCGAAAAGTGATATTCACTGGTGTGGTATATACTAAATCTTGATATTAGACGTTAAAAACTACAATATTATTTCATTTTCCTGTTTGGGATACGGAAACAGCAATAGTGGTGGAGTCATTGCAGTACTTCGCGTGACTGAGACTACCTCAGCCAGCACGCGCACGATAGCACAAACAGTGATATTCACAAATGAATCCACGAATATAGTATGTACAATGTCTTTGCTTGTTACATCGAGTTCCACATTTGTGATCCCTTTTCTCTCCGTCGTGCGCAACTGCAATTGTAACACAATAAACATTTCAGTTGAAAGTCACGCAATGGCTGTGTTTGTTAAACACTTTGATGCTTATCTTAACCACATGCAGACTTGTTGGAAACATATTAAAAAGACAAAAAGACAACAGAAAAGATATGAAACTACAACCAAAAATATAACCAACTACAACCAACCAAAACTATAACCAAAACATATAACCAAAAAAGTTAATGTAATTAAATTCTCTAATTTCAAAGACCGCTAGTAGTACCATTCATGGCGAACAATATCGTACATCATGGCCGCCGCGCATGCGTAGAATGCATTACACGTCGTTCCAAAATTAGTGAAAACACTGAAGACAAGGCTTACCTTTTCACAATTTTCCAATTTGCTGCTTTAATATTTATATTTCTTGAGGTCCACAAGTTTTAAATTCAGTTAACATGCCTGCTCCTGCCCTCGATTGTGATTGCTAACAAGTTGTGGATGATTAGACCGGTTCCCGATGCTCTGCTAAAAAACGACCCAAATTAGCTAGAGCCGCCATACATCTTCTGTTAAATACTGTAAAGGCCAGTCAGAAAGCTCAATCACAAAGACTTCCGAGTAGTTCATGTTTGAGGTCCACAAGTTTGAATCTGTTCTGCAGATACCAAAGTAGATTCTAACGCCAGAAAAACGAGTTGAAATACTTGCTTTGGTGGTTCCAAACGTCCTGTAAATAACTGCATTTTAACGCCAAAACTCTCCTTCCCAAACGTACTAAGTTTAAAGGGACAGACCCGACTCGTTCAGCTGTTACATTTCCCTTCGCGCAGGACGTTGAAAACAACAGCTCGTCCGCCATTTTGACTGTCGATGTCCATGTAACCTCTCCTCTTTCTATAAACACTCATCAACGGCTTTCTTTTTAAAAATAGATTTTCACGTACGCGCCCGCAATGACAACCGCTGACTGTACGAAATTGTTCGCCATGTTAAATAAATGTTTTAAGGTTACCTGACTCGTTTAGCCCTATCGTTATTTCAGGAACCTGATAGTAGTTACACAGGACCGTGGAACCGGCCTAATAAATCTAAAGAAGATCACTGTTGACAGACAACGCCATTGGACGGTTTGTTACATTGAAACGTCATCTGGTAGAGATGACAAAGACGTGATGCATTGTGATTACAAGCAAGTGGAATTATTTTTGTTTTCTTGAGAAATATAACAGAATGAGGAAATAAGAGCTAAACAAAATTATATCCGGAGTAAACAAAAGAGAAAACAAAAACAATGCCTCGGTCGTGGGCTCGAACTCCCTAGAAAACACCCTAACCTTTAGAAAGTGCAGCACAAAAACAATAGAAGTATATAGTATTATGGGTACAATCAGAATACAGGTCTCGAGAGGTTCCGTGCTACTCCGATCGATCGCATGTTATAAGCTGCTCCGCTCGCGATAAACACTTGAATGATTTATATGACCTTGTTAAAAGATCAGTCATTCCTGTTTTAGTATTCAGAGAACAAACTAAAGCTAACAGATTGGCCAAACGTAAGAGAAGACTAAAGAAACAGTTCAAATGTATATCGGCTACAATCTCACCGTTTTTTTCACGTTGGTTCTTCTGGAGCCCAAAAGGTAGAGCATTCGTATTAATAACAAAGCCCACAATGACCAACAGAATTACAAGCTTGCTGAACATCTTCTACTTAGCTCACAACTGAACTGTAAGATAAAACGATAAACATTATAAGTAAACATGCATGCATGGTCATCAGTTAATTCTCCTTTATGACCAGACGTAACACAAAGTGTTTTAGTATATACCACACCAGTGAATATCACTTTCGCGCGCTCTGATTGGCTACTCAAACCATGAATATATAGAGGTTATTGACCAAGCGTGAGGTCAAGACGCAAAAAATGAACGAGGCCAATATTCCCCCATCTTGACCGAACAAGCTTGGTCAATAAGGTTTTTATTATATGGCAAAAATGAATAAAATCCCACTTTGACACACGCGCCAGGAACCCATTGCGTGGTAAACTGAAGAGCGAATAGAAATCAATTAGACGACTTTCACTTGAAGTTCAACCTTGTGGCGTTCAAAACAGTTTGTTTTCCGACGTAAAAATGCGTTTTTATGTATGAACACTACTGACCTGTACTTTACTTCAGATGCAATGAGTTTCAATGACAACTTCATCAGAAAGGCCGAATGCATTATCTGGAGACAAAAATGTGCATATTTGTGATACCAAACTCGTTGCATGGCACTACACAACACACGCTATGACGTAGCTAGCGTCTAATACGCATGCTCACATCTTATTACCGGTAGAGTGGCAACCATGTACAGCTTTTTCGTCCTTGTTAGGACTCATCAGCATGGCATAGCCCCCAAGACCGTCAGCCTCACTTTAGATCATAGGCCTCAGAATCTGGTTACTCTAGCGGCGAGCTCGAAAGCTGCTTTAAACCCCAGCCACCACGCTACACGTGTGGGAGCTAGAGATGTGAACAAGCGCAATAGCAATGTGGATCTCTCCGAAGAGGATCTAGTAGTGCAAAATGGAAATGGCACGGCCAAATCCGAAATTATAATACCAAACTCGTTGCATGGCACTACACAACACACGCTATGACGTAGCTAGCGTATAATACGCATGCTCACATCTTATTACCGGTAGAGTGGCAACCATGTACAGCTGTTTCGTCCTTGTTAGGACTCATCAGCATGGCATAGCCCCCAAGACCGTCAGCCTCACTTTAGATCATAGGCCTCAGAATCTGGTTACTCTAGCGGCGAGCTCGAAAGCTGCTTTAAACCCCAGCCACCACGCTACACGTGTGGGAGCTAGAGATGTGAACAAGCGCAATAGCAATGTGGATCTCTCCGAAGAGGATCTAGTAGTGCAAAATGGAAATGGCACGGCCAAATCCGAAATTATAATACCAAACTCGTTGCATGGCACTACACAACACACGCTATGACGTAGCTAGCGTCTAATACGCATGCTCACATCTTATTACCGGTAGAGTGGCAACCATGTACAGCTGTCCCGCTCACGGAGCTGCCATATAATAAGATTTCATATTCACCTCCAAGCAAAGCAGCAATCATCTCGCTCGAGTTTTTGTTCATTTGACAGAAAATAAAATAACTATTTGATGCTGGCTATTCACCTGGAGTGTGGTATATACTAAAACAATTATTCACCTCAGTGTTGGTGAGTAGTGGTGGATATCAGTTTTCCTCGCCGAAGCGGCTCGGTAAATATCCACCACTATTCACCTCCACTTCGGTGAATAATTGTTAAATATTAATCAGAAAGACAAAGAAACCCGTTTTTTTGGCACAAGGAGAGGTTTAATGGTAAAGGAACTCAAAATATCTAGACAATAAAGAATTACCTCTCGACCAACCAAACCGCCAAACAAAGAATTTCCTGAAGTCTTTCAATCCTTAAATGAAGAGATCATTCTACGTGCAACGCAAAACTTAGCCTTCATGGAAAATTCTAAGTAACATTTATAAGCATCTGATGACCAATTTCCAAATACTTGAATGGGCTCACCCGGAATACCTGAGCTAAATGCCCAGTTGGCTCCTCCTCTGCGAAAGGAGTGTCCACGAAAACGAATCAGATCAGGTCCCGGGGGGGGGGGGGGGGGGGGGGGGGGGGAGAGGGGAGGTGGTCCCTTATATAGGCCATACGGGTATGTTCCGCGTGATAGGGTATGGGTTTTGAGCTGCCAAGGTCTGGGAAAGGGTATGGATTTTGATATACTTGTCTTTGATGCCATGTTTAGCGCTCTGTCGACCACACTACAGCTTAAAACCTATTAAAACAAAACAACGGCTTTCGTAGTGTATATAATTGAGTATGAATCTATGGTTTGGGATAGGGTATATATATTTTTGCTTCAAATCTGGGATAGGGTATGGTAAACGGCATTTTTAGGTCTGGGATAGGTATGCGAAGCTGAAGTAATCGAGCTCGTATAAGACCGCAACAAACTGTGGTTAGGAGAACCGGAGCGTTTAGTTATGACGAATGCGGATGTAGCGTCGGACGCTGGAATGAGAGTGCACATGTTATGGAACATGAGAACCGGACACAGAATAGTCTAGTTTCGTATTCGAAAATTACCGCTGAATGCAATGACTACAGACGCATGTACGCAGGGTTAGCCTCATTCTGAAGTTAAACATTCTTAAATACCAGCGAGAAGGTGGGCTATTCGCAACACTGTGTATTGTTGTAGTTTCGCGTTTTGCACCTTGTCGTTGGTATTTAATAATGTTTAACTTCAGAATGAGGCTAACCCTACGTACATGCGTCTGTAGTCATTGCATTAAGCGGTAATTTTCGAATACCAAACTGGACTATTGAGTTAATAATTAGGAATTCGCAAAAGAGGAAGAATTAGAGGACGAAAATAAATGTTTCCGTTGACAGAAATACAACGTAATCGTATGGAAACGTTGATGTTTCTGTTGCCGTATTCATTAATATCCGTGCACTTAATCATATGTTTAAGTCACGTTTCCGTTACACCGTAAACGTCGGAAACGAACAAAAACCGCACTCTGTTTCCGTCATGCGTTTACGGTGGCAGAAATTCAGGTTTACGAACAAACGTATACCTATGTTCATGGTAATGTATACCTATGTATAGCGTGACCGTAAACTTTAATTTCTGTCATCGTAAACTCATGCTTTTGGGAATATACGTTTTATTAACTTTGTGACTTTCTTTTGCTTCTTCATTATCTTTTTTTTTGAAGACTATGACAAGATATTTGAAATATATAGCTAGATATTTCAACATCAGTAAATACACAAGAATTTACATAACACTTCATCTATTATTATATCAGGAAACAGTTTTATCATAAAACATTAAAAAGACTAACAACTAATCACTTTATAAAGTTAGTTAATGCTATAAGCAATATTCATGGTAACGCACATGAAAACAAAAGCGTGATCGAGGAAAAAATAAAAGGGAACATTTGGTTCAGGGTTGCCGTTCTAAAAGCCTATTAAGCTTTAAGACTGCCATTATTATATAGCTGGACTAATTGGATAATTAGAAATATGACGGTATTCAAAAACCTTTACTACTTTTCTAAGGTCAGCTATATCGAATCATCTCTGCCAAAATTTGTTTTTGTCACTGTTAAATCAAATTTGCTTACAGAAGATTTGGTGTCCGTTTTCGTAAATTCATGATTTCGCGCTGTGAACCCGACTGATTAGTCTTCGACCACTTGAACGTGACTTGTAGGCCGAAATCGGTCGACACGACATCGCCACGACAAAGATACTTGTTCAGGTCGAAGAGACGCGCTGAATCTGGAGCAATATTAGAAATACGCGCAAAAAGAAAGAAAGCGAAAAGAAAGACACACGAATACCAGGATCCTATTACCAGGAGCGTACCTATGTGATGGTTAGCGCCCACAGCACAGTAGACGACGTGGCTAGTTATAGTCGCAAAGTTCTGGTATGCGATTACGTTGTCTTTTGCTCTCTTGCGCTTTCGTATTTTTAGCAGCTTGAACCGTGTTCATATACAATTTTTCAGTGCATCCTGATTGGTTAAAAGTGACGGCATTTGTTTCTTCTCGTGGGAAACACAAAGCTAAAAATAGCTACATCATCTGTTCCGCTGTTGGACATACCTAATCTGGGAGATGCACGCTCCTGGTAATAGGCTTCCGCGAATATTCCGATCTCGATTAACTGATGTAAAATATCTAGTGTGATAGGAGGTGCTCGCAAAGGTGAATTTTGACTAAGGCGCTCAATGAGTCTCGCTATTTATCGACTTAGGATCCCTCCCCCCCCCCCCGCAAAAAAAAAACTTACAAAATTCAAAAAGACTAGTAAAATAAATAGACTGAGTTTGGAAAAAGTGTTACACTATAAAATGTAACCGTTTAAATATTTTAGGAAAGGATTGGTGATTAGAATAAGGGTTTTTAAATAAACAGCTAAACATGGAAGCATGAAACATAGTCAAAATTATGGTAAGGGGATCTTCAACTTCAGAGTTTATAATTAGTTCTTGTAGTTAAGTGTAGCTTTGTTTGCTCTGACGCGCCCAAATGTCGCGATTAACGAGCCATAAAAGTAGTAATGAAAACATAGTATTTAGTTAAAGGGTCGATATACATTAGCAGATATAATCTTCGCGGGAAATAAAATGAGTTGTCCCTTCTTTCGAGTATAATTAATCGAACACCCATCAAAGTAGAGTAAACATAATGTCGTTCAACCTCATTAACTCTACGAAACTCTCGTTCTGTTTGCTCTTCTAAGGAAATAGATTAGTAGTTGGGGGCAATTGTAAAATCAATTATGGGATAACAAAAGCTATTAGTATATGCATTTGATATAGTCTATCTTTTAGCCGCTATGCATGGGTTCATATATATGTAGCAACAAACACTATTATCAGATTTAAAATGACACTATATAATTATGCCTTGATTTCCGTATGCAAAAGCCATTAGGAGTTGTTTTGATTCAATTAATTAACAAAAAGGCTTAGGACGGGAAGTCATTAAAATATGTCGGAGATAATGGTGTTGGGGCAAGACGAGTTGACCTATTAAAACATAAGACCTCTTATCTTTGTTGGTTTTTGTGATAAACTAATTGATATCCTATTTACAAGTACTTATGTACAGGCAACTTGTGTGAGCTTTGAGTAACGTGCAATATCAAGTTTAGGTGCGTACTTAATTGAATTGGACTTTGTTCTAAAGTCACCTCTTCCTAATATGTTCGGTTAAGACTTAACTTTCTCTACGGTAGAATGAGTATCAATGGTTAAGCAAATCCTATGTTAAGTTTCTTTGCAAACTTTGTCTGCTAAATATCTTTTATTCTTGTTTTGTCAATCTTTTGTCAACCTCTTATCTTTGTTGGTTTTTGTGATAAACTAATTGATATCCTATTTACAAGTACTTATGTACAGGCAACTTGTGTGAGCTTTGAGTAACGTGCAATATCAAGTTTAGGTGACCATTTCACATGAACTTAAACTAGGCGGTCCTTGATTTCAGAGCTAAGGCTAAAGCCCCGCCTCGTCCCACCAGGTACGGTGCGTACTTAATTCAATTGGACTTTGTTCTAAAGTCACCTCTTCCTAATATTTTAGAAAAAGAATTAAAGGCAGTGGGAATTAAAAAAACCCACTGACACCGATATCGAAGAAGAGAATTTCTTCGAAGAGACTGGTTGGTATTTCGGCACAGCGACCGAACCAGCTGAAACTGCCGGCTCTCTCTCGGAGAGGGCACCTCAACGCTTAGGCGAAGAAAAAGAGGAAGAAGAAGAAGAGGAAGAAGACAAGGAAGAAGACGAAAAGAAGAACGCCCTTACAGAAGTAAAACAAGAAACAAAACAATCAGGTGCAAATTAAAGGCATGTAGTTATTGTTCAGCGTGTAGTCACAAGATAAGGACTGATAGTGGAAGGATACTATAGAACATTAATAGTTACTCGTTAGGGTGTGACTGATATGTATATTTAAGTCTCGGTTGTTGCTTGGTAGTTGTGTTGGAAGTAGGCAAAAACAAAACAATTGATAGTACAATCAACTGAATTCCTGTTCGAATTTTTTGGGACGTGTAATACGCGATATTAAGATAGGTTAGGGTTTTAAACTTGTGCTAATTTAATAAGGGATAAAGGGCAATACTAGTTTTTGAGCAAGGCGAAAAAAGGCCCTGTTACTCGAAGTCAATCTGAGTTGCTAAAGGACCATATCATCAGAAAGGTTTTTGTGATTGTTCTGCTGTTGAAACCTCGGCTCTTGTTAAAAAAACAGATAAATCAAAACAACTCAAGCATGTTAAGGCCTGGTTCAGGGGTCAAATTTCGGATAAAAACTGTTTTCCTTATTTGAGCACAGCCGAGTATGGTAAGTACGCCAAGTTTCTAATGGTAATAGGTATCACCATTCTTGACAACCTTAAGTGGTTTGTGTGAAGTAAAACGTGTCACGTGGTCTGTCACGTGACTTAGAACACGAAATCAGTAAATCAAAAACGCGGCTCCGAGTGTAAAACAGCTAGGATAACGAGTGGATATGCTTAGTTAAGGTTAAAGCCTTTTACCTAAATCAGCTTAGAAAAGATGACTACAATGTTTCGTTAACGAGTAATTAAGGCGAAATTATGAAAAATAGGTCACGTGACTTTTTGCACCCTAAATATCTCCTTATCTTTACATGATAGTCATGTTTTCTAAGCGTAGTCTGAAACACTGCGGGAGGAGTAATGTTTGAAAACGATTTTATATAATTATGACGTCATCGATCACGTGATAAGACAACCATCCACTTAACAAATTTAAGGAAGTGGATATTAGTATTATGGTGTAATTAGATTTTGTTTAAACTGTTATTTTTGTCAGAAAACATTTTTTAACGTACATCTATTTTCCGTTAAATGAACCAGGCCTGAACATGCTTGAGAACTAAAGGTTAAAACTAAAGTCAAACCCCAACAAAATCTTGGTATAATGGACGCCGATACGCTTAAACAAATTTTGGAAGCTACCGTTTTGAGCCAAAAGCAATTCTTGGAAGCTAGTGCTTCAAGCCAGAAGGCAACGCTTAAGGAATTATTGGCCCATAAGGAGGAACAATTAGAAGCAGTGGCCTGGCAACAAAAAACAAACACTTAAAGAGCTGCTCGCTCATAGGGATCAAGAGTTAGATACGATTTTGTCAAAAGCTCTTGAGAAGGTTCCAACTAATGACACAAGTCATATTAAATTAGAATCGTTTTCCGGTCGCGAAAACCAGGATGTTAATCGATGGTTGGCTAAGTGTTCTAATCGGCTCACTTCAAAAGGAAAGACCCCGGATAGTAAAACGGCAGCAGCTGAATTAGGCAGTTATCTTTCAGGCCCAGCTGAGACTTGGTTTCTTATACTAGACCCCACAGTTAAGGAGGATTATTCGCAGTTGAAGGGTGCGCTTCTTGGGAATTTTTCCTCTGAGGACATGAAATATCGGTGGAGGCAAGAATTATCCTCCCGTAAGCAGGGCCCTAGCGAATCTCTAGATACATATATTGATTTTATTTCGGAGACTTGTTATCGCCTCCAATTAAGTGATGAGGAGAAGAAGCATGCCTTCATTCAAGGTTTACGTGGTGACGTAAAAGAGATAGTTATAATGCAAAGGCCAAAAACTTATCATGAGGCGGAAAATCTAGCAAGACTTAAGATTAATACATCAGCGGATAAGGAAAAAGGGGCTGTGGGCTCCCCCTCCACGGGGTTGGACCAGGTGACTCTCCTCAAAATTTTAACTAATTTAGTGCCTAATAAGAGTACTGAGCAAAAGAAAGAAAGAGTAGCAGCCTTTGAATCTCCTAAAAGTCGGGAACTCCCTTTGACGTTAAGAATTTCCTCGGAAATGGGGAAATTTAAGACGGAAATTAGGGACGAAATGCGACAATTTCGTAAAGAATTACTTAGGAATTACTTAGGTTAAGAACCAACAACAAAATTCCGCGATAACCGCAATCAAGGATGGAGAAGTAATCCTTTCCCTAGGGGAGATAACTACTGTAGAGAAGGCCCGCAAGCCAGGGGAAATAATCCTCTCCCTAGGGATGATAATTATCGCGGGGGAAGACGTACTGATGGACGACCTGTATGCTTTCGGTGTCAACGGACGCCTGAATGAGTCAGAGAAGTTTACTCCAAAAAGTAACAGCCAAATCGAGGAAGGTAAAGTCAATAACTTCGAAGGAGATATTTCATACCATTGTTCGTTAGGTTATGGCGATCAGTTGAAGATTAGTGCTGAGGTTCGCGACATTCGTAAAGAGCAAGAAATTGTAACATTTCAATTGGTTTTGAGTGACCGCAAATTAAGTGGAAATATTGTTCATGAAGTTTCTAGTATTCCGTGTGCCTCAGTGAACAACTGTTCACAGGTGAAAGCGGATTCGGCTAAGTGGAAAGAACGACCAGGCCCATCTAAACACCCACCCTCGATGTTATTAATGTTCTCATTGCTAGTATGCAGTATCATAATTGGTGCTAAAGTGACTAGCCAAGAAATTTATGGTTTTTGCAAGGACAGGTTAGGTTTTCGAACCCTTAGACGAATTTGCATGTTTAAATTTGGATTAGTGATCAATGCATTTGACGTTTTGGAGAATTTAACGACAATGAAGCTAGTAAGAATGAAGCACTTAGAAGTGAACTACTGCCTATGTCTATTATTCAAATGTTTTTGTTTCCGACTCCCATAACATGAAAATAACTTATTGCTGGATACATTTTAAGACATGAAGGAAACTTAAATTGTTAATGCTAAAGGCCTGAAATGGATCTCCCAGCAGGAAAGAAGTTGGCTGCGTCCTCGATCTAGGAATCGAAGGTAAAATTATTATCAATATCCTAATCAATTCTGTAATAAAATTGTAAATGCACTATTCCTGAATTGCCTAATTCCAATGACAACAAGTATATATTAACTATAAAGTTATATTATCCATTATTTGTTATAAGTAAATGCTCGATACTTACTTTGAGGACTCGCAATATTTCCCTACTATATACATTTTCTTGAATATCAGATGAGCGCCACGATGGATCCATTCCGTGCATTCAATTACAGTTGGTTATTGCCGGACAGGAATACATTCGACGTGTTCCATCGTCTGTTTTAAATAACACCTGACTCACAGTCTCACCACGGAGGCACGGACTGCCCAAATTGTGTTTTACGATCTGAAAACCGTATGAGTTTCATCCTTTTACTCGACCGGGTACTATAGATGCAGCACTAGCGGTTTTGCAGGGCAAGAGATTACTCACGTCTTCGGACGATTTGCTGACGTTTGTCCGCGTTTGTGGGAAATTGAAAATAAATGAGGACATTCTAATGACGCAATTTTTTACATACAGAGTCATTACGGACGCACATACCGTCCAGCGGAGTTTCTTTTTAGCACTTGCATGGGAGTTGTACTTGTACAATTTCCACACCGCACTCCGCAATTTTTGTCAGTGGCCCTCTTGCGACGCTCTGTGTTTGCCACTACACGCTTTTACGAATTGCCTTACTTATCGGGCGCTTCTTCAACGTGTACACAACATTGAACGTGCAAATTCGCGCAAATTGCTGAAATATTAGAATGTCGCCGTATATTATTATGATACCTTTTGGTTTGTTATTGGGGTAACAGTATATACGAACATTATATCTCAAAATATATTCTGTCGCTGGTTCTCGACACGGGCGTGATTCTGTTACATGTAGGTACCACCACTTTCTAATGTTTCTATTTCCGAATGGAGACATTCGCATCTGGAGGGGGAAATAACTGTTACACTATAAAATGTAACCGTTTAAATATTTTAGGAAAGGATTGGTGATTAGAATAAGGGTTTTTAAATAAACAGCTAAACATGGAAGTATGAAACATAGTCAAAATTATGGTAAGGGATCTTCAACTTCAGAGTTTATAATTAGTTCTTGTAGTTAAGTGTAGCTTTGTTTGCTCTGACGCGCCCAAATGTCGAAATTAACGAGCCATAAAAGTAGTAATGAAAACATAGTATTTAGTTAAAGGGTCGATATACATTAGCAGATATAATCTTCGCGGGAAATAAAATGAGTTGTCCCTTCTTTCGAGTATAATTAATCGAACACCCATCAAAGTAGAGTAAACATAATGTCGTTCAACCTCATTAACTCTACGAAACTCTCGTTCTGTTTGCTCTTCTAAGGAAATAGATTAGTAGTTGGGGGCAATTGTAAAATCAATTATGGAATTACAAAAGCTATTAGTATATGCATTTGATATAGTCTATCTTTTAGCCGCTATGCATGGGTTCATATATATGTAGCAACAAACACTATTATCAGATTTAAAATGACACTATATAATTATGCCTTGATTTCCGTATGCAAAAGCCATTAGGAGTTGTTTTGATTCAATTAATTAACAAAAAGGCTTAGGACGGGAAGTCATTAAAATATGTCGGAGATAATGGTGTTGGGGCAAGACGAGTTGACCTATTAAAACATAAGACCTCTTATCTTTGTTGGTTTTTGTGATAAACTAATTGATATCCTATTTACAAGTACTTATGTACAGGCAACTTGTGTGAGCTTTGAGTAACGTGCAATATCAAGTTTAGGTGCGTACTTAATTGAATTGGACTTTGTTCTAAAGTCACCTCTTCCTAATATGTTCGGTTAAGACTTAACTTTCTCTACGGTAGAATGAGTATCAATGGTTAAGCAAATCCTATGTTAAGTTTCTTTGCAAACTTTGTCTGCTAAATATCTTTTATTCTTGTTTTGTCAATCTTTTCACTGGTTTCTCCCACTCACTAGTTGCCTTACACCAGAATACATTACGGAGAGGATAGCCAATAGGAGCCAAGCTTTAGATTGATAGCTGTCTGTCCATAAGATTGACAAGAGCTAGTCGATAAAAGAAAAAGCCCACATTGTAAGATGAGAGTTAGAAGGAGTTGGCGCGGAGTTGGCGCGGAGTTCTCCGCGAGTACGACTGAAAGCGAAGTCCAACTCAAGCCTCGTCTGCTCTTTATGGAGTAACGATCCCGGTCCCCGGAAAGGGGGAAACTAAAGAGAGTTTTCCCCCTTCGAAACAAAAGTAGATTGAAGTCACTTCACAACTTTTAAACGTTGCATACAAATATGGCTATCCGTAACTCTCCGTCTTGAAGTTGTTTGGCTGGTTTTATCGGTAATTCAGTTTATAAATGAAAATTAAATAATTCAGTTTATAAAAAAAATCCAATTGATAAATAGTATAGGTCGGCCTCCCGAAAGTAACAACAGTAAAAGGCTGCTAAAACCGAAGTAACGACCCTCTTTATACGTTAACGTTTCGGAACTTTACAGTAGTATTTCTCATTTCATTGGGCAGGCAAATGTTTCCGCGGTGCTACTACGAATGCGAATTTTACTGAAAATACTCGATATATGAAATACTGAAGCAATCACGACCGGCTGACCGTAGAAAAATGCAAATCTTTATTCAGGATACGGCAGTAAGCTAATTTTTGGCTGTTTGAAATGATGGTCAGTGCATTACATTACGTGTTGAGAAGAGAACTGGTCGGCACGCGAAAAGTGTTAGCTTGTGTAAAGTCTCAGCGCCGTATTCACCTCGTGTTGAGCGGTTTTTACGGGCGATTTCTAGGCTCTCAGGGGCATTAAGGCATGGGTCTCAAACTATTTCAATATGGCCGTCGCAAATCAAGAGGGGGTGGTCTATCTGCTTGTTAGATATGGTCTTTGCACTTTTACAGATTCCATAAAGTCACAACCTCGATACCTTGTTGTGGAAGTTTCCATGGAAACGTGTTATGTGACCTTTGAACTCTAGTTTTAAGGAAAATTGGGAAAAGCCTCCTGGAGGTCGGTAAAAGTTGTTAATATAGTGGATATTTTCATGCAAGTGAATCAAGGTTAGTGCACACGTTCCTGCTCCAATTTGAAAAGTTGGTTATTTTAAGGGGAAGGCAATTTAAGGCAACTGTGAAATTTGATATCCTCAAATTTCCACCGAATTAACAGACATTCTAATGATAACCAACTTTTCAAATTGGAGCACCGAAGTGTGCCCTAACATTGATTCATTGGCATGAAAATATATATTATATCAACAACTTGTACCGACCTGCAGGAGGCTTTTCCCAATTTTCCTTAAAATTAAAGTTCAAAGGTCACATTACACGTTTCCATGGAAACTGTCACAAAAATGTGTTAAGGTTGTGACTTTATCAAATATGTCAAAGTGTCAAGAATATATCTCACAAGCACAAAGAGATAGACCACCCCCTCTTGATTTGTGGCGGCCATATTGGAGACCCATGCCTTAACACCCCTGAGCTCTACATACTCATACTATCTTTGAATGAACTGTATAATGTGGAGATGCTGTAGTGCAAATAACATGCTGAGAGCTGTCAAACTAATTTCATCTAAATCAAAAGCGCACTTCCTATTACTATTGATTACATCTTGGGAATTTGGACACGAGGTTAGAACAGCCCCCCAAAAAGAACACGATGCTAGCAGGGAAAGAAATGGATGCGAGATTCACTTGTTCGTGACATTGTCAATCAAAAATCTTAGAGCTAGCACATCTTTTGCGCCAGAAATGGAAAGAGCAAGCTAAAATAATTAATCAGCGCAAGTTTCATGTTTATAACTTTAAGATCAAATTTAATAAATCTTGAATGTAACAGTGCATGTATGGATATGAGACTGGAGAGCACGCCTTATTGACATTTTTGATATTGTCATTATTATTATTATTATTATTATTATTATTATTATTACTATAATTGTTATTACTATATAATAAACTTGTATTTTCGTCACCACAAGTTTCGGCCGCAATTAGGAAAAGTGCGAGAATTTATTCGCCTGACTGAGTATAGTATGGCGTTAGAACATGATATGTATCAAGAAATGACAAATATACGGCCATCTAAAAAGTCGATACGTTATGAATTAAGCCCAGTTACAATTTGAAATTAAAATTACATTGTGTTTTAGTTTAGATTGAGAGTTACTTGTGACCTACACCAAAGCTAGACACAGTGGTGTTTCATGCCGTGAACTAGTGCTTGCTAAACGCTGTCACCATAAGAACATAGCTAAGGGACGGACCATTAGAAAAGTTATTGGGGGGGGGGGGATTCTCAAGCTGCATGAATTTTTTTTACTCCAGTTTGCTGTGCAGCAATTTTTTTTTCGGCTAAGGTCTCTTGCACGTTTTTTTTTTTGAAAATATTTTATGTACTAATCTATTCAATTTGGAATATTAAGTTATTCCAAATTTAGCTATCTTTGTACTTAACAGTTCTTGTCCTAAGTAAACCTTAAGAGCCATCACATGGTTCTCAAACTCAAGAGTTTATCCAATCTTCAACTCCCTCGAGGAAAGAAAGATCTCCAAATCCCTTCCTTTGAAGGGCCTGAATACGCCGTCTGTGTATATAGGCTATTGAAGAAGGAAATTTATTGATTTTCCCGCAGCGTCCTCCCTCTTTGTCTCTTGCATTGCATTAACACTAGGAAATGAACAATCTGAAATCTACAATGTGTACTGTCTAGTGTTTCTCGGCCAATGGAAATCGAGATGTAGTTTATGCAAAATTATGCCAGAACGTCCCTTCCCGAGTTTTGAGGGGAGACGTACGGCTGTACACAGGCTATCAAGTAGAGGATGCTGTTCGCAGGCTACTATCTCCCCCTCCATGTATGATTTTTTTTTTCTGTGTTGCTGGCTGTGCATGGATATTTTATTTTATAATTTTCCCTTGTATGGATCTTTTTTTGGAATTCCCCCACCCCCCCCCCCCCCCCCATAACTTTTCTAATGGTCCGTCCCTAAGCACGGAAGTTCTAGCTCCATTTTTTTCATTTTTTTTCAGTTTCTTATCTGTCAGCGCCATTAAAAATTGAACTTTGTGATATTTGAGTAATGATCTTCTAAAAATACAGTACAATCTACTCTGGTGGTCGCTTATTAGAAAACGGCAAAAACAATAGAAAATGTCAAGTATTGAGACTAAAAAGTGGTCGCGGTCGCTTAAGAATGTTTGCGTTGGTCGCTTACGAGAGAGTTTTTACAACTGAATTTGACTGAGAAAAAACGGTTCTTTGGTAAAGTGGTCGTTATGGGAGGTGGTCGCTTACGGGAAGTGGTCGCAGGAGAGAGTTGACTGATCCATATTTAAGTTTCATCAGTCGATGTTTTAATTCACGTGCTTAAATTGTTCGTTTCCAGTCCTCATCGCCGGTTAAATCTTTCCTCTTCTTTACTGTCTATATAGTTGTTTTCGGTTTATAACATACCGTGGATTGCACCCGTGGCGGAACAAAACATGCCTCGTTAGCTTCTTTTGTTATACCAACAACACGTCTGATACGTTTTTGTGATTTTATTCCCTTAGGAATGATTGCAACCCAATAACAGCGGGAAACCGTTCTAAAAATAACCTAACTTGTGAAAATGCCGTAGCCATAGAAGTAGTATGGGAGATTCTCGTTCTTGGTTATGGGCTCTTGGTTTTTGTGCGGCCTTTTCCCTGGTTCAATTCATGTCTTCGATACGATTCTAAATAGATACCTTGCTCGCAGGGAATAAAATTCTAAAAAAATCGTTTATACGAAAACACCTAACCCATGATTTCACAAAACCATCCGTGAGTCACCCAACAACAAGAACAACTTTTATGTCACACAGAGAAGAGAAGGTAGTTACAACAATAGTAATACATGATTTTGTATGGGGTCACCTGGAATAACGGCCAATCGTGCCAGTTGACCGAGATCAATTCATCAGACACTTGTATACGGTCGTATGATTGCTCACTATTATAAAAAAGAAAATACTATACATAATAATTTTTAAATTGTCTACAGAGTTATAGAAACATTATAACATGACCACGATAAATCAAACGCTCTGATTTGTGAACTGAAACTTTGGCGCAAGCGCTCAGCTTATAATTATGCGGGTTTTTTTCGCGCGCTTCAGTTCAGATCATGTATGAGAATTTTATATTTCATCACCAATAAAATCACTTTTAGCTCTTAAATTGTCGTGGCTATGTTATAAAAGAAACGATAAAGGCCACAGCTGCGCGTCCGATCGAGTTTTGGACGCATCTGGTAGGTTGCCTAAACACTCAAGTAGCTAGAGTTGGTCTCGGCTTTGCCTCGAGCAACTGTCATGGTTCTTTCGTGCTTAACGACTCGATGGACACACGCTGCACATTTGCCATTTCTTTAATCCAATGGAACACAGTAAAAATATTGATTATATGGGAACACACACAAACACAAAAGAAAACATCCTAAATACGGCTAAGGAATGAACAAAATATATTTTATGGTTAAGGGACGATTTGTTGGATAGCATATAAGCCCAGGCCAGTTATGCTTTTTTTTTACAGCTTAGACCTTAAAAGGTAAGGGAAAATTAGGTACGGAGTTCCATGCATTAGGACATTCAAATGTAATATCCCAGTGGATATCTTTGATTTAATCCTAAGTTTCTGTGTTGTTTTATTCTTTTTACAAACACAAGTAAGTTTTTGTTAGCGACAAACAACAGTTTTTTATCCTTTGCTTCAAAATATCTCATATCGAAACTCCGGCTGAAGCTGATGGCTAAACGGCATTAATGCATTTAGATCTACAACTTTAGAAGTTGGATATTTTTCCGAGTGCCGCCGGGTTTTAGTCGCTATATATTTATAAGCAGCGACGTTGCTATGAAGGGTCGGCCGCGCGCGCGCTCATGCAAATGGCGGGAAAAACTTACTTCCAGTTTAGTGAAAAAGCAACGCGCGCCCTTCGCAATTCGCTGGCTAGCAAGCTCGGGTTTTATTTACATTTTGTAAAAGTTATAATGAAGTTGTTTTTTGCTACTTCAATCCGGGTTGTTTTACTTTCCATGCTTCAAGTTTACTTGATATAAATGCCGAAAAAGAGCGATAAAACCGAGAAAGCCATTCTAGCTGCTGAGGGTCGCTGGACGAGGGAAAATTCCAATGTCAGGGAATTCGGGTGTCTGGTGCAAACTAATTTTCTTTCGGATTTCGACAAAGAAAGTTTGGAAAGAGCTTGTTGATATCGAGGGGAGCCAGAATGTACTTACAAGTGAGAAGCTAGACGTGAGAGGAGTCTTCGAAGAGTATGGGTTTGAGCCACTTTCACAAGAAAGTAGCGAAGAAAAATGCAGTGCCTACGAAAGAAAAATCAACTCCATTTTACGGCGGCTCGTCACGATACTACTTACTAGGGACTTGACTGGAAGTAATCGGTGAATAATGACCAATACGTTTTCATATATTCTGATACCCTGGACACTATTGCTAACTATAAAGAAGCAAAGACCGATACATCGTAGATTGTTGTACTTGAACCATTCGTCAACTATTTCTAAGGCCGAAAATGTCTATGAAAAATGCCGAAGTCAAACATAAAACGGAAACGAACGATGGCAAGTTCCTAATAACTTGCGATGAACCATTCCTTTAGGGCGAACAAAGCCTAAGGCCTACTTGCCAATTTTTTTAATTATTTATTTTTTGATCAATGGAGAATATTATAAGGATATATACGATCATGTGCAAATGATATTACACATTATAGCAAGACATTCCTCTGGAATTTACATAATTAGCAGTGGTTTTGATTGCTGTTAAGTGTCAATGTGTTTAGCTTTGCAGCTATGAGAACGGACGTGGAGGTCTAACCGTTTACTGTATTATGTAAAGGCAGCACCTTCTAGTCAGTTATTTTAAGACCCTGAGTGTTGGCCGGCCGGGGTTTGAACTGTCTAACAGTTAAAATTCACGGGGAAAAAATTCTAAAACAATCAATTTTCGGTATATCGTAAAACGCATGCTACACCTTTTGTGCCTAACCCAGACCAATGATATCTACAAATATGAAAGCACTATCCCAAAGAAATCATGAAATGAATGTTTTTTCTGCCTAAATGACGTCATAATGATATCATATGATGACGTTATCAAAATATAAAGGTCCGTCTCCCAGGAGTTCCTGAGTCATTTCATTATTTTACTTAAATTGTTGGAGTTTTATGGCGTTTTAAATTCTACTTAGCAACGGCCCACAACAATTGGTAAATGCACCCTTAACTCAGTGTTTCTATGCAGTCTAGTATCCGCCATCGAGGGTTTAAAATCCCGACCTGATCAACACTCAGGACCCGCTTAAAATAATTGAATAGAAGGCGCTGCTTGTACATAATCTCGAACAGCAAACTGTTGAACCTTCGCGTTTTCTCCGATAAGGTCGTAAAACCTTAGGATTTAAGTCTGCAGAGGAATGTTTTACAAGATAGAAGTTGTTGGATATTCGTTTATTTTATTTATTATTATATTATTTGTTTGTTATAGCAGGCTGATTATAATGGCAGCTTACAGGTGATGTACGCCTTTTTTTACTCGTCACACATTGCTCACTACATTAACTGTTTTGGACATACAACACTCGACTCATATGTGAATTTTTACGAAGGGAAGAAATCCAGAGAACTCGGAAGATAAGGAAACTCACATACGGTGCCCGAGCCGGGAATCCAACCCGAGACCGCAGCGGTGAGACGCGAGTGTTTTACCACTGCGCCAACCTGCATCCCTTACTTCTTCAGTTTTTCAAATTGGACAACTTCATTAAAACTGAAAGTCGAAGTAATTCAAACTTATGAGGAAACAGTTTGAAAATATATTACAATGAGTAAAACTGTTTTCACTAATCGCGGATCTTATCACAAAACAAATTCTACAAAATATCCACTTGCTAACTAACTTCAGCCTACTGTCTTACCTTTAGCACGTCTCTTACTTTACGCTGTTCTTGAGTAAGCTTCTTGAAGTAAAGCTGAAGCTTATAAACTGTCTATCTTTATGTCCTTAATTTATTGATGATTTTATCCTGACATGGGATCTCTTGCGCTTAGCGTGGGTACTTTTCATCCGGTGGAAAGACAACAGAATTAATAAATCAGCCATGTTGACAACATACAGGTAATTGCTACTTTTATATCAATGTTATATGGGCGTTTGTAAAACGAGGATACGGATGGCGGATGACGGATGACGGATGGCAGATGGCGGATGACGGATGGCGGATATGTTAAAATTAATATATTAAAAAAATTAAAAAGAATTATTGAGCAGTACATCTACGAGAACTCTTAGATAAATCAGGGACTGGTCGGAAAAATCACGCACAGTGTTTTATTCGTATGTTTTTAACATTTGGAAGACAAATTAAACCAATGTTTTCTAATGAATTATCGGAATTTCTTAAAAGTCTTAGGTGACCGGGCATTGGCTTAGGTCGGCGGGGAAGATAAGTAAGTAGCATATGAGTGAAAACTGACGAAGGGCTCAAGCTCAAAACCTCAGCTTAATCGACTTTTGGTTGATTATACAACAGAGTAAAGGACGAGCGTTCCGGGGCATATAAAGAGTAGAACTTATAGAAAATATATAGAAAACGCAATCTTACCTAGCCTGCAACTCTGCATCGGTGTCCGATGAATCTAACATGCAGAAATAAATCAGAGAGCACGTGGCATGACTACAAAAGTGTATATATTGTTAAAAAATATACTGTTAAAAATAATCAGAAAGCCCAGTGAAAAGGTTAATTTACCACTTCCAGAAACAACCTCGGCATAGCTTCTCTTGTCTATGTTCTCCATTTTCTCCTCCGAGTAGTTTTTCTTACTTTCGGCACAGTGCAGTATTCCGCTCCCCAAACTCGAACGGAGATGAGCTTAAATATATTTAATGGCATTAATTTGCTGAACTCACATTACACTTCGTCGTCACGAATATATACAGCTTCTGTTATTCTTATAGATAACGTCGGATTCATCGAACGGCGGATCAGAAAGATCAAGATGCCGGCGACAAGCTATTTCGTTCAATTATAAATTAAAACCGACACAGTCTTTATCAGACCGAGTAAAACAATCAAAATAAAATACAATGTTCTTACCGGCTCTTCTGTAATTATTTTCAATCAAGCTTTTTGTGATTGAGCTACCTGTACCTTCTTTTTCTTCTCGCCCCATTTTGACTGCGCGTCACAGGTAGCCCAATCCAAAAAAACGTGATCGAGAGCCGGCAAGCAAACTAAACTATTTGGCAGTTAAAAACAGCAAATGCCAGTTAAGAAAACCTTACGAGTTTGCTAGAAACGTCGGCGAGCCAGCCTTAGTTTTCATTAACGTAACCAGCAATTTTGCATATCATGGAATTCGGATACACGAACCAGTGTTAGTTTAGAAAAAACGCCTTTACAAAAGTTGGGTGTCTATAAAACTAAGACCTATATAAAACTCATGCGCGTATAAAAAAAACCATGCACTTATAAAAAAACCATGCACTTATAAAAAACAGTGCACGTATAAAAAACCATGCTTGCATTAATTATTGTTCTCCTGTGTTATGAAGGACATGGGAACCATTCTTACTATTTTATTAAAATGAGCCTCTATACGGTAATTGCGGAAAACAGCATTATTAAACTCACGGGAGTTTCCATTAAACTCATTAAGTGTTCATGGTTGTTAATCGCTCGACTGAAGCGTGAAAAGTAATTTTGGCCAGGACGGCTGGTCAAATAACAACCATCATTAGTTCGGTTAAGACCTTCGCGTAGAGTTCAACAGCTGTTCTCTTGGAGTTTGCCCGTAAGGTTCTTTAACAGCCTTTGTTTAGGGTTTCCTTTTGTCTGAACACTTGTGTAGTAAGAAACTCTAGATAACTTCCAGTAAAACAACTTTGTTTTACTTCAGATTTTCAACGGTTCCGTTCACCGCGAGTGTTGTTAGTTAAGTTGGATTTCCGCTGGCATTTTAAGCGGACGTTTGATTTTCACTGACTATGTCATTAAAATAATTAGTCTTTCGGAGCTATCGTAAACACAACGGCATGAAAGACAGTTAATCTCCTATTGTACTTGTAAACGGATCGCTTACAATAGCTGAAAGGAAACCACATTGTAAAGTATGGTAATCAGTTTTATAAAAGCAGAACGCTTAGTACTTGTAAGAGTTAGTTGGAGTTAAGAGCACGGCGAGAGCAATAAACCGTTGAAGAGAAGAACCCCGTCGTCATCATCGTTGAAGTTCAATTCCTGTGTCAAGAACCCCCCTTGATGCTTGTACAAAAGAGCATGAAATAAATCAAAATGCTTTAGAGAGAGTACGATCGACAGTTGGAATTGAGGTCGGGCAGCTCGCGTGAAAAGCTGAACCGACCGAATCGATCAGAGAGAACTATATCAGGGTTAGAGTACATACCGGCAGGTTAGCCAATTATCACGATTCCGTCGTGAGTCTCACGATTTATGTCCGTTTCTCACGTTATCTCACGATTTATGTCCGTTTCTCACGTTATCTCACGATTTTCAGTAAGGGACCTGACGTTTTCATTAATTGTTGTTCTTATGTACCAAAGAGCATGAAATAAATCAAAATGCTTTAGACATGTTTAGAGAGAGTACGGTCGACAGTTCTAGTTGAGGCATGAGGTCGGTGAGCTCGCGTGAAACGTTGAACGGATAATATCGATCCGACGACCAGCAGATCTTATCAGGCCTAAGAGGACCAGCGCGCCGCAGATCCGCCTACTATCGACGATATCACGATTCCGTGAGTCTCACGATTTTTTTCTGTTTTAAATAACGTAATATGTGATTTCAATCCAAAGGAGAAATAATTAATCCCTTACAGGTATTGACCTCTCGACATTATTTCTTCTCACAAAGTACGAAAGCCGCTCTTGGAAACCATTATTGCACAACCTTGCCTCGATTGCAGGTTTTGTTTCCCTAGCATATCTCAAAGTCGGCATGATAAAAACAAAGCAATCAGTAACCTCCTCCGCAGGCATCTCTAATTTTCGAAGAAATCAGATAAAAAAATCGTGAATTGGGTTACCTGTGAATCCGGGAGAGAAGAGGAGGACTGGGAAATCTGATTTCTTCAAAAACTAGAGATGCCTGTGGAGGAGGCTAAGCAATGGTCAGCTTCGTTGACTTTAATATACCTTTAAATCTCAGCTATCTGTCATCGAAATCATTATGGGCTATCAAACCAAAATGTAGTCCGAGAAAAGCCACGTGCAACTGAGAAAGAGAAAGAAATGTTCATGCTTCACGATATCAACTTCCAAAGTCTTTTTCATAGCAGTTACTTGTCTACCCTTTCGGCAAATTTCGTTTGAAGTGTTGGCAATATCCACTAAATTGTAAACATACACAACCATTGAGCAACTACAATCATTTATTGTGTTGAGCGGGGACCGGGAGTGGGACAAGTGCAATTGTTGTACCGTACCTATGATAGACCACCATACGTGACAGCTAGTTGGCGCCGGTAGATTAAATATCCAATAGATTGCATTCCAATTAATTAATCAAGTAGTGCTGTTAGTAATATATATGACATTTTTGTGGGGGAAAAAAGTTTTTCTGTACTTGGCCGGTCAGATCGCCTTTTATACCTTTCGAGACCAATGTCTAAATTCAATGTGCCGGTTTATCGGAATCTAAATTATGATAGGATTGAAGGAGTTCCAGTATCGTTGTTTGGTATCATTCATGTTCTGCCCTTAACTGTGCAATAACACACACAAACACAACTCGATATTCATGGTGAATATTGGATATGGGTCAGTCGAACGACATCATATATCCATAATTTAATGGTTATTAATTTTACAGGCAGTACTATAATAGTAATAATTATAAAATGGTTAATCACAACAATGACAATAGTATAATAACAATAATGATAATAATAATACGTGCTTAAATATTTCAACGGCTCATTGAAATGCAAAATATCTAACGACACCATTAAATGGCCAGGCAAAACCGAGATACTTGTGGTGCTCTGTACAGATATCAACATGATAACCAGATTTTAGGTCCCTGTGAGGTAAAAAAACAGTGACCTTCGTCGAGGACTTGGGATAACGAGCGCAAATCTTCGTATTTAAACTTAGGTTTCACTAAGAACTCTGAAAAAAAACCTCTGAATTTCTAACGAGACCTGAAACAACTATGGGGGCTGATCAAAGCCAGGTCCCGGCTAATCCACAGATCGAATTGGAATTTAGCGTGTTGATTTTTGCATTTGAATTCATTAACATCAGTGCCTGAGGTCAATAACTAGGCGAAGTTTCTTGCCTTCTGCCACTGTTAAAGGATTGACACAACAGGGTGCAATATTGTGCTCTTCTATAAGGAGCTTGCAATGAAACTATTCTTTCAAAAAGCTATTCTGCAGAGGTATTTACCCTGGGAATTTTTCTGACATAAAATAGATCCTGGGAGCATTCGAAAAATACATCGCTCGCTCGTTGACGATTTCCGGTTGCAAAACATTAACAGTCCTGGGATCCTTAAAATTTAGAATTTGGAAATTTGATAAGATTTCACAGGGTCGCTCACAGTTACATTTGACTCCTGGGAATACAATAGAAATAATATGCCTCGACTCCTGTAAATGGTAAAAAAATACCTTCAATCCTGGGAGCGACTAACATGCCAGGAACATGTTTTGACTCCTGGAAGTTGAGCCTGTTTTTTTTAGCATGCAAGGAATATTCCCTGACCCACCCTGGGATTTGTTTTTTTTGGGGCTAGGAAATTTTAACTTTCCTGGGAATCTGTGACTACTACTTCTGAGCTGGGAAAAATTCACATAAATCCATTACCTGGGAAAGTGTCTTCTAATATTTTCATCCTGGTTAAACGGAATAGCTTTTTATTTGCCAGCGGTTTTTAATATCGTCTAATTCGAAAGATAACTGTACGAAATGATCACTACTGCAGTTATTCCAGTTGTTTGAACAATTTTCCCATTGCAAGCTCTCGTTCTATGCAACCGTTGGTAAGAAGTTCTTAGATTGCTTGCGCTACAAAATCTTGGTGCCTAAGGCGGACCCGTTATTCTTCAGAAAGCAACGAGATGGATAAGCGCCGAACGGCAACCTATAGCCTTCACTAATCATACTAACGACAAATTCCGGAGCCTGTAAATAGCTGACCCAAAATTCAACTGACGCCTTGATACGGCCTTTGACACCCTGACTGGTGCTATTGACAGTGAATTCGTCTAAACTAATTGCAAGACATCAAGTAATTATCCTGAACTTCATACTCAACTTCGCCAGTACTTTCATCTAGTCATTTGCTGCTGCCCTTCGTGGGTTCGACAGGATATAAAATATATGAATATTTAAAGCTAAAAAAGAGTGTGTGAGTCGTTCGCGTTGGTAGACCACAGGCAGCCCAAGCTCAAGTTACGAAAATATAAGGGTTTGTATGGGAGCGTAGCGAAGTCCGTTTACAAGCCAGAAATACTGTAAAATATTTGAATAAAATGACTTACCTTGTCACTGTGATGTCTTCGGTCGTGTTTCTCTCCTTGTTGGGTGGTTTTAAGATGATTTCAGCCGGGTTTTTCTTTTCGGAGCTCTCAGTCTCTTTTTAAGAGAGAAGAGCTCCGAAAAGAAAAACACGACGAAGACATCACAGTGACAAGGTAAGTCATTTTATTCAAATATTTTACAGTATTTCTGGCTTGTAAACGGACTTCGCTACGCTCCCATACAAACCCTTATATTTTCGTAACTTGAGCTCGTAACTTGAGCTTGGGCTGCCTGTGGGTAGACCCGAAGGAAGAACAATTTACGCTACTACAATATATGTATTTATGTTCGTGTCCGGTTTTTACAGTATTTGCATTGCAAATAATTTCACATTCCACACTTGTTTGCGTTTTTTCTATTGTATCTTTACTATATATAAGATACTTAGATTAAGCGTTCTTCACTCTCAGGACTACACTACTACGAATGACTCGACAGTTAATTTTGTATGCTTTATTTCAGTTTGTCAAGCAGCGCCCTCTGTTCTCTCAGACGTCGTCGTCCACTTCTGCTTCCATCTCCCCTCAGAACTTCAGTAATTTCGTCCGTCAACGAAAACATCCAGCACCCGTTTCCAGAAGAGGGTCTGAATGGGGTTAACTGACTACTGACAAACGGCCTTAAAAATAACTGACAAATGACTATCTTTTTACTGACAACTTACAACTGACAAATTTGGTTTTTGTGGGTCAAACATTGTAAATTTTCTCTAATAATGATTAATTAGGCTAACTGGCAACTGACAAATGGCCAAAATTTTAACTGACAACTGACATGTAGACCCCCCCCCATTGAGACCCTCCCAGAACCAAGTCGACATCTGCTTCAGGTCATTGGAGACGTAACTGCCTGTATACACAACATACATCCCGCTCTACAACGAAAACCAAGCCAGTGGCACAAGCGGAAAATATCTCCAATATACTAGTAGCATATCTAATAACGAACTAGTAAAAGAACTTATCAAAGGTAAAGAACATTACACTCTAAACGAGACAGTTACGAGTTCGAGGATAAGTCACACGATAAGCCTTAGACCCCAATTATACTGATAAACTTATATTAACAAGAGGCCCTGAGTGGCCTTAACTCGGACCACCTAGGAATATGTGAATACATTTAGTTCATGGAGGTCTAGCATATTTTTGTGTCATACATTGTTTGTGCTGAGGGGAGCCAGATAATAGACTTAGTCAGCTTGCCTATTTGTTGCCCCATTTCAGACCACGTGATAGTTCTCCAGAGGATTCAGTGCTTCGTTTTCCAATTATAGAAACTGGTACATTTCCTCTTGGGATACAAAAAACAAAAAAGCATTACTCAAGGCATAAGAAACACCAGAAGTCCATAACCAGAAGTGTCCATCTGGTATTGGGGTAGCGGCCCATCAGTTTACAGAGTAGTCTATTTTTAGAAATGCTAATCTCAAATTTCGCGGGGAAAATCAATGGCGGACATTGGGTCAGATGCGAGAGTCATGGTTCCGGGGGGGGGGGGGGGGGGCACTCATGTACACGACGTAAATGAGATGTGCGGTAGTACCGGATAAAGGTTTGAGCCCAATTTGGCAAACCACTTCTTGTTTTGGAGCAAATCAACTATCAATTCGGGTTGATTTTCATATTTTATTGGAAATTCTGGTTAATAAAAACACCTTCATTACATTTTATTTTGCAAACTGGGTCGGGCTCTGAAGACGATACCTCACATACCTCCCCTTTATTATGCAAGCAGTGCCCCCCGGTTTGAAGCTCAGTACATAAAGTTCGCCAAGCGGTGCTACAAACTACAAAGCTAAGTACGGTGGCAAATGTCGGGCTTTTGACGACTAAAATTGAAGATATTGGAATTGTAATGAAACGAAATGTATAGACTGATCATCTGTGCCTCTGCTAATGGATCTTGGGGTGATTTGAGAAAGTTAAAAGTGATTTTCACTGAAGTCTTCAAGTGTTGACTAGCGACGAGTATAAAAGTTTGAATTATGACAATGAATGAAAACGGAAACGAAAATTCATCTGGCCAGGAACAACTGACATTATACAAGGACAAAATTAAATCAAAGTAAGCGGCCAATTTTACTTTTATTTTTTTATTTAATTGTTTTGTTTTTAATCCATTGAAATCGTCCTTGGAAACTCGGTCGCATATGACCCGTTGCCGTGAGGCATTTGATTCAAATCTTCTAATAATCTTTTTCACTGGTTGTCTGAAGAAAAAACCCTTGTTTGTACTAATTTTAACAACTGGAATTTCATTTCCAGCTGTGATAGTTGCGTTCAGCTTTCTAGTTTTCGATTGTGAAGTTTATTCTTGGAGATGTACAACAGTTAGTGTCTTTAATAAAACAGCAAAGTGACAACTGTTTCATTGAGAAATTGACTTTTTTCACAGTTTATAGCTATTTTTATTCAGTTCCAGTCGATTATTAAGCCTTGCTTGGAGATTTGCCGGGCTGTTCTTTTATCTGCCAAACGCAAATTACTTCAGTACAGGATTTTCAAATGTTTACTTGAGCTCAAACTCAAACTCAAAGTAAACAAACTCGGTGCACTTAATTACTCTTGAGAGAACATGTGATTGTCTTTTTCAGTACATTTCTTAGGTCATATTATTAACAAAAATAGTATGATTTGTATGTGATATTTATCACTTGCTGTATTTATGCCAAATATCACTACAAAAATCTGTGTTTATGAACCAAAAGACAAAAACTTAGCTTCGTTCTGTATACATCACACAAGTGCTGTAAACACGAAGTCTGAAACGGATGAAACGGAAAAATAAAAGGTTACAAAGGAACCACATGTTCTGGTTTATAATGGTCTTTCCTGAACATATGGTGCTCACCAGTTCTTGCCTGTTATAAATGCGAAATAGCTGATTATCAAGACGTTTCTACACTAGCAAGTAGCATTCGCTCGGCTTGTCCGCCAAAATTTTGTCGCATATATAAATAACTGTACAATATTACAAACAAAGGAAATCGCTGTATTAGCCAATCAGGTACTGCTGATAAATTTTCGAAGAATATGATTGGCTGCGAGATGGCGGGAAAAGCTTTCTCTAAATAGACTACTCTGTAAACTGATGGGCCAAACCCTATAGTGGTAGATGGACACTTCTAGTTATGGACTTCTGGAAACACATGATAAATTAGGATTCGCAAAAACTCAAAGTGCTGCTGAAATAATATGCAAACGTATGTTCACTCCTGTCATAGCTTTGTATACATTATCGAAGCTCTTTTCAACCATGGAAACTAAAACCATTTCAAAATCTTGGCACTTTTATATAGCCGCCTCTATTAAGGCACTTGAAGTGCAATTGCATTGAACAACATGGCCTGTACCAGTGCACGTGTGAGATCTGGGAGCACATTATAGTACCTGATGTACACAAGCTCCTGTGTATGTAACCAAAGTGAGCTTTTACCCCTCACCAACGGGCAACAAACATCTGATAAATGCCCCTGGGTTCCCATGGGTTTCCCAGGGGTCGACCCCTGGGGGAAGCCACAGATACATGCAATATTTACCCCCTATTTACAACAACAAAACATTTTAAGGCAACGGTCATGATTATATTTTATGTAGTATGTATGCTACCATCTACTAGATTTAGCCTGCATATTAATATATATTATATAGCAGCACCTGAAGGGAGGAGAGGAAAAGAAAGACTACCACTAGGTATTGCTAACTGGGGAGGGCCACTGTTTTAATAAACTCTCTCAGTACTCCGCTCAAGGGTGGTCACTGAAAGAGGTTCGTTTGCACTCTGTTTTAACATCCTGATCCAAGAAAACACGAAGGTCTAATCTGTCTATTAATCATTTGCAGATCATTGTTAAAATAAAGTTCATCTCAAATAGAGCATTTAGGCACTACCTTCTCCCAGCTCTTTTAAGGTCCCACCAAACGTGGGGAGGGAAGGGACAGACACTAAGAGTGGATGCAAAGAAGGCTACACCAGGGTTTGAACCCACTACCTCTGCACAACAGACCAACACTTAACCACGGAGCTTACCACAATGCAAACTGGAGCCAGTGAGGCTGTGGCTTTGTGGGCCAAACTTAGTTCAAATAAAATTAAATGAGTGAAATTATACATAAAATTATACACATACATGAAATGTAAGTAAATTATTAGTTCTCAAATAAGTAATAAACTAACTGATCCCAAATGATGTCTCGTATTTCAGAAATAAACATGCGATTTCCACTCGGTTATGGATCGTTGACATTGGAGTCGTTTCCCTGCTAGCAGAAGTCAGAAGTAGACCTCTGCTAGCAGGGATGGAGTCGTCTGTCTTCACACCAAATTGTGGGAATGTTTAAAACTAAAAGTACTCCTAACCCGTAGAATTTAAGTGCTGGCCTCCTGTAAGATCCAAGAACTGAGAAATCGGACCAGTTTCTACTCTATTTGAAGCCGTTAACCTAATAAATGACAACACTGCAAGCTTGTATTAAAAGTTTGCGTTTACTTACAATTCGGTTATAAGTGTTTGACCGGGCCAGACTAGCCGTGCGTTGGGTTGCCACACTCCTTTCGTAAATGTAAGAATTTTCCATCGAAAGTCCTTAAAAGTCCTGTCAGCCCTAGAACAACTGAACATCTTGTTATTTCAGTCGAGGAAACCTTTGGTTTCAGCAAAATAATGGTTAAAGAGTGGCACAAATCCTCCCGTTCCTGGGAATTACAAATATCTTTGAGAACCAAGATCCCGCGGGTGTCGAATCTGATTGGTTGATCCTGTAACGTGTTGAGTTTTCTATCGAACAATGGGCTCCTGTGTAATCTGATTGGTTAACAGCGAAATAGCTCGACTTCTCTGAAGCACACGGCGCAACGTGTCACGTGACCAGTGCAATCTGATTGGTTGCCGGCGCCAAACAGCGACACGAAGAATAAAACACTTGCGATTTCTGACTCGAGCCGGCCAAAGGCCTGGCCCGAGTAATTATTGCCAATATTGGAGAGACATGAAGATTAACCGACAGCGATGTCATTATAAGATTATAGATAAAGGGAGATACATTTCCTTTTATTACCACGCCTTCGCCAGAAACGTTTTCTAATAACTCCCGCGAAGCAATACTGATAGACGGCGTTACAGAAGACCGGCTTACTGTAGACCGACTGTAGTTAACCCGCTTTCGGCTTCGGTGCAAAAAAAATGAAAAATCCGGTAAAAGTGGATCATCTTGGATTTAATACACCGGTAAATAAATATATTGGTAACTTTTTATTAATTTTCCACGTGATAATTTCATGTTAAAGTTTTGCTTGTCATCATTTTATCAGACATACCTTAACAACCCTTGCCA